>CM033712.1:79116251-79619717 GCA_019671005.1 Hibiscus mutabilis | reverse complement strand
TCAGGTAAAGGCTAAGCTTAGTTGGATGAGTCCCTACTTTATTAATAAATTTGTAAATAAATAGTATATCAAATTTTCAATTAAGACTATTTTCATATTCAATTCTTAAACTTTGGTTTAGGCCTATAAACGAACCGAACGAACATGAATAATTAAATCATAACACCTTACGCTCATTTTAATTTAATGTTCATTTTTGTGCTCCAAAAAAAAATCTTAAACAATAACTTTAAATTTTAAATCATAACACCTTACGCTCAATACTCTAAACCATAACCCCGAGCCTTAAGATTAAGCCATAGTCCTAAAGTTCTAGATGTATTTTTCAATGATGAGACATAAATAAGACACCAAAAAAGACAAGCGGTTTCTACTCATTTAAACAACCTATAACCCAATTTTGATACTAAAAACAATAGACATTTTATTGTAGGATTAAAATCCATAATTGTGGGCACATATGTAAAATGTATGATGCTATTATAAAGTATGACACAAAATTAAGTGACCAATTATGTTAGGCGTGTCATAGGTATTAAATTGTCATGAAAATAAAAGTGTATACCATAAGATATATTTATAATTTAATGAGGGGCATAGTTATAAATATTTAATAGTTGATTTAATAACC
Organism: Hibiscus mutabilis; assembly: GCA_019671005.1. Lineage (NCBI taxonomy): Eukaryota > Viridiplantae > Streptophyta > Magnoliopsida > Malvales > Malvaceae > Hibiscus > Hibiscus mutabilis. Next base: position 79,619,086 of record CM033712.1, on the reverse strand, counting down.
AACTATATAAAGAGGTAGTGGTCCTCAAGAAATAGGTTAACTTGTTTTTCTCTCCTTCCCCGTCAGAGAGTTTTACGTCAAGAGATAACCTATCTTTTTGGAAGATCAATACCAAAGATTTGGGATTTCAACATGAAGATTCAAGATTTTCAATCTATCGATTAATTCAAGTACGCTTCCACATTTAGTTTATTGTTCTTGATGATTTAACTTGATAGATCTTGAGTTTAGATTTCATATCTATTACGATTTGGTTCTAACAAGTGGTATCAACGCCTCGCCAAGTTGAATCACTAAGAATTATTTGATATTCTTTTATTTTCTCGTTTGGTTCATTATGAAGATTTTAAGTTTTGATGTTTCGTATGATTTGGATTTTAATTTTTGGACGTTTAGGGTTGAATCAACTTTTTGCCTTAGATCCCCTGTTACAATTATTAGGTTATTAATCTTATCGGAATTTATACTGCGATAATCCTATTTAAACTGTTTTGGGCGATTACTTGTTATTGTAATATATATATATATATATATTATATTTGGGTTGTTATTATTTTTTTATAAAGAAACATTAAAGGTTTTAATTCCATTAAGTTTTAAGGTTTATTTTTTGTTTCTTGAATCTATGTTTGATCATAATCCGGTAATTTATGATTTTGATTTATATGACTTTTTTTTTGAAATGAGGCTGATATGATTAGTATGATTTGTATGACTCGATTATTCAAATATTTAGTTTACTGTGTGTATGATTGAACCCATTATTGGATATTATGTTTCAATCAAAATTGACAAATTACTTTGGAGTTGGTCGATTGTTATTTGAAAATTGAAAAGATCAAAGCTTAATTGGCTCTCTATCAAAGTAAATTTACCGTGATTCGGAAATTTTATAATCAGGTTAGCTCTCGAAGCTTTATATTCGGTTTATGTCTAATAAATTATGGTTGAATTTTGTTGAATCATGTTTAGTTTAGTACAAAATATTTTACTTAAATTTGTTTGACACTATGGTTAATTATGTTATTAATGTTATCTACGAATATACATTTACTTTTGATTTTGGAAAGCATGCCATATCTTATGAAATTCATATTCAACTCGGTTTGATCGAAAATTTTGATTTTGATCATTAGGTTATAATGTCTATTAAAGTTACGTGTGATTATATGAATTATTCATTTATATGATATTTCTAATTTTGAATTTTAGTTAAAGATTGATTGTTTAAAATTTTATTTTTTTAAATTTTGGTAAATGCATGCTTAAAAAACTTTCTGAGAAACTGTCAAAGATTTCAATTTTTCGAATTCTGATAGCCCCATTTAGACAACCTTATTTAGGATTATTTTGAAAACTTAAGTGTTATTAGAAATTTCAGTTTTGACTGTTGCAAAATTTTAAATTTGAATATCGGTATATTTATATTATATATTTTGAGATAAATTAATTGAAACATTAAGTCACCAAAGTGACCTTTATTGTGTAAATTATTTTATTTCAAAAATATAGAAGGTTTTGTCCATGTAAATCGAATTATGTTAGTATTAATCGACCCAAAAGAAGGTTAATAATTAACATTATTACATGTGCAACTATGGTAATAAACATGTGATAATTATTCAGTTTTATATGTGAGCAATAAATCGACTCAAAGGAAGATTTCTGTTTGACATGTTCTTATTATCAATGTTTGATTACTGTACCAAGATATCATTGCAATTTAATTTTTTTTCCAAAGATGAAATATTAATAGAGTGTCTAGTATCTTGATATGAGGTTTACCTTAATTTATTATTATTTTGGTTATCTTTTAATTTAATTAAAAGATAAAATTAAGGAAAATATTTTGAAACAATTAAATTCATTTTTTGGCTTCGGATGTCTAATATTTTAATGGATTAATTGAAACAAAATGTCACCAAAGTGACCGGTAGATTAGTTTATTTAAAATATTAAGATGATTATGGATTTTTTTAATTCATGCGTTTATTAATTGGCCCAAAGGAAAGTTAATATTTGACAGAATTACAACGACAATTGTGGCAATAAATGTGTGACAATTATAAGGTATTTTATGTGAGCAATACGTTAGTCCAAAGATTAATCTAGTGTTTGACATAGTTTATTGTCAATGTTTGATTGCTACAACAAGAGTACCGCTTACAGTTAATATTACTGTCCAAAAACTTGATATTAGTGTTGTGCTTGGTATCTTGAGGGAAACTAGCCATTACTTTGAATTTATTATTTACTTAAAAATATTTATGTGAGCTTGTTTTTATTGTATTTTATTTATTTTTATTCTATATTTAGTTAATTTATCTTTGTCTGTCACGATATTTTTTTAATATACATTCTACACTCAAGTTTAGTGAAACTAATTTCAAGGAATAGAAAAGACACTTACCTATAATATTTGGTTGTATGAACATAGACTTCGCACTAAGGGAAGAACAATTTGCACCTCTCACCACGGTACGCACCCATAAAAGGAATTTTGAGAGGTGAAATTGTTCAAATTGCATGAGTCTAATGATCATAAAGAACAACATTCTATAAGTCTTTAGGAGCACAAATTTACAGAGATTATTCATACTAAGGTTTTCTTTGACGAAATTAAGAAATGTTTTACCCAAAACATTAAGGTTAAGATGACATCACTTATGCCTTTTTTGATGTCTATGAAGTATAAGGGTCAAGAAAATGTGAGGGAGTAGATTATGAAAATTCTTAATATTGCTTCAAAATCTAAGACACATAAGATCAAACTCTCTAACAATTGTTTGTTCTTATGATTTTGGCACCGCTTCCTATATAGTTTAACCAATTAAAGTTACAATTGTCAAAGGGAGAGATTGACTCTATTTGGGCTCATTTCTCATTATGTTCAAGAGGAAAAAAGGTTGAAGCATTATAAGTGTAAAAATAATCATTTGGTCAGTGCTTATTTAGTTAGTGTATTTAAGAATAAGGGAAATAAAAAATATTAGAATAAAGTTGCTAAGGTCCAACTCAAAAGAAATAACAATAAGTTACAAATGATTGTTTTCTTTTGTAACAAGTTAGGACACAAGTGAAGTAATTGGACTTCAAAAGTGAGCAACTACTTCGGTTATTTTGAGTGATCCATGGCCTGTGTAAATTTTATGATCCCACAATTAAGATTAATTTAAGGAGAGATTTATAACTTTTTTAGGATGTTGAGTTTGGAGGGAGAAGTAAGGTTAGATACATTGCTATTGAGGAGGAATTAGTTATAATTTAATTCCTACTATCACTTTTGATGATGTTTAGGTTTTCACAGCTATCATTAGTCAAGAAGTGAATAAAGTAACTCAACAAGATATGTTGAGCAACTCCCATTCAAGATAAGGTAATTGTTTCAGAAGAACAAACTCAACAACCTTAAAAAACAAGTGTCATTAAAGAGGTCCACGAGAGGAAGATGAAATACTATTCTAGATTATTATATTGTATTTCTTCAAGAAAATAAGGTAACAATGAAATGATAGAAAATGACCTAATCATTTTTCATCAAAACATAAAAATTCTAACTCTCAAAAGTGGATTGATGTCATTCAAGAAGAGTATAATTTTATGCAAGACAATAAAGTTTAAGAACTTGTCTCATTACCTTAAGGTGCAAACCAATTGGTTGTAAATGGATATTTAAAACCAATAGGGATGGAAATGGTAATGTGGATAAGTATAAGGCACATCTTGTATCTAGATATACTCTAAAAGAAGATATTGATTTTGTAGAGACTTTCTCTCAAGTTTTATTGAAAGACCTTTTCAAGATAATTATTACACTTGTTGCTCGTTTTAGTCTTAAGCTACATTAGATAGATGTAAAGCTTGTTTTTCAATGGTGACATTGAAGAATCTATTTAAATGGCACAATCATAGAGTTGTGTCTTATGATACAAAATCAATGATATATAAATTAAAGAAATTCATCTATGAGCTTAAGTATGGCTCTCATCATTGAAATTATAAATTTCATATTAATTATCTCGTTCGGTTTTGAGATAAATTTGGTTGACAATTATATATACTACAAGTTCAGTGAGAGTAAACAAAGTGATACTCATATTGCTAAAGAATACAAATTTAGTCTTACTCAATGCCCTGAAAGTAACCTTGAAATTTAAAGTGTACAAAAGATTCCACATGCATAAGTTATTGAGAATCTAATTTATGTTCAAGTATGTATGCGTTCGGATATTGCGTACATTGTTGGAATGTTAGACAGATATTTAAGCAAATCTAGTATGGACTATTGGATAGCAGCCAATAGGGTTATGAAATATCTTTAGAGAACAAAAATTACATGCTCACGTATTAGAGTTCTGGTAAGTTAGAGATCATCGGGTTTACAGACTTCGATTCTAATAGAATATTGATGCAAAATGATTTTGTCACATGGGCTGCTAAAAATAGGTTGAATAGAAAGACCACTTCAGTTATTTTTTGACAATAAGTATGCATTCATTTATTCTATAAATAATAGGAACACTTCAAATTTGAAGCATATAAATATTAAGTTCATAGTTGTTAAAGAAAATTCAGAGTGATTGTGTGTCTATAGAGCATGTTGGTACAAACTCCATAATTGCGCGCATATTAAGAAATTGTAACCCTAGGTCTTTCATGAGCACACTACTCATGTGGATGTAATGTTATTTAAGGATATTTAATTTTAGTGGGAGTTTGTAATTTTGAAAATGCTCATTTTGTTTAGATACAATTTCGGTTACTTCAGTTTAAAGTTATTTTAAGATTATTTTTTTGCAGAAATAAAGTTCTTTTGGTTTATGCACACTCTGAATTTAGTAAAGTTTGATCTCACTAATGTTTAGGAGGGCCAGTTGGAAATAGACATGTACGATTCACATTTCATGTAATTTTCCATGCCACGCATCCATGATTGATCTAAGTCATTTGACTATATTTGTATATGTGACCATTGATGGGTCTAGTCATGATTGATACGGCAAAGGTTGCTTTGATCCTATATGGGTATAGTTGATGGATGCGATTGTTATAGAATACCTATTATATAATAGCAATTTTTGAGCTCATAAGGTTGTACATTTGTCAGGAATCATATGTTTCCCAAGTGGGAGATTGTAGGATTAAAATCTGTAATTGTAGGTACATATGTAAAATGTATGATGATATTATAAAGTATGACACAAAATTAAGTAACCAATTATGTTAGGCATGTCATAGGTATTAAAGTGTCATGGAAATAAAAGTGTATACCATAAGATATATTTATAATTCAATGAGGGGCAGAGTTATAAATATTTAATAGTTGATTTAATAACCAACTATATAAGGAGGTAGTGGTCCCAAGAAATATGTTAACTTGTTTTTCTCTCCTTCCCCGTCAGAGAGTTTTACGTCAGAGATAACCTATATTCTTGGAAGATTAATACCAAAGATTTGAGATTTCAACATGAAGAATCAAAGTTCCGCGTTCAGTTTATTAAATTTATTGTTCTTGATGATTTGACTTGATAGATCTTACGTTTAGATTTCATATCTATTATAGTTTGGTTCTAACATTTATTACTAATTAATTATTCATCAGACCCCTGGCATCAATGGTGGTATTCTTATGAGTTTGAAAGCTTCTTCAATATCATCACACAACTCACAGGGGTCCGGAATAATGTTGTCATCAACTGATAACACCACAGCTATCTTCTTCGCATAGCTAATGATATGAATGGTGAGCGCCTACAAAACAGTTAAACTCATTGATTTTAATTATTCCATTACACTGTCAACTGAATTACGCGTAGAATGTCAGAAGAATTTTGTCCTTATAGAAGGGTAACTTACCACTGGTTGACCATACACAGATGTAGCGATGAAGGAAACCTGATTGCCAAGAATTTTTGTGTTATTTTGCAATCTTGATTACCATATTTTCGGTTGAGATAGCGGGATAAGCCAGCCTGACTGATTGCTAGCATCACGTCGTTCACGGTCTGCTATGGAAACACACGCAGTTTAGCACTCCGTGAAGAATTTGTTAAATTTGAATAGAAATTCGAATAATTCGACTTGATTTAAATTTTATAAATTTGATTCGACTTAAGAAAATTTCAAATTAAATTTAAATAATAAAATATGACTCGTTAATTAGACTAACTCATTTTTTTATTAAATTTATCTCTTTTTTTGACATTTGAGACGACTTTGACTAATAATGTTTAAAATAATCTATTTCTTTGAACCCAACAAGTGTACTAGTAAAAGAGTGAATAATGTTTAAGATTCTTATATTCTTTTTTCTAAATTAGCCTGTCGTAATAAATACGAAAATTGACTGGTTTGACTACTTTATTACATCTTAATCATTCAACGAATACAAGCTTCTGGCAAACGTTGGCCACAATTTTTTTTCTCTTCATTTTTTGTCAAAATGTGGGACATGATTTATTTTATTTATTCGAGATTGTTGAACACAATTTGAAATTTGATTTATTATTGATAGGTATGCAATATGTTTTTGGCTTAAAATTTAATATTTAGTTGTTTACATTTAAAGTATAAATGATATGAACCTATCAAAATAAACTGTTTTTGGGTATATCAGTCTGTCAAAATCAATAATTTATTGGAATATAAAATGTTAATGTGTTTTCCCTGCTCATTATTATTATGGTAATGTTTTTTTTCGATGGTTGACTCTTATGAAATTCGAATCGAATTGAGCACTTGCATAACCTAATTATGAAATTCGAATTCAAGCACTTGCCTAAGCTAGGTGTGTCCTATAAAACCAGATACATGGAGTAGAAAGTGAATTCCTGTCCATCATATTACTAATAAGATTATTGTTTTATTTAATAATAAAATGTTACTTCTCACTTAAATTTATTTTAAAAGAAAATATGTAATCAAATTTGTAAATAAATAGTATATCAAATTTTCAATTAAGACTATTTTCATATTCAATTCTTAAACTTTGGTTTAGGCCTATAAACGAATCGAACGAACATGAATAATTAAACGAACATAATTTTTTGTTTGTGTTCGTTTGTTAAGGAATGTAGCTTGTTCGTGTTCGTGTTCGTTTATATTCGTTCGTTAAAATGATAAACGAACACAAAACGAACGAACATAAAAGGACATATGTGAATTAATTTAAACGAACCTAATGAACAAACATATGTGAATAAATTTATTTTTTAAAATATAATACTTTTATTATAAAAAAAAATAATAAATATAAATGGATATATGTGAATAAATTTAACAAATATAAATGAACAAATTACCAAATATTCACGAATGTAAATGAACAACGAGCGCTTTATTCGTGTTCATTCATTTAATTAAACAAACAGAAAATCTTGTTCATGCTTGTTTGTTTAATAAATAAATGAACATAAACAATTTTCCTGCCAAATGATTCACGAACGGTTCGTTAATTTACCATCGTTAACCCTCTCCCTTTATCCAATTTTTTTATTAAAAAAAAACAGAGAGAAAACATATAGAATTGCAAACGTTTTTGCATTCATAATATTAAACAAAATAAGCATGACCACTCAAGGCTTAACTGCTTTGTTTAGTAGATATAATTCATAAACATGACATCAATATAAAAAAGTAAAAGCATACATCATACATGCCTTCTTAAAGACACATCATTTTGAATTAATTACTCGTCAAACCTTTACAGCAATGGCCACATTTTTGATGAGGTTGAGAGCTTCTTCAATATCATCGCACAACTCATAAGGGTCGGGAATAATGTTGTCGTCGACTGATAACACCACAGCTATCTTCTTCGCATAGCTAATGATATGAATGGTGAGCGCCTGCAAAACAATTAAACTCATTCACTTTAATTATTCTATTACATTGTTAACTGAGTTAAGTGTAGAATTTTAAAAGTCTTCGGTTGACGCTAATCTTAAATTCCATTTAAAGAGGGTAACTTACCACTGGTTGACCGTACAAAGATGGAGCGATGAAGGAAACTTGATTGCCAAAAATGCTGATTGGATCCTGAGGTCCAGCCACATTCGAGAACCACAGAGTTGTTAACGGGAAAGTGGCCAGCTGCCATTAATGTACAATCAATATACACTTTTTTTTCTTCATTTCAATAGAATTATAAACCATACGTGAAAGGGTAATCGTGAATGAACAATATCTTACTTTGGCAGGATAAAACTTTACAAAAACCTTAGCCATAAACTGTCTGAATTTAGCTTCGAGAGTGGCTTTTTTCCTATCCATTGTTGCTTTGGCATTTTTAAGGTAATCCAATGGGTTGTCTTTCAGTGCAATTGTGAAAGGGAAGAGGACATAACCGATCTTGTTCCCCCACTCGGTTTTGCTGTTCTTCTTCACCATTTCTTCCAAGGCCTGTAAATTACTTATAATGAGATTCAATGAAATAAATAAATAAATAACTAGTAGTAGTAAATAAGTAATTACATAAATCCCTGGGGATGTTCTCATGTTGATGAACAGAGTCGCTGTAAGGCGAATACTGCTGGGAAGGTTGCTTTCACATTCTCTTGCTTCTCCATTATCACTTTAGCTTTGCCTGTATGCATTTATTAATTATGGATATGAAATTCCAACATTTTTTTTTACAGAAAAGGGAAAAGGGTTGTCCTGTGATCAAATCAAACACATGATTACCGTATTTTCGGTTGAGATAGCGGGATAAGCCAGCCTGAGTGATTGCTAGCATCACGTCGTTCACCGTCTGCAATGGAAACACACGCAGTTTAGCACTCCTTGAAGAATTTGCAAAGAAAATGTGCTTGTTATTAACCGAAAGAAAAGGGGGAAATGGAGGACTAACCGTGTTGGTTGCATTCTTCACCGATTTGACATCATCTAAACAGAAAGTTCGACGCACAATTCTCCGAGATGTAAAAGCAACACTCATGGAAGGTGCTTTGAGGGGTGTTTCGGTGTCTTTCAAGAAGTAGGTTGTTGCCACACACATGCATATATCAACCAAAGTGTTCCACGTTAACAACAAAACTGACCAACATCTCCCGAACCAACTCGAAAACCATCGTTTACCGGTGGATCTCGGTTTCTTCATCATTGGAAAACTCGGCAACGTATCGGAGCAGGAGATTAACAGTGACATGAGAGACGTTCCATCGCCAAGGGAGTGGTGAACTCGAATAACCTGTGTGGATTCAGCATCAGAGGTTTTGAGGTTCAAAATATGGCAATCCCACATGGGAATGGACATGCTAATCTGTGTTTTGCTAAGGCTGGCAACGTAATCTTCAACAAACTTATCGGCCGAGGCCATATCGTGATCTTGGTCGACCATGGGGACCTTGACATGATTATCTATGTCTACCTTTGTTTTCACCCATTTCATTTCTCCACCATCTGCTACCTAGTGGTTTCATTTTCAAAACTAAAAGTTGAAAATTAATGTGAAATAAATAGGTTTATGGTGAAGCACTGAAGCTTAAACTTTGAATCAATTTACCTGCACACTGGAGAAGCGAGGGTGCTTAACAATAGTCTCCACTAAGTTAGCTTTGAAACTCCGTGGGTCGATGTGGCTCTTAAACCCCACAATAACAATAATGTAGACGTTGGATTCGGGCTCATGGAACATACGAGCAATGGGACTCAATGGCTCCTCTTCCTCTTCCTCTTCCTCTTCTGTTTGTGGTCTTACTTTGATTACTTTAAGGCCAAGATGAGTTCTTGATCTTAAACCATTGCAATTCAAATGTTCCATCTCCATATTTCCACCTCAGAGTCAGAAACAAATAAACTCGATTTGTCGTATGATCTCTTTGTGCTGCTTAGTTGCTTGGTTTGGCATTTGGCAATTGGCATCCATGTATTTATAGAGATAAGACTTAAGGACAAAGATGTAATTTACTGTATTCAGATATAAACAAAGCACTAATAAATCGTCACTGTTCTTACATGATTGAATTATTTTTTTTAACAATTTCTACCTAGAGGAGGGGAAAGGCGAATTTACTCCTAAAGAGTTTCGAACCCACTACCTAAGGAAAAGGAGAAAGTGTCAACTGAAAACTTTAATTACTTGTTCTAAAGATTATTAACTACATGATTGAGTTATTAATCGTTATATTTAAATTCAAATTGCATTTAAATTTACGTTCTTTTATATATTACAACAACAATAATATCAATCTAACAAATAATCAGTAAAAACAAAATATTATTAGCTATTTACAAAGACTTCAGTAAAATCAGTTTATTCCATGTGGCATAGATTTGTATTAATTTTTAGGCTTAACTATAAAATAAGTGCCCAAACTATGCCTCTTTTTGTAATAGGTGCTTAAAGTATTTTTTGGTTGAAATAGGTGCTTAAATTTTTATTTTTGGCTGAAATAAGTGCCTAAAGTATTTTTTGGCTGAAATAGGTGTCTAAATTTTATTTTTGGTTGAAATAGGTGCCCAAGTAGGTGCTAAAATTAACTTTAAAACAAGATAAAAATAAAAGTTTAGGCACATATTTCAGCATAAAATAATTTAGACACCTATTTCAGCCAAAATGAAAGTTTAGGCACCTATTTCAACAAAAAAATACTTTAAGTACCTATTACAAAAATAAGACATAGTTTGGCCACTTATTTTATAGTTTAGCCTAATTTTTATGAGTAAATTGTTAAAAGTAGAACTTAAGTATCCAACTGGAGCAAATTCTCCACACGGCTAAATTGGGCTTTTGCCAAGCACTGACCAAATTTATTCTCTATATTTTCAATTAAATTATTCTCTAAAACGTTGGTTATCGTTAAACTAAGGTCATGGACTGTTTTTTTAGGCTTAATCCACATTTCCCCCTAAATTTTACTTTTTTTTTTACTTGTCCCTTAAACTACATTTTGCCCGCTTTTGCCTCATAAACTTTTCGCTGTTACTCATATTGCCCCCTGCCCTAACCAATAACACGCCACATCACCTAATTTTTTTTTTTTTTTGGTTTAATATATAAAAAATTAAAAATAAGATAATATAAATATAATATTAATAAAAAATATTTAATAAACCTATCTTCCCCAACCTTCCATTTCCCCTCCAACTTTCTCGGCAACCAAACAGAACTTTGAAAGATGAAAGGGTTTTTAAGCTGGGCAAGTCAACATGGAAACTGTAAAGTCAGAATCCAGTGAGTAGCAGGTGGAAAGGATTTCTTTTTGATTCGAAGGGTGTTCAAGATGTTGTCGAACATGAAAACTTCACAAGGGATCTTCAAAACCCCTTCCTGCTGGAACTCAAACTCCTCTTCTGCTTGTCTTAGCAACATCCCTATGCACACCGCGAAAGTTGTCATATTGTTGTTACCTTACCTGTCACCGTCTTTATCTTGTCCCAACTCAACACAAGGACAACAAAGGATTCCCCACTTTATTGTTTCACAACCACCACCATCACTTCTCTTGAAAACACTAACTTTCATTCTCTCGCACAAATATCTCAGCAAACCAAGACCTTACTCTGCAAAACATGGTGGTGGAAGTTCTTAACCTTACAATCCCCCAAATCTCGCGTTCCTCGCCATTTCCCTTGCGTAAACAATCAAGGACGCCTTTAGTTTCCATTAAAGCCTCCTTAAAATCCTCAAATTCCCAAACTAGTACTAAGGTAATTAACAATCCACATCTATTAATGTCTATTTTACTTCAATCGCATCTAACAATACGCACACCATTTAATATGACAAAGGGAAAGATAACAGGCAGCATGGTTCTAATTGGGACTTGCTAATATTCTTCTCCAAATAGGACTTGTGTTAAACTATGCTCAATAGGTGTTGCTGAGAAAGTTGAAGGGGAAATGGGAGGTTGAAGAAGATGGGTTTATTAAATATTTTTAATTTTTAATTTTTTATATATTAAACTATAAGAAAAAAATAATTAGGTGACATGGAGTGTTTTGATTGATCAGGACATATTTTTTTAACGGTGTTAATTTTTGGGGGCAATATGAGTAACGGCGAAAAGTTTAGGAGGTAAAAATAGGCAAAACGTAGTTTAAGGGGCAAGTTAGGAAAACATGTAAAATTTAGGGGAAATGTGAATTAAACCTTTTTTATAACCACCTCAATTTATTTTATTGGTTACTTTTTTAGTGTTTTTATTGATTTAAAACGAATTTCTACTTTTTGACTCTGTGACTAGAGACTGCCTATGTATAGATTGACATTCCTTAATTTTGTAACCCCTTGGGTTTTTTTTATTGTTAATAATAAATTTAATTAGAATTAACGAAAAAAATTAAAACACTAAAAAAATTAATATTTTATCCATGAACTATTGAATATTTTAAATTTGTTGTAAACAACTAAAATTATTTCTAACGACACTGATTGATAGGATTTAAAAGGCTGCTAAAAGCTTACTGAAAATTTGACCATATTAATTATCTCGTTAAAAACGTGTCGAGTGGCCCCAACTGCCAACGGTGGTGACATTTTCGGATGTGAGACAAAAATAAATTCTTAGGAAAATAAATAAATAGTTTCCAAAAATGTTGGACCGTGTTTTATTTTTATCATTATTTTTGTTATTGGTATATGTTTTAACGTAGATTATTATTAGATACACTGTTCATTTTTAAAAAATTATATGCGTTTTAGTTATTTTTTCTAAAAAAATTACACATTTACAAAGAACAATTTGTGTATATTTGACAATTAATTTGTTCGATGATTTAGTTTTTTTCAATGTATTTGATAACTCAAAATATAATTTTTTTTATAAAATATATTAGTTGCTCACTTTCAAGTTTTGAATGATATGAGTTGATGTGTTGCGATTTTGATGTACTCGTTTCCATGTTTTCTAAAATGATAATTATAAATTATAAAATTAAAATAAAGTAATTCTTCCAAATTCAGTTTTTTATTTATTATTATTTTTAAACTAATTCTATTTAAAGGGGATGGGAAACTTTAGATGAAAGAAAATTGTATTGAACTCGGAACCTAAGGAGAGGGGATGTAGACAGATCAAAATTAATGAGGTATATTTTGTGGCTTACGTTTCAAAATTTGCTTGTTTACTTTAAAGTTTTAAATGATATGTATCCATTGTTGAATTATTATTATTATTATTTATCATTTATCCTTGTTTGTTTATTTGTTATATATGACTTCAGAGAACCTATCAAGTGGTTCCAATTAAAAAGCAAATGATGTTCATTTTAGGAGACTTGAGTTCAAGCGGTTTGTTTGCAAAGTGTGTGCATTGTCAAATGGTTAAAAATATGTATGAATATATACTGCATTGTAATCACCTTTAGACTATTATATATATATATATATATATATATATATATATGAGTTAAGATCCACTTTTAGTTTTATACTAATCTATAGCCATTGGATGAGTAAAATGGATGGATGAGATGAATAGTTTAAAATAATGAGATATTTTAAGAGAAAAAATAGGAGGGAGGGAATGAGAGAGATGGATATATCATCTTACATTATGTAAAACTTGAAAGCTTTACACCTTTTGTGAACCGATAGATGAAGGTAAATGAATGAGTGATATTAACAATAAAAAATGTGAAGATTATTACTTAAAAAATAAGAAAATGATCTTAGTCATTTATTATCATCATTCAATAGTCTAGAAAAAATATAAAAATAATTAAATTTTAAGACAGAGTTATTTACAAGTTGAGAAGAATAGTTGTGCATTCCAAAATTTTTGATATAAAAATATTTTAATTTTTATTTTAAATATTAATTAAATAAAAGTCTTTATCCTTCTTACTTTTTTATATTTAAAAATTTAATAGACTTTATTACTCATAATATTTTGACTATGGGACTTGGCCGTTGGGAGAGTTATAATCACGTTTTCAATGAGATAATCGATTAAATTAAATCACCTGCGTGCAGTTTAGCAGCCTTTAAAACCTATCAATCATTGCGCCAGGAAAACAAATATTAGTTATGTCCAAAAAAAAATCGAAAATTTTGTATTAACGGTTACGTGTAGGACACTACTTGATAAAAAAAATCCATCTTTGAATAAAAATTATTAAAAGACTGGCGGTAAATAATTAAAAATGACTTAACAAAATGATAAGTTAGCAGAAAATTAATCTATATTTTATATAATTTTATAAATATTACACTTTCTACAGTGAACGTGAAGTTGGAACCATTAGAATCCGACTATGAACAGTAAAAACATAGAAGTCAATAAAAATTGAATCACTGCTCATAGTCGAATTCTAATAATTCAGACTTTATTTTTACCGTAAAAAGTGTAATATTTATAGAAATAAAACAACTTGTAACATGTTTAAGGAAAAGAAAAGTTGGGTGCCATATTTTTGTAAATTCCCCGTGAACTTAAAAGGCTATCTCGCCTAATTATGCGACTGCCCAAGTTTTGTACGAACTACAAAGATTGCAATTGGAATATTTTTGAGTTATTTTATCTAATGAGTATATCCTCATGGCTGGAGCGAATCTTTTAAGTCGAGTCGAGTTAAAATTTTTGTACTATTCAAGTAGACGTGTTATATTTTACAATTCAAATTTTATTTGAATTTTTTTGATTCGAGTCAAATTTTCAAGTTTCGGTACAAATTTAATGGATAAGCCTTAAGGGTTCAATAAGCCCCTAAACTTTAGTAAAAAAAAATCAATTCAGTCTATGAACTTTTTTTGCACCTAATCAAGCCCTTAAGCTAAAGAAAAAAAAATCAATTTGGTCCTTTAACCAACGTTGACCGTTAACTTAAACATTTTTTAAAATTTTTTGACATGTGTAGCAATAGGATAATGACACTTAGCATTTTTTAGAAGTTTTAAATTTTAATTTTTAAAAAATATAAAAATTAGGATTTTTTTTTGGAAAATTCTAAAAATTATTTCAAAAATATAAAATAATTTTTAAAAGTTGAAATTTACTTAAAAACAATATAAAAATTTGGAAATTATTAAAAAAAACATAAGATTTTTTACAAATTTTAAATATTTCAAAATTATTATTTATTATTTTTAAATAAGTTTGAAAATTAAAAGAATATTTTTTATATATTTTAAAATAAATTTTTTGAATTATCCATATATTTTTTTTAAATAGGATTTTTCCTAATTTTTATATAATTTTTAAAAATTAAAATTTAAAACTTCAAAGAAATTTCAAGTGGCATTATCATGTTGTGACATGTGTCAAACTTTTTTTAAAAAAAGCATTAAAATTATGGTCAACATTGTTCAAAGGACCAAATTGATTTTTTTTTCTTGAGTTTAAGTGCTTAATTAGGTGAAAAGAATTTAAGGACTGAATTGATTTATTTATAAAAGTTTAGGGGCTTATTGAACCCTTGAGCCTAATTGTAATTATTTATCATGTTATAATACGATTTGATTCAAATTTAAACGATTTTTTCTTATCATATTAGATATGCATATATATTTCTTCATATATTTTTCTTATGTGGCATATATTTCTTCATATTTTTTTTATATCGGTATATATATAAAAGGAAAAATTAAGGGACTCGACTCGAACTTAAAAATCATTCTATTAGTTATTAAAATTTTCTTGTTATTCAAATTTCCATTTTATAACTAAAACTTTATTTGAAATTTTTTTGAGTTGAGTCAAATTTATCAAATTCGAACCGAGTCAAGACGAGTCACTTTTTTTACCTCTAGCCGAGTCAAAAAATTTAATTTTTCATGTCGAATCAAATTTTGTTCACCCCACCTACAGAAAAAGCAATTGCATCTCTATTTTTCTTAAAAACAAATATAATTTAGTGTATTTAAAAAATGTTTAATTTAAGGTGTAAGAGGAAAAATTAAATTTGTATATCCATATAGAGAAAATGATAATTCAGATAATGAATCTACCACGTTCGTCGAACACCGCTGAACACTATTAAATTAATTAATAAAAATTAAAAAATTTAAGGACTCAACATACAATTAATAATTATTTAAAATAAAATTCCAATTAAATTATTATTATTATATATATATTATTTTTAAATTTTTATTTTCAAATAATTGGATCAAATATCAACCCTAAATTAAATCCGGTAATGGTTTGGGAATTAGCTATTTAATTTGGCATGTTGATGCCATAGACAAACAATTCCATAGATTTGGTTTTGTTTTTGCAGCTTATATTAACTTCAATTCACACTAATGGTGTAGAACTCGTCGCCCGTCTCGATCGAAAGAGTGACAATAACACCACCACCAATATTGTATTTTTTTAAAGAACTTTTCCCAACCACGATCTCCGATGGTGAACTGGCCGCCGCCTTCACTCCTACAGTTGAACTCCCAAGAACCACCGTCTCCCAAATTAAATCTCTAATTCCCAAACCCTTATTAATTGATCCAATTATATCCCTAACACTATCATTTTAATTTAGGGTTGATATTTGATCTAATTATTTGAAAATAAAGATTAAAAATAAAAATATATAAAAAATAATTTAATTTGAATTTTATTTTAAATAATTATTAATTGTTTGTTGAGTCTTTAATATTTTAATTTTTATTAATCAATTTAACGGTGTTCAACGGTGTTTAACATTAGTGATGTTCAGCAAAACCAAAACAAAACTCGCCTAATTGGAACATACAAATCAAAATTCAAGCGAGACAGTAACCTCCCAAGCAAAGAGATGAAACCACGGTCAGTGGCGGATCAAAAAATAATTTTGAGAGTGAGCGCAAGTCATATAAATTTCAAAATTTAAGTTGAACACAAGTCATAAAAAAAAAATTAAGGACTAATTCATAAAATTTTAAAAAAGTTAAAGCTAAATGTGCAAATTTTAAAATATTCAGGTGGGCACAAGCACCCAATTTAACACATAGATCCGCCGCTGACCACGGTATTAACTTCTTTCAAGCCATTTAACATTGGTTGACTAACAATTTCATCCACATATGGGTCATTTTGATCCAAAATAAAATGTTGAAGGCTAAATTACTTTAAAAAAGAATAGGGGCAAAATGACAATTTAGTTAGGGGCATTTTTTGGTATTGTGCCTTAAAAAGTAAGTATAGGCTAACCTACCATTAACCTTCTTTTTAACGGTTCAGTTAACTGAAACCGTTTAACCTTAATAGTTAGGTTAATTTACCTATAAAATAAACAGTTATATTGATAAACAGTAACAATTTATTTTGCACACCCCTAATCACAAAACCTTAGTTCAAATATATTCTACTGTGAATATGGGCCATATTACTATTAGGATTATTGTTTTATTTAATACTTTTAAAAAAATCATTTTAAAGGAAATTAAAGTAAATACATCTATTTTTCAAATCCTTAGACTTTGGTTAACCCTTTCCCATTATTCAAAAAAAAATTATTGAGAGAGATAAAAAGAGAGAGAGAAGAATCGCATACTTTTTTGCATTCATATATTAAACAAAATAAGCATGATCACTCAAGGCTTAACTACTTTATTTAATGGATATAGTTCATAAACATGACATCATTATAGAAAATTAAAAGTTTAAATGTGAGTAGACATCTCTTGTCCTTTTTATTGCTTCTGTTTATATTTTATTATAAAAAAATTTAAGTTTAGAATTTAGAATTAAGTTTAATTATAATTTAATTTTAGAGTTTAAAGTATTGAGTGTAGGGTGTATTTTTTAGACGTTAAGCTTTATGATTTAAAATTTAGAGTTAGAACTTAAGCATTGACTTTTTAGGTTGGGGCACAAAAAAGAGCCGTAGAAAAGGGATAAATAATTTTTATCCATCTTCAAAATAGTTAAACAAGACAAAAATCTTTTGTCTCTTTTTTATGTTCATTTTTGTGCTCCAAAACAAAAAAAAATAAATCTTAAACAATAACTTTAAATTTTAAATCATAACACCTTACGCTCAATACTCTAAACCATAACACTGAGCCTTAAGATTAAGCCATAGTCCTAAAGTTCTAGATGTATTTTTCAATGATGAGACATAAATAAGACACAAAAAAAGACAAGCGGTTTCTACTCATTTAAACAACCCATAACCCAATTTTGATACTAAAAACGATAGACATTTTATTGTAGGATTAAAATCCGTAATTGTGTGCACATATGTAAAATGTATGATGCTATTATAAAATATGACACAAAATTAAGTGACCAATTATGTTAGGCGTGTCATAGGTATTAAATTGTCATGAAAATAAAAGTGTATACCATAATATATATTTATAATTCAATGAGGGACACAGTTATAAATATTTAATAGTTGATTTAATAACCCACTATATAAAGAGGTAGTGGTCCCCAAGAAATAGGTTAACTTGTTTTTCTCTCCTTCCCCGTCAGAGAGTTTTACAAGAGATAACCTATCTTCTTGGAAGATCAATACCAAAGATTTGGGATTTCAACATGAAGATTCAAGGTTTTCAATCTATCGATTAATTCAAGTATGCTTCCGCATTTAGTTTATTGTTCTTGATGATTTAACATGATAGATCTTGGGTTTATATTTCATATCTATTACGGTTTGGTTCTAACAAGTGGTATCAACGTCTCGTCATGTTGAATCACTAAGAATTATTTAATATTCTTTTATTTTCTCGTTTGGTTCATTATGAAGATTTTAAGTTTTGATGTTTCGTATGATTTGGATTTTAATTTTTGGACGTTTAGGGTTGAATCAACTTTTTGCCTTAGATCCCTTGTTACAATTATTAGGTTATTAATCTTATTGGAATTTATACTGCGATAATCCTATTTAAACTGTTTTGGGCGATTACTTGTTATCGTAATATATATATATATATATATATATATATATATATATATATATTTGGGTTATTATTTTTTTTTTATAAAGAAACATTAAAGGTTTTAATTCCATTAAGTTTTAAGGTTTATTTTTTGTTTCTTGAATCTATGTTTGATCATAATCCGGTAATTTATGATTTTGATTTATATGACTTTCTCATCACACCCTGTGAATTTCTTTCCATCATACCATGCAATGTATCATCGATCATATCCAACCACCACTGTCCAATAGCACTCCCGTCACGCCCCACCTATGGTAAACAGGAGAGGTTAGAAAACGGTTATATATAAAGGGTTGAAAATTGTGGAATTCCTATGCAGGACTCATTGAATACAGCACAATAATTTGGCCCTCATTTTCAGCATGTAGCTTCTATAATAGATTAATAGTTATGGTTAAAATAGTAGGCATATCTGGGGAAGATTCTAATCCTTCATTTCTATAAATTATTATTTTTCTTTCCTGTTATCCTTCTTGGTCACAGTTCCTTTTAGGAAAGGTCCGTTACAAACACCCAGACTGACCCTAAATGCCCCCCTTTTCTGTTGGGTCCAATTGATTTGTGAAACATTTTGTCTGACTGAAACCTAGACATTCCAAACCTTGCTTGATTTGGTTATGAAACAGCATTTATTTAACATGTGTTGCTGACCCAAACAGATCACGCACAACAGAGTATCACTTTCTACCGAAATCAGTTCAGAAGCCTACAATCATAATGCTAAGCTCATATAACATTAATGCATTGCAAGTCACGATGAAGAAGATATCATTCTGATTCTCTCACTGCAGACATTGCAAGAACACCTGCACCCATTTCAACTTCTTGCAATCCAATAACAATAATTCCTACGTCTGAAACAGCAGAACGCAGCCAAGATTCAAGCGAGCTCTTAGATGCTCGCCCCTGCCCAACATTCCATGTACCAGTTAATATAGTTAAATTTTCTATCCTTGTATATAGAAATCCTTTTGCTAACAATTCTGAATACAATATGCCATATCGAGAGTTCCAGGGGATGTGATACTCCATCCACGTATCCCACCATGCTTAGCTAGGGTGTAAATATAACCAGCACCAATGGCCATCCCCAGTACAGAACTGCTGTGAGCAACCCATTCTCCAAGCTTATTACCATCAAGGTCGAGTGCATGGACAATACCGCTCGCATAACCAACCCATATTTTTGATCCAAAACTGCACAAGCATAGAACAGCAGAAGGATGAGGCTGAATAACTTGAATACGATTTCCATTCCCATCCCACTGGATAAGCAAGCCATTTGCACAGCCAACCCAAATCATCCCATCAATAGTTATAGTGAGTGCCTCAATCCTCCGGCTATCATCAAGAAAGCCCCCTTTTGCTGCAACTCGGCGAACAGCGTCAGCTGCTCCCATGATAGCATTACGTGACTGCTGTAAGAAACCAAACGGACTTTGTGTTTTTTTCCTTCTTTGAACTTGCAACAATCTTCATCTTTATCTCATCTTCCATAGGGAAATCTGGAACTAATGACAAATTTGCTCTATTTTCAATTTGACCATCAATGTTGAAAACTTTGAGTAACTCCCTCGTCCGAGCATCCCTGAGATTTTACAATTCAATGAAAACCCAACAAAAGAAACAGAAAAGGAGGCAAAAAAATATATATAGAACTCCTATACAAGAGCAGTGTAAGATCAAATTATATGAGTCAAAGACTCAAATTAATGCCAAAATAATGTAAGAAAAAGTAACTACAAATTCTAATTGTGCAAGGAGTTCACTAAGATCCACATTCTTGTTTTTGCAATCTCAAATATCTAAAAAAAAAAGTACATTAAGAATCTCTAGATCCTCCAAGCTTAGAAACAGGAATAGCATACAACCAACATTTGGGGTAAAACTGGATTGGTCTATTAATTTTAATTTCAAAAAGCATCCCACATTTGAACAGAAAATGACAAGTTTTAACAACTTTACACGTATTTGATAAAGCTTTTCATGTCACATTTTCCCAAAACTGAGACAATTATCTCCTTATCTGTTACACTTTTGAGTTTTTGGCTTTTGATTTTGTTACAAATCTTAAATAGCAATGGCTTTTTTGTCCTTGGCATACCTTCTTCCAACACTCTTAAGTGTTAAGGGGATGATGATGGCCTGGTGAAATATTTAAAATCTATCAGGTTAAAGTGCGCAGATGAACAGTGTATTAGCATGATGTACAAGGTCATTGTAAATGATCTAGGCTATCAATAAAGGGGTATAAGGTCTATATTATTACTTATCAAATAATACCAAACATATAACAAAATAACATTGTTAATTTTAAGGGTGCAGTTTTCAAGGTCTAGACATACCACAATGCAAAAGAAAGATAACCAGAACTCCACACTTTAGCTCGAACATTATCAGACAGAAGGCACTTGATATCTGAATTTAATATAGAACTGAAGCCATTTACAGCGACTTGACTCCTAAGATCAATAAATGATCTCCCCATTAACAAAGAAGACATATGCCGTTCTTCCACTGTCAGAGAGAGTGCATTTTGAATATTTTCCCACGGCCAAATACTGATATTACCCCCTTCTGAACCAGACCACAAATCCCCTGAACCAAAGTGAAACAAAAACAAAAATTACAGCAAATAAGGTAAAGTCAAAAGAGACATTTTGCTCTTTCTTGACGGCTATTCGTTACGGACAAATTTTAGTTTTAAGACTAAACAATGTGTAAGATGAATTTTCTGAACCGAATTTTTAGATTTGTGCCAGCTATTGTTCCTTCACTTTGCAGAATTAAAATTAGAAAAAGGCGAGGTGATGATAATTAAAAATTCCAAAATCTAAAAATATGCTCATGTATTCTTAATCAACCGTCCATCAAAATGGCATGGAGCACAAAGAGTAGATTCAGAGTTTTCATTATTATTACTACAAGTAATCTAGTAGTTTCTTTGTATTTTTTTGAATAGTCTCGCCCAATAACTGTTCATACATATTCTTAAGCCTCCGTCAATGCACAACACCTTGCAAACAAAGCAATTGAACTCGGGTTTCCTAGATGAATATCATATGCCTTTCGACTGGGATGTAAATTTTAATGCAGTAGATCCACATTATTAGGAATAAAAATAAAAACCATAAAAAAAATAAGTAGAGAAAAGAGCTAAAGGGTTAACAGACCATAACAAGTGAAAACCATGGACAGCACCGGGCCGCGATGAGCCTGCCAACACCACGCTTCCTTAAACCCACTGCTCTCACAATCCATCTTCCACCCTTTGATCTTCCCATCCCTATGCCCACTCCAAACAACTCCATTCCCATCATCCCCTACCATACAAATCACCGCTGCATTTACATTTCCGTTACCGTTACCGTTCCCATTAGATAACATCGCCGATGACTCTCTAAACGGTGCAGCTGCCTCCTCCTCACCTTCATCGTACAAATCCTTCAATTCCCAAACCCTAACCGCCCCGCTGTCGCTGCCCGCCCAAAGCTGCCGTTCAGTGCAGGCGATCGTTTTCAGAAATCGGCCAAATTGAGTCTCCCTGACGGGGTGCGGCCGAACCTCGAGGTGGGGAGGCCGATTAGGGTGGAGGTGTTTCCGATCAGGCAGCGTGAAAATGCCTTGGCCGCCGCCTTTAGCGACGAACTCGGGAAGTGATGACTTGTGACGCGAGGACTGTTGCGGTAGAAGATTGCGGTCAAGGAATTGGATCATGTAGTCGAGGCGTCGGTTGGTGGAGTGGAGGGAAGGGTAGGGCGGCTGCGAATCGTCGTCGGGGGAGGAGGAGGCGTAACGATCGAAGATTCTGGGGCTGGGGTCGGGAAGGTCGCCGTTGGAGTCCATGTCGGAATTCATGGTAGTAATGCTTGAACATAGTAGAGAAGGAATGAAAAAAATGAGGGAAATTGACTTGGGGGAGACATTTAGTTAGATAACCACGCTTTCAGGCAGACGCAGACGCAGACGAGACCGCGGTAACTACAAATCCACAGTTACCGAACAGTGTCCTTTCTCCGGATAAATTACTGTACAGTAACAGAACATGTCGTCCAACGAACTTTAGAGATTAAAAAAAATCAATTCATTAATACGCAAACATATGCGTCTTAAAAAGAAAATCCATTATATTATTCAAATCTAAAATAAAATAAAAAGAAAATCCATTCAATTAAAATAAGTTAGGTTTTTGGTCAAAAAAATAGTTAGTACGGATATGCTCAACGCCCAGAAAAAATACAAGCTCTCAGTTATAAATAATACATTCAAATCAGAAAAATACAAGCTCTCAGTTATAAATAATATATTTAGTTAATTATATGTATAGAATATTCTGATCAAAATAGTTGATTGTTGGATTTCTTTTAAAAAATTGTACAAGTTTTTTCAAAGTGATGTATTGTTTTTTGTCTTTCACACCCTTTAAATTTTATTGACTTTTGTATTTTAATGTTTGTGTTGTGATTCTTTTGTAATCTGACCATTGTGAATATAATCCAATAAATTTATCTTGTTCAAAAAAAAATATGTAAGTTAATGGAGTTTAATAATTTTTTAGGCATAATACCAAAAAATACCCCTAACGTTTGATTGGATTATTATTTTGGCCTATATTTTTTTAAGCATCAAGCCTTCAACGTTTCATTTTAGGTCAAAATGACTCATCTGCGGATGAAAACTGTTAGTCAACCAACAGCATAAGCTTAAAATGATATGACAAACCTACATTGTAGTGCACGTCACGATAGCAATGTCATATAGGAAAATATGTTGACTTTACAGAATGACACATCAATCAAAAAATAATTTTATAAAATTATATAAAATATAAAATACTTTTTCTTTTGATGTGTCATTCTGTTAAGTCATTTCAAGTTATTTATCGTCAATTGACTAACAGTTTTTATTCGCAGATAGGTCATTTTGACCCAAAATGAAACGTTGAGAGTTAAATTACTTCAAAAAAAGAATAAGAACCAAAACGACAATCCAGTCAAATTGAAGGGCATTTTTAATATTATGCCTTTTTAATTAGCAAACATATGATTTTACCGTATTTTTTTCTTTATTTAAATTAAGAATATTTTTAATGAATATTTTAATGACTATTATTATTTAAACTCAAATCATCGAAAATAAGAAATCATCTTATATCATTAGAGTCTGTCCAATTTAATTTAGAATGATGTGAATAACGACTAATATAAAACACGTTACATAATATATAATTAATGGTTCTTCTCATTTCCCCTATGATGATAAATTATAGATATAGGACGACAATGAACACACCATATCAGTAGTAGTAGGCACGTCTTAAATTTTAGAAACTCTTCATACAGCCACAAGCAAATGGCATGACATGACATGACAGGAAGCAAACAATAATAAAAAGTAAATTACAGCCTACGTGACTCAATCATGGATAGAGTTATTATATTTGCATTACTCTTTATATTTAAAATATATATCACTTTAATCATTTTTCTTCTAAATTACTTGTATACTTTTATTAACACTAAAATACTTTATTTAAAATCACTAATTAATCTAATTCACAAATTAATATATATTTTTAAATATAAAAAATGACCCAAATATAACTTTATCTATAATTAAATGGCCTAAGTGTAACTTTTAATAATTAGACGACCTAAATATAACCTTATATATAATCCAGTGATTCAAATAAAACTTTACCCATAATTGAATGATCTCTTTTGTAGTTTACCCAATTATAAAATATACTATACGAAGAATTAGAACGCAATGTGCCAATAACATTAACGAATTTTTGTATCCAAACCTGTAAGCTCAAGTACAATTTTGTCAAGTGTTGAAACTATGGCAAAATCAAATATCCAGGTCTATACTTCACCTAAAGAATCACCTCCTCATTCTAGAAAAATATCCTTCGGCAGAAATTCCAGTCTAAAAGGATTACGTAATATAATTTAACCAGATAAAAGTCGCACATCTGGAGCTAATTCGCTGAATGACTGGTGCCTACATTTTTTAAAAATATCACCTCCCCCAAATTTGTAGCATAGGGAGAATTCTCCATGTCAATTCTCTGTTCAGTGTCCGCTTAGACCAGCTTCTTCTCTGAACTAGCAGCAGCCACGCGTTGGCGCTTCCTCCAAGCTGGGATTTTACCGGGGAAGGCCCATCTTAACAACCTCTCCCACACATAGCAGCCCAGAAACATTAGTAGAGCCCACAGCAAGAGCTTATCCCTCAATCCCGTTGGTAAAGGAACCAAGCTCAACCAATCATTCAAGTCCCTAAACAGATCAGAGGTTATGACCACAAAGAAACCAGATGCAGCTCCAAGCGCGTACAAGAATGGTTTGTTCTCGGGGATGCTCTGGTTGAAAGGATGGCCCATGTAGTTCACTGCAAACGTTGCTACCTGAAGCATCATGCTCACCATGTATGAAACCGTGTTCACTAGATTAGGGTGAAACTCGGACTCTGGCTCAATGCACTCTTCGGGCATGTGTCTCTCAGCTTCCTTCACAGAAGAAATCAAGAAAAGCAGGTGAATTGCAAACTGCCCCATGAGAGAAAGGAAAACGTAGAAGCAGAAAATGTTAGGGTGGGGCCGTGCAGCTGAAAGGGTGGGCAACGGGCGAGCATGTGAGATGAACAAGAAAAAGGCAGCTGTAAATACACCACTGATCGTTGCCTGGACATCACCCAGCTTGACGCCATCCAAGTACATCACACTTAAAACATAAGCTGTAGCAAGGCAGTTGAGGCCGAGTATCTTGAACATCTGAAGGGTAGTCACAAGGGTGCTGCGTCCTTGACGGATTATGTCAGTGGTTGGGGCAACTGATGCATGCTTTGCTGTAAATGGCGATGCCATCGAGGCATCCCCCAGTTTGACAATAGGAGCTGAGCGACCATCACCCTCCTCATTCAGCTCATCCATCATCTTCTTCAGCTTCTGTCGTTGCTTCTCAGCAGCATTAAGATGCCGATTACTGGCTGCAAGGTTGCTAGATTCGGATCTGGTGGCAACTTTGCCTTTTGAAGAGGCTTCTGAACTGCCTGTTGCTTCTACAGTGGGCTTAGATTTCTTCGACTTCAATGACTTTGTGCTTTCATCTTTAGATGTTCCTGATGAAGAGCTTTCACTCTTAGTTGGAGGCACTGCATTCAATAGAGCAACACCTACATGGGCCTGAAGAAAAGGTAGGGTGTTACAAACAATAGAAGACAATTCATAAGAAAATATAGATACAAGATGATAGTGTGACAAGGTAAAAGTTCTCTATAGGCGAGAGGAACAAACTTTGCATTCTATAAATGTAACCGTAAAATTTTAAACATTGTAGTTCTCCAACTAAAATCCAAAATAATAACAAAAAAGATGCAGACCCACCTTGTAGCCAAAACAACTATCACTGACCAAATTAATCCTACAAGGTATGCAGAAAGATGATAATCATAAAAAGAACTGTCTGAGACAGCTCCTAGAGCAGATCCTATCAAATAGTTCAGGCTTAATCGAGTTGATCCCTGTACGAGTGGGGCTTTATTGTGGGTTAATAGTAGATTGACAACTGATGGCAATTGATACATAGTAAATACAGAAGTAAAAATACGTTCACAAAACTAAAAAGGCCTAAAACATAATGGCTACACAATAAACACGTTAAAACATTACCTGCTTAAGAGATAAAATAAGATACCTAAAACTCCTAGAATAAAATATTACCTGCTTAAGAGCTCCAACATCATTGGTCCCATCACCACACATTAAAGTCAATCTTCCAACTGTCTTGAAAGTGGTCATGATAAGTTCTTTCTGCTCCGGAGCAACTCTTGCGAAAACCTAACATGAGATTGTGGTGTCAAGAACTTAGACAAAGTGATGCAGAAAACCAATAACAAATAGATGGTATAGTTGCAACCTTAACAAAAGGAATGACACGTAAAATAGCAGAAGTCTGTTGTAACATCTCAATGCAGTCACCTCCAATACAAAGATCATGAGTCTCAGATAAAGCTTCAACCTGGTTCTCGCTGATATCAAGTAAAATCCTTAGATCAGTCGAGTTAACTAGAAGAATGAAAGGTGGAGGTCAACACACCTAATCAGCAGATCAATATGACTAGTTCCAGAAAAGATTAAGTACGATCAAAACTTCATATGCAGGCCAAAAAAGAACCTAGATATACATGGAAGAACCAAGATTTATGCTGGGCAAGTTTATCAGAATTTAAACCCAGTAAAAGCCTAGAGGGAAATTATGTCAGAAAAGAGTTGATAGCCAGAGAAAGGTAACCTGTAGGGAATCCTCTCCGTCTCATCTGGTGATACCCACTCGTAAGCTTTACTATTCTTCACTGCACCAAGAATCAACGCTGGTTTTGACACAATATGAACTTGGCCAGCAACATGGCAAGCTGTCAAGGCTTGATCACCAGTTATCATCACCTAAAATTAAGAAATTTTGTTTTCAGAGAAACACAAAGTTGCGTCCCCAATCTAGGAATTCACCACTTAGAGAAGGAAGGTGAGATGGTAATGCATAAAGAGCACACTTGCAAGTATTTTCCACTAGCCCTAAAAACATCACAGTGATATGTTACACAAATGGAACAAAGTATATTTTCCATACTCAAAGGAAAGAACAAGTGGAACATGGAAAACAGGGAGGGCATGGCAAAAATAATGAAATATAAAGAACATTCTCTTTGGGCCCCAATACTCAATCTAACCAAGTTTTAGTGATTATTAGAGAAAATGAGAAACAAGCCAAGTTTTATGATCCGGCACAATTTCCTTTCTAAGGTATACATACATGTATATCATTGATTGTAATATTAAGGTACTTAAAGAAATTAATTCTTTTTTTCCTTTTTACATACATGCACTTTCATA
Organism: Hibiscus mutabilis; assembly: GCA_019671005.1. Lineage (NCBI taxonomy): Eukaryota > Viridiplantae > Streptophyta > Magnoliopsida > Malvales > Malvaceae > Hibiscus > Hibiscus mutabilis. Next base: position 79,591,382 of record CM033712.1, on the reverse strand, counting down.
CAAATTGGCAACGAAATTGTATATCATGGTAAAAGTGACTTAAATGATATAAAAAATTCATAACATGTTTGCATTCCATTAAATACTTCTTACAAGCTCCGCAGTCCACAACCTTAAGCCCAAAATCAGCAAGCAACTTAAATGATGAATACATGCAGGAACAAATGAACTTGTGTAGACACGAAAGTTTTTTAAAAAATCCTATAACAAAGCGAGTTGAATGATTTCAAAAAATCCATGGCATGATTGCATTACAGTAAATACTTCTTACAAACTCTGAAACTCAAAGCCAAAAATCTAATAAGCGACTTAAATGTTGCATATATGGGGGTACAAATGAACTTGTGTGGGCACAAAAGTTCTCAAAAAATCCTATAGCAAAGTGATTTAAAAATGATTGCAATAAGAGAAATTTCGAGATTAAAATTTTGCAAAATCAATCTCTTTCCTTATCACTTAAATAGTGGAACAACACAACAACCTTTAGGAAGATATGTCCAGAAGAAGATGCCACTTACCAAATCATGTGAAGAATTCTTTAATTCAGATAGAATAGTGGAAGAGTCTGCTCTAATAGGACAGTTAAATACCTGAAAATTAAGTTTTGAGAAGTGAAAAAAAAGGGTAACTAGTATCAAATAGTGATCTAAACAGGGCAAATTTCTCCTGCAAACGAACCAAAAAAACGGTACGAAGACGAAAAAATTCATTGCGTAATGCTTACTGCAAAACCAGCAAATGTGAGGCCAGACTCTACAGTATCTCTCTCCATGCTTCTAGCTTCACTAACCTACAGGAGACATGACACAAATTAAAAGACGTTACAAATGCTACACATAAGATCAGAAGGTTGTACAAATTTACAAGTAAAAGAAAGAAGTTAAAACTACATGTCTTTGTGGTTTGTCATGCATTTTAAGAAATTTATTATCTCGTATAATATATTGATAAGCTCCACTGTTTCCTACTTCTGGTTTTGTCCTCAGGAAGAGGGTGTCTAAACTCTAAAGACTTTTCATGATCAAGGTCTCTTATCTAGATTAGATATTATCTAATAAAGTCCTCTGGTGTAAAACGAGAGAACTAATCCCAAGTAAAAACTAGTTTCAACTAATCTAAAACCTATTAAAAAAGTGTTGCAAGATTTGGCACCAGAGTGAGTCCATGGCCAAGTAACAGAAGTGGTTAGGAACTATATCCCATAAGGAATTTAGACACTTAGGTTAAACCTGAATTCATGGGGTTAGTACATTTCAGAACCTATCAAAATTTCTTAGAAATCAAACCATAACCAAACAAAATGTTTCATTTAATTTGGTCATGGTTTTCATATACCTGAACTATATTGAAGTTCTAATTCTGGTTAGAAGAAAAACAAAAATAAGTTCATGAAGTTAAAATTTTCAAAAAATTCTAACAAATTGGATATTAAGTAGATAAATGTGATATACTAACAAATTGAGATTATGTATATAAATTAAGCAAAGTAAGATTAAGTATGTGTTTTACTTCTTTCAGATAAAATGTCAGCCCTTTTGACTTTCAAATGATCAATTTATCTAAAAAAACTGATATGCCTAAGATTAATTCCGACAACTGACGAGAATGATTTCAGTGACAATCAATTAAAATTCAGTTCATTGGGCTAATTAGTTAATACCGAATTGCACAAGCTGATACCAGTCAAATCACTTCTTTTATTCTTTTTATTTTTCTACCCTAAAAAGTGGCCATGTTATTGCAAAGGCACTGTCCACCGGAGGGAAGAAACAGAATTACCAAATTTGGGCCAGAAGTGTCACCCAGCAATCTAATTGAAACAATATTGCTAGCAATGTTATGAGATTCACAGCTATTGCACATCTTAATTTGCTTGAGAAAAGGAAACAAATAAAATAATAATAAGGCCGGAGGCATTTTCAATATTGAATCCATATGAAACTTACCGTCATGTCAGGAAGAGACTTGTAAGCAAGGGCCAATACACGAGACCCTTGTCGTGTGTATTTCTTGTAGGTTTCAACATATGTAGGAGGCAAATCAACGAGTCTATCTTGGATAGTCTCAGGTGCACCCTACGAACATAAGTTCACACCAATGAAAAAAACTAGTAAATGTTTTCTTATTTCAAAATAACTATGATACATGGCATATATCAAATTATGCAAGCTAGCAAATGCATTCTAGAAGGTCCAAATCCAATCATTACCCCTTCATCAGATAGCACATGGAAAAGAGAGGAGAAATATAGCTTTAACTAACATACATAACAATGTCAACACTTGATGGGAAACAGTGCTTTCAAACATTCCTAAGCAAAAAACAATAAATGTGACAGGTGCAATACTTCTGATTTGGCATAATAGAAATGATTGCGGTAGTTTTATTGCATTTCAAGAATCCATAACACCTAAATTCAGCAATATGAACAGAGTATGGTTGGAAAGAAGCTGATAGCAAAACAATAGATCTTTAAAAAAATTAAAAGAAAAAAAGACATAGCTAACAGACCTTGACAAAAGCGAAAAACTCCTCCTGGACACGAACAACAACTGCCATTCGTTTCAAGTGCGATGCAAAATGGTGCCTCTGCACAATCTGCACAGAATTGCCGCTTCCTCTGAAGTGCATAAGATATAAGAAATGAGTGTGTTAGACCATAACTTCAAAAGGAAACAGATTTCTAAAATAATGAGTAATTAAAATCACAAAATGCAGGGAAACAAGATACATTCATATAATGCATGAAACACAAACAATCATGCAATATACTGTACTTGCCAATGACAGGCTGGTTTTATATGTAAACATCTAAATGTATATTCTAAACAATATTGAGCATAATTCATTAGTCCACTACAATAGAACTAACAACCAACTGCTGGTCTCAAACATTGAACAGTGTTTCTGTAAGGAACTCTGGACCATTGAATCAATAACCCAGCAGGCAAGATAAAAATTAACATACATAAAATTACATATGTAAAATGAAGCTACTAAAATCTGCCGATCCTAACTGTAGCAAAAGGCTTAATCCATCTACGCAGATACCATCTAGAAATTCACCACCCATTATCAACTATTATTTATAAAAATTTCAGTGACATGATAATCAATCCATCTCATATTACACTTATGTGTTTCTTGTCCAGACACAATATATCACAAGCTGCTGTTGCACCCAATAAAAAGAAGCATTTATATGTTGAATTGTTTGGGTTAATTTTTCATATTTTTTCTTCCAAAAAAGGTCTGAAACCAAGGTTTTCTTGTCTATCAGATGCCTTCGTTGGTTTTCCTGAGCTTTCCTTCTAACTTATCACCTATCTGTTCAACTTGTAGACCACATTTACTTCACCACTAAGGATTTGTTGCAAATTTAAGCAACAGTTAGCTGGCACTCTACTCAAACATAGTACCCCAAGAGTCTCGAACACATTAACACCGCAACGCACTGGCTTATATTTGGAGATTGCCCCTAATTCTTAATTAGGAACGACAAAATTACAACCCTGCTTTTTTAACCAAATGATGATCAATTTAACGAGAACAGCCTTTTTTCTTGTCTAGAAACAAGAGACCAATTACTATCATTACAGTTCCAGTAGGTCAAGCATACAACTGCAAAATGTACTTTTTGTTACTGCATGAGATGGGGGGAGGGGGGCAGTTCAATCAGCATAAAGTGTCTGCAAACAGAATCTTGATGTGTAAGGCTTGTGTTGGAAGTTCAGGCACTTTCGAGGACGAAATGTTGTCGTTAAATTGTCAGAATTTTTCAAAAATCTCTTTCTTCCCCTAGAAGGGGCAGTACACTACTTGAACTTGTGTGAAGTATGAAGAGCATCAGGAATGTATGAAAAGGCTCTAAAAGTTAGAACCCAGCTCAAAATAGGAGTAGAAATGAAATTGCAAACATATGAATCAATAATAGAAGCAAAATTGACTAGTGAGCAAGCAATTACTTTCTTGGAATAGCCTTCTCATCGGATTTATAACTCCAATCAATTCCTTTTAGTGCAGCCTTCTCAAGAGGATCACCGACCTACAAGCATTTGCAAAACCGAAAGTAACTTACAATTGTAACCAAAATCCTAAGAATAATCAATGACATAAAGGAAAATCCAGCACGGGGCACTCAAAAACATTCAGTATGCTCAAATCAGGAGCAGATAAATCAAGACTTGAAATCTTGATGCAAATGAATTGCATAGTTCTATGAAAGTGATATAAAGCCAAAATCTAGATCTGCAGGATTATTATAAATGCCTTATTTAAAAGTTAAAAATTTCATACACATTGTGGTCTTCTAATATATGTACTGGATAGGTAATACTCTGCATTTCGGTTAGCATTCCACAAACTATATAACCTCGTTGTAACAATGGAAAAAACTGCCCCCACAAATTAAATAAGCTAAACACAAATTAGACATTCGACAAGAAATAATAGTTTATCAAAACCTCCAATCATATTCTGCAAAGCTACTTATCAGATAGAAAAGAAAAAGTAGCATTCCAAAAGTAATTGCAAGGAAGAACCCAAATACAGAATTATAAGCTTTGCTTAAAAAAAGAGCGTACCAGCTTGTTGTCTACAAACACCAAGGCATGACAAGAAGCCAGAATCTCAACTGTGCGTGAAGGAACTTTAGTCATATCAGATTCTAATTCTGAACTGTCATTTAACCCAACTCCAGAGAACTCCTGGAAAAAAGCAAAGAAAAATGAATTCATTAAATGAGAATAAAACATTATAGAAAATAAATTCTTGCTCTGTTAGTAGCATACCATATCATCTGACGTCAATGTTCCAGTTTTATCAAAACAACATATGTCAACCTGTGGAAATAAGCAGCAGGATGCACTGAAATCAATATAATGCAGAGCAGCATGAAGGTAATGTAACACATCAATTACTACAAAATCTAGCCAAAACAAAGAATAGGAGAAGTGCAAGAAAAGAATGTATAGCCTGTAACCAAGGTTGCTAAAGCTACAATTTATCTTCTTTAACTACTTCATGCAAAATTTTCAGGCCTTTAGCCCAGATAAAGAATAGATTGCACAAACCTTTCCAGCAAATGGGATTCGAAAAGGCTCTGTACAAAATATTCCACGCCGTGCAAGGGCAATTAAAGATGTATTAACAGCTATTGATAATTCCATTGGTAGCTCTGGGGGAATCACAGAAGTAATAATAAGAGAACAACTCAAGAAGAGCTTGTATTTGCTTCTTGTAGGATCTTCCAGCCCCTACATGTAAAAATGACATTATTATCATATACCTACCGAACATGTCAGCCTAATAGTGTCTCCACTACCTCAAGAAGAATTAATTTACCTTTTTAAGTACATAACCAGCGGCAATTATTGCAAATACAACAAGAAATAAGATAAAGAGGCCACTTTCCCAGCTGTTGGCAGTAACCTACAGCACATAATTGAAAATAAACTACTTGAAAATAAATACGAATTGAATATAGATAAACCAAAAACTTAAGCTATAATTGAGAAAACACCGATATGAAATTACCCTCTCTGTAGAAAACAAAATTGTTCTCATAAGTTTTCCTTGACTTGTTTCAAACCCAGTGCGCAGAACAACAGCCAAGCAGCCACCATCCGGAGTTCTCAGAGGGAAGCTCTAGCTCCAATTAGAAATGTAGGAATTTAAATGAAAGGAATAAACATGAAATGTGTTAATAACTAAATTTTTGGCATAACCTACCTTATCAGCTGTGTGCTGCAATATTTTAGTCCCACCAAACAAAATATGATTCTTGTCACGCTTGGAAGATAGCTTCTCTTCAATACCCCTGCCTGCTATCGAAACCTAGGAAAAATGTTTTACCTCATATTAACTGTCACTGAATAAGGTTTTTCTCTAGTCAGCTTCTATGAGAGAATTAACGTGGAAAACAACCCCATATGAAGTGCAACATATATACAAACCAATTGATCTAAAATAAAATCCAAAGCTATAAGAAAAGCATTTAAAGGCAAAAGCAGAAGTAGGCTTAGACAATACAAATTTTTCAAGTCAAACTTATAAGATTGCAAAACTAACCATTAATGAGAAATATAGTTAGTTTTACGACAGAAACTTTACATTCAATGATTGAACTCCCACAACAAAGATTTTACACAACTAAACATCAAATACCAGATGCCTAAGAGATCATTATTTTATACCAAAATAGGAAACAAGAAAGGAATCAAGAAGAAGAGATCCACCTTCCATTGGGGAGTAGACTCGCCTGTGAGAATGGCTTCATTCACAATAGCACTTCCAGCTAGTATAAGCATGTCTGCTGGAACAGACTTATCTTCTTCATTTTGACCAGATGACCGACCAATGGAGACAACATCCCCAGGCAATAGCTCTGTTCCAGATAGTTTCACCCACCTGCAACTCCCAAAATTTTAATGATAAATCTAAAACTCTGAAAAGCTTTAAAATAATGGTAGCATAATAGTAATAAAAATAATAACATTAATAACAAAATCTCACACACACACTGCTAATGTTTACAGAAACATACTTCCCACATCGATGCACCATTAGAGTCTGGCTGTCCACTCTGACACGTCTTAACTCACTTAAAGTTTTCAACCGACTTTTTGCCATTGTTGACTCAAACATGAACAGCATGAATAAGGTGAACAAACTGTAATACCAATACTCATCGAGACACCAAAGACCAACACAGAAGACCTATAAAAGATAAGATAAAAATGCCACAAAAAAACTTGGTCGTCAAAGAAAAAATACAGGACATTTTAAAGACATTTTGAACAAGGAGAAAACCTGAAAGACAAAAAAGGGCTCCATGCAATGCTCTTTCATTAATTTCTGAAAAGTAGGTTGTGGATATTCGAATCTGCATTACAGAAACACAACCATGTGAAATAACCCAGAATGTAGTTCATAAATCATAAGTTCACAACTGATATGTGTGAAGAATCATAGAAAATTGAAGGGGGGAGAATTGTGCTCTGTAAATTAAATTAGGTAAGAATAAAAACAAAAATAAAACATTAGAGCAGGGGAATATTTACACTCCAAAGTATCCAACAGTAAAACAAGACCATTAATCCATGGCTAAGCACAGTAGGCTACTATCAAAAGGTTATTTCCATGGTCATATATATCCAGGGCAAGTCAAATCAAAACAAATTGATAGGCCAAGTGAAAATTATTCTGATAGCAACATACACATTGCGTCCCCATTTTTCAGTTGCAGCAAGAACTTTTGCATCAGAGCCATGGCCGGTACATTTTAGGTAATAGCCAAATGTTTCCTTTGTAGGATATGGGAGCTTGCAGAAGGTATCCGCCTCCTTAGAATAGATGAAGCACTGCTTCCTGAAATCAAAGTAAATCTCCTCCACATCTTTCGCAGATGACGAACTAGCTACCTATGCAATTAATCAAAAAAAAGTAAGAACCCAAAGTGAAGGGGAAGGAGAGGCAAAGTAGGAGCACTAGAAGCAAAATCTGAATCACACAAATCATATGAAATAAGAGAGTTGAAAAGGAAAGAAAGACTTCAGATCCAAATAGGGGGGAGGGGGAGAAGAGGAGGAGGGGGAGAAGAGGAGCAAGCAGAGAGGCAACAATTAAATCACAGATTACACAAACAAAATTCCCAAAAGGAAAAACATATAATGCAAAACCAATTCTGGCATAAATATTTTATGCAAAACTAAAATCATGCATTTGGTTCTGCAGAAAAGAGGAAACCACATACTACTGTTACTATTAATACTAATACATCTATTTTCCCATTAAAATGCTCAATTTGCTTTTACAACTTCCATAATAAAAAATAAAAAACAAGAAACAAAAGTAAACTAGATAATACCTACATAATTAAAATGATAGAAGAGAGATAGAAACTTGCCTGCTTACGAATAATAAGTGGCACTACCTCTTTCGAACCACAAAACTTCGCCGGAGTAATTTTGCAGACATCAGCATGGCGAATATCATTAACCTGCTCACACCATTATTCCAAAATTCGAAAAATAAATAAGTAAATCAATCCTAAACTTGTACCAGACCGGAATTGCAATAGAATCTTTATTACCTTGTTATATTGAACAAAACACTTGAAATCCACGGACCAACCCGTGAAAAGCAAAACCAATATGTGAGTGACAGCAAGGCCGCCTAAGACGATGGCTGCATCAACGAAATCTATGCTAGGAACTACCATAGTTAACCAAAGGAAATAGAGCATTGCGAAAGGCCAAACGTCTAATCGCCATGCTGTATGTTTCTTTCTAAGCAAATCGACTTGGTCCACTACTTTCCCACCAAAATGGAACCTCGACATCTCAAATCCACCGCCCTGTTTGTTCACCGATAAAGTGGGTGCAAGGAATGGAGGGGAAAACAAAGGATTAGAGAGTGAAGAAAACTGATCGGTTTGGTAGTCGCTAAAGTAATTATAAATCCGATAATTCGATTTAAAGGGAAAATGATAAAAGGAGTTCATAAGATTACCTGAAACAGAGAGATCTGAAACTGAAACCCTAAAATCAAAACGAATTAAAGTTGAAATGAAACTGGACAAAGGAAAGAGAGGAGAATACCGCTTTGGAACATATATAATATAGTTAATGAATCACCAAGTCTAAATTCAGTTTAGTAAATAAAACAGTCTGAATTAAATTCATTAGAATGAATAAAATTATTTCATGCACTTGAAAAAAAAATCAGAAGCTAACCATTAATGTTATAATGTATTTTATTTCAGATTTATAATTTAATCTTTAAATTTTAAAATAAAAATTTTTTAAACCCAACAAATGATCTCAATAAAAAATTATTTTATTTATAAGATGTGTGTAAATTGTCAAAGAGTTAAAAAAATATGTATGGAAAGATATTATTTTATAATCAATTTTAAATTATTCATAAAAAAATTTAAAAAAATTAATTCTACCCTAATCGCATAATTTTTTATTTAAAATTATTATCATCTTTTTTTATTTTTTTATTCATTACTTGTTGACGACGGCATCAATTTTGTTGTTGGTCGCCAACTCTCGACATCCATCGTTTGTTTTTTTTTTATTTTTAATAAGTAATTCTATTTTGTGTCATGCTTTGTTCTATTTTTTTGTACGCTCTTTTACCTTTTAATATTTTTTTATTGGTTGTTCGTGCATTTAGTTTTATCTTTTTGATCTTATTGTTTTAGACCTTCAAATTAGCTTTAGATACACGTTCATAATCTCTGTTTCTTTGGTGATGTTGTGTCAATTTTTATCTTCAGTTTTCTAGTATTTGGCTTGAGTTTATATTTTACTTTACCTTACGATCCTTGTTATGATCTCAAGACGTTAAATTATTATTTCAATAATTACAAGAATGTATTCGAATTAAATGTTTTTATTTACTTAAGTTGTAAATTTTTATTATAATTTTAAATATATCATTGTTCAATAAAGTTAGCAAATTTTAATTAAAAAAATAAAGAACTTTAAATATGATATACGTCACTATTAGGGATCGGTTTGTAGATATTTGGTATATTTAAACTTTTGAGATTCTAAACTTCTAAATACTATTTGAAAGAAATCAACAAGCAATCTCAATGACTAATCCCTGCTTTCACTTATATTTAGTTTAGATTTGAAAGCATTATTCAAATTTAATGTAAATAATAAATGAATTCACATTTTAGAACATATTTGTGAGTTCAGATATTTCAAAAATTACAAACTCTATTAAAATGAAAACATAGACAATTTCAAATAAGACTCAAATTGTCATAAAATGACCTGCTCATGATTATTCACAGGCATACAGTATAAAACGGCCAACGTCGTGTAAAAGACAAGCCTCTAACACAATACCATGTAGTTTCGACAGATATGCAACAACCAATTACGTAGTTAAACCAAGATTCAGGTGGTTACAACAGAACCAAAACTTAATCAGACAGGGCTTAGCAACTGATAAAGCTGGGGCTTGGGTTCGGTGTTCATGCCGATAATGATCACCAGAGGAATGAAGCCATAGTGTGTCATCACTTTGGCTTTCTTCATTGCCCATGTGCTCCACTCCTTCAAGCACTGCGCAGCTGATTTCTCATCCGATCCCTTCCCTCCTTTGCCTTTAGTCTTTAGCGAAACTTTAGATGCCATTAGAAAATGTTTGTCTATTTTTCCTCGACTCTTCGAAGATTTGATAGGATAAGCCTATTACATTATAAATTGAAAGAAGAGGCGATTAGTTCTGTAGTTTCAGAAAAAGCTCACTACACAAAAGCTGTGAAAAAGTAAATATGATCTAGAAATGTTGAAAACAAGAAAACCAAAAGTTTTAAACCAATTATTCGAAATCCATAACAGATTTTATCAGTAACTGAGAAAAATATCAGCTAAATTCTGCAGAGTGTAAGCCGCAAGGTACCAGCTAAAGCCAACAAAGAAATAAATGTAATATTTTATGGGAAAATATCTCATGCACCGGCGGTGGAAATTTTTTGTTTCCACAAGCGTTCTAATTTTAGGAGTTATAAACTTAGTTTAGGGGTTTGGGTTTGGGTTTAGGTTTAGGATTTAGAGATTATGGTTATAATTTAAGATTTAAGGTCATATTTTAGGGTTTAGGGTAATATGTTAGGTATTTAGATTTTAACCGATAAAAACTAAATTCAAACCACAATCCCTAAATTATAAGCACATAAAACTAAACCCCTAAACTATAAACCATACATTAGATCTCTAACCCCTAAAATTAATGCGTTTGTAGAAACAACTGCCAGTGCATTGTATAACTACCCATCTTTTGTTCTGCTATCAAAACCCTACCCGAAAATGGATAGAAAATAACAGTTAAATATATGATCCCATCGATCCTAAATTAACTGTTTGATTAGCTAATTTTTCATCCATCCTCTTTTACATTCCTCATACCAAGCAAATCCTAAAGCAAACTTACTTCAAACAAAAATAATAATTGAAGCTTACTCATGATTAACAATAAACAAGTTTCATCATGAAAACACTGAATAGGGTATGTGTTTTAAACAATAAGTTACAGATCAAACCCTAAAATCCAAATTCAAAACATTCAGAAAACCAGAGAGTGTGCATTAAAGGATAAGTTTTAGATCAGGCTCACATACAAAACACGATAAAACCCAAAAAAAGAGAGGAAAGAAAATGTAATTAACCAATTCAAATCCTGCCCAACATAACTTCACCAGATTCCTTTTTTTGTTATTTTTAACTTTAATTCATAGCTAATTTCATCTCAAATTAAAAGTAATGATAATAATTTTTGAAAGAGGGAAAACACATAGAAGCGCAATGGAAGCTAATTTCATGATTGAAAATGGAAAAGAGTAATTACAAGAAAGAAGAGACAAGGCGAGTTCAATGCTTACCTCTGCAACGGGCCTCTCAGAAGCCAAGGAATATTGCGTGCCTTGAGGATTCGTGAGAAGAAGAAGCTGATTTAAGAAATGGAACGGTGGCTGAGAGGAGTGAGGGCTTTAAAAATGAACGGGAATGAAATTTGTAGGACTCGGTTGCATTATTACTTTATTATCCTCGTAAATTTAGATTGGGTAAATATACGTTTTGGTATTTGAATTTGTCTCAATGTTTAATTTGGTACTTGAGTACAGTGTACTTGGCTTCAAGGTTCAACTGGGTACTTAAACTTTTTTTAATCCAATTAAGTATATGAACTTGATTTTTTTTGTTCAAATTGGTAAGTGAAGTTGGGTCTATTGTTCAAATTGGTTAAAATCGTAAGAGTCAAAATAGACTAAAAAGTCAAATTTAGATTCTAATTTAAACCAATAAGTGAAATTCAGGTATTTAATTGGACTAAATAATCTTCCGGTACCAAATTTAACCTTAAAACTATGTTTAAATATCTGATTGAACCAAAACAACTTAAACACCAAACTAGACATGAAAATCAAATTCATGTATTTACCCATTATAATTTACTAGAACTTGACACTATGACATTGAAAATCCCATGGTGCTAGTAGCATAATGGAGTAGTGGTTAAAATTTCCTATTGATATTTCATAAGCTAGAAGCTTAAAATTAACTTTTGTATTTAGCAATTCTAATTCAACTTCAGACACGGTTTGGGAAAGAGGAATTTTTTTTATGTTGGTTAGGTCAAGAAAGATGGGATGGAGAACCTTTGTTACCTTGTTTTTTTTTTCTTTTGACTTCATATTTTATTTTTATTATTTCTTTTATTTGCAAGCGTCTCGAGACGATAATAAACTCTTTTATATATTTTTTTATATATTTGTTACATTTTTTTTATATATTTTTACTTAAAAATATTGATCAGAAAGTTCGACTCTTTATTTGGTGGACCCATTGTTAGTCTATAAACCCAACCGTGCTTATCCACCATTGATACTCTCCGGCTTAATATAAAAATAAGTGTCTAAAATATACATTTTTTGAACTTTACGTGCATAAAATATTTTTTAATAAAAATAAGTGCTTAAAGTTATAATCGTAATAATTTTAAGTGTCCGACCGTTTAAAAAGGTCGTTACCCATTGAGAACGTGAAATGTGTTGTTTTTTTTATTATTTAAAACTTTTTAAAAGAATATTTTTTATATAAAAAATTCAAAATTCCCAAAAAAAATTAAAAAAAAGTCTCAAATCTTTAATACCCAAAATTACAAATTCTTCAAATTGATGTTGATGTCGTCGTCGCTATACTACTATTGTCGTCACTGAAAGTCACCTCTTATTTTTCTCGACCACCCATTATCGATAACCAACAGAAGGTATAACAATCAAACGACCAATGCAATTAGAAATATATAAGAGTAAACAAGAAAAGACCATTACTTGGTATCATGAGAGAAAACAAAATAAAATATATTTGCTCTAATTTTCTTCTCTTTTTCTAGTTTATGATGATTTTTTGTTAATATATATTATTTTCTTTCCTGTCAATATAAAACTAAATCTTTTTCTTTTATCAAACAAACACGTCATATGAGGTAGAGTAGTGTAAGTAGAGTCTAGATTCAAAGCGAAATGATGCAAAGGTTTGGAAGCACAACTCCCGAAATCAATCATGCTTCTAAAGGATTTGGGATAAAACTACCAACTCGTCTTAGCACATTCTTATGCTGAAATGTTCCTGTCGGTTGGCGGAAGTTGGGTTCCACCAAGATGATAGGATGCCCATGTGATTCCTCAATTTTATTTATTTATCATCCCAATTATTTACCTTTTGTTATAAATTAATTTTTATATATTTATAATTTCTAATTTTAATACCATTAATATTTAAAACAATCCGATGGACTTGAAAATAGAAAAACACTTGTTTGTACTCTGCAACGCATAGGGTAAATTTATTTATAAAAATAAGATATCAATATTATCCATTTTGTTATAATAATAGTTATACAAAATATTAAAAGTAATTTATTATCTTAATTCATATCTCAAATGATACAAAAAGTCAGGGAAAACTTATATGGAATGCTTAGAGCTTGGTGTAGCACAAGGGCAGATGCATATGGCTTCCATAAATAGAGCATATTGTTACGGGACTATTACTTTCTTCCCAAAAGATATATTTGATAAGATATATAGTGTTACGTTTATATATCTCAAAACTTTCATTTTCTTTTTCCACCCCTTCTCAAGCATAACATTCCTCCCACTCAACCTCGTGATGCCATTGTCACGAGTTTCCGCTTTCGTGATTGGCTAATTGTCACGGTTGTCCACCTTGCCTACCCCACTCATGGGCGCTCATAGTGAAATCAAACAGTCAAATGGTCACTCTGATATCACTTGTCACGGGGTTATTACCCTCTTCCCAAAAGACATGTATGATAGGATATGCAGCACCACCGTTTATATATCCCGAGACTTCTCTTTTTATTTCCGATACGAGATTAATGACCCCGCCTCTTCTCAAGCATAACAATATGCATCCTCATTTTTGGGGAAAATTTAAAAATATAGTATAATTTGTAAAAAAAAATATTTTGCATACCTATTTATAAAGAAAAAAGATGTATTCAAATTTTAGACCCTTATTTTTAAAATTTTGGATCGGCTAAACTATAAAATAAGTGTCTAAACTATGTATCTTTTTGTAATAGGTGCCTAAAGTATTTTTTGGTTTAAATAGGTGCCTAAACTTTTATTTTTGGCTTGTTTTAAAGTCAATTTTGGCACCTACTTGGGCACTTATTTCAACCAAAAATGAAAGTTTATGCACCTATTTCAGCAAAAAAATACTTTAGGCACATATTTCAGCAAAAATAAAATTTTAAGTACTTATTTCAACAAAAAAATATTTTAAACATCTATTAAAAAGTAATTTGAACACTTATTTTATAATTAAACCTTTTAAATCCGCCATTGGTGTAGCATATAGCACCTATGTCTTACTGTATAGAGCGGCTGTAGGAGTAGGAGTTTTTTTTTTTTTAAGACGCGGTTGTAATATCTATTTAGTTTTAAATCCTTAATAAATTCACGCATGCTTTGCCGTTACCATTTGAACACAAGTCTCTGAGTCTGAAGTAGAACAACATCTCTTTCTTACCGTGAAAAATTCTTTTAACTTAAACATTACCTAATAGTAATCTTATTTTGTGACAAATCATTTACATATATGCGACACAGAAACATAATGGCATTTTAACACAAGTTGTGTCAATAATAATCTAATGATGTACGTATAAAGTTAATAATGAATTTGTTAGGTTTAATAGTCACAAATGTGTCCAACTTTTTTTTTTCAGTTTGCTGCTTAACTTTTTCTTCGAGCCACTTAAATGTATGATGTTTCATCTAGTAATTCAAGTCAAGTTTTTCTACGATAGATGTTAAAAAAATTTGTTATCCAACAAAAACACGACAAGTGACATATTTCTGACACTTTCTTCGATTTTTATTTTTTGAAAATTAGAAAATATTTAATTTTATAAAAAAACTCAAAGTCTTTAATTTTTCTAAAACCCTAAATCCCTCCCATCCCACCACCGATCACCTTTGTCTACGCCGCCGTCTACGGCTGAAAACTCTATCATTTCGTCGTCGAAAATCGACGAATAAATCGTCAATTGCTCCATCGACGAACATCCAACAATAAATAAAAAAAAGACTGACTAGGTTTCTAACTGACGACTAAAGGGTGGGGATGCTAAAAGGTGAGGTAAGCGACGCTTTGGTGGTGAACAGTGAACCACCGACATGTGGAGGATGTCAGACGATGAGGGAGATGTGATATGAGGGTTTAATCGAAAAAAATTAAAACTTCAAGGTTATTTAAGAAGCTCATATTTTTAAATAATTTCAAAAATTAAATAAATAAATAAACCAAGCCACGTGTCATGTTATAATTGGATGGCGATATTTTTTTAACGGCCGTTGACGAAAAAATCTAATTTCAATTACAAATTAAAACATTAGGCACCGAAATAGCCAAAAAAAATGTTAGACACTAAAATGAAAAAAATGGTATAAATTAGACACCTTTTTATTGTTTAGCCAATTTGTTAATATAAAGTTAATTTATTACAAAATAAATCATATGTTAAATCAAGGAATACCATGAAAAAACAAGACTCTATATATCGGACAGTTCCTGTGGGGGAATATGTACAATTATTTTCCATGGGATGTTGGTAATTCTGATGGTTGTGAATTATCCGCTCACTCCCATTGTCTACTGTAGGTCCAGTACCCTCAGATCTTGTGGTCGTGGATAAAAGTCCGAATCCCTTAATTAGGTAAGTGTTAAAATCAGGAAATGTTGATTTTTTGGTTTGGTATTAATGATTTAAATTGTAGTTGCGGTTGTATTTTCGTTCACAGTATTTTATCGCGGACACGAACATGATAAATGTTATTATAGTCATCGCGAACCGTTATTTTCGCAATAGTAATTTTGGACGATATTAGTTCTAAGTGTTGCAATAGCGGACCGGTATTTGAATCCTTGGTTAACTATATTCACTGCTGGAGTGAGACTATACATGCAATTATTATGCGTGAATGATAGATGTTTTGGACAAACATTGTACCCAACCTCTACATATACCTGCAAAATATAGAATTTCAGAAGCAATTCCACTTTCAGATATCCATTACTTCTTCCCTTTTCGTTTCTGTTTTTACCTTTTGATCGGTTGCAGATGATGATGGAGAATCCGAGAGTGATGAAACCAACGAATATTGTCCAAGTATCTGCAGATGAGGATACGGAGATTAGTATCTTTGATGCCAAAAGGTACTTCAACGAAAGCAACAGCGACCCGAGAGTGTGCAAAAGAGTGTCCCCGCTTGATATACCCAATCTGGTTCATGTTTCATCGGACCACGGGGCCGGAGGAGATAATTCTGCCTCGGCCAGTAGATTTTCCTCGGCCTCGTCTGCTGCTGACGGGTATGGTTATGGGACGATATACCGTGTTCGTTCCTTCCACGCAACACCAACGCCGTCATCGGAGGCTAGCTGGAATAGCCAGACTGGTCTGTTGTCAAATCCTACTGGTGCCATTGCAGTTTCTATGACCACAACCGATGACAGCAGAAAAAGGTGTGGGAAAAAACGATGGCTTTGGCGACCATGTTGCCCCTGCTCGGGCAAGAAGTCGGTTCAAGTCAAGCCCAAAGCACCGTTGAGTTCGAATCCAAAACTCAAAGTAGACAATCAGAAACGGCAAGAGATACCAGTCATACAGCATACCAGCAGCAATACTCGCAGCATCTCAGAAGAGAATCACGAGTTTCATTCGAGCTTAGGACAACGTGTGGTAGCAACAACAACAACAAGAGTTCCCCTTATGATAAGCAACGGTTCAGGGGCTGCTGCTGGCTTTACGTTTCCAATACTTAACCAACAACTAAAACCATCCCAGGCTGAAATGGCAGTGAACAGAAACAATAGTTCTGCTCTTGTTATCGATCATGAAGATCCGCCTCGAGAGTCGTTGGATGTGTTCCTACCACCTGACGAATCATCCAACTCTGTTCCGATTCCGAAGAAACTTGTGTCGAGAATCACCGTAGTAGACGATGATGTTGCGAGCGATACCAGCTCGGACTTGTTCGAGATCGAGAGCTTATCCACAACCACCAAGGGCCAGAGCACCGCGTCATATCCAATGTACAACCGTCGAGATTCGTTGGACGAGGCCTTTCATTATAATACCATAAGATCGACATCAGGTGCCTCGGGGTTCAGCATCGGGTGTCCGTATTCGCCGATGGTGACGGAGTGTTACGAGCCTAGTGAGGCGAGCATAGAGTGGAGCGTGGCGACGGCAGAAGGGTTCGAGAGAGGCTCGGTAGGGGTATCAGAAGCGGAGGAGAATATGCATGGCATTGGCAATTACAATGGAGGAAAGAAGAAATCAGGGGACGGGGGATTGCTGAGCTGCCGAAGCCAGAAGGCGGTGAGCGTGGGGCCAAATCCTGTCAAGTACGTGCCTCCTCGGGGACAGGCAGCTACCACACTGAAGCATGTGGGCAATGTCAACAATCCCCGGCTTTCCCGTTTGTCCCTCCCGTTTTCGTCATAAACGACATTTGCTTTATTTTCCTATATTTTGTGTGCTTTCCTAGTTTTCATGCTTTACTCTTGTACGTAAAGTACCCGTGTTGTTGTGTATTTTCCTAATTCCTATAATCTTTTGAGTTCTTTTATGCTTTATTGCTGGATCATTGATGAAAAAATGTCTCCTTTTTATGTATTTTGTGTGTTTCAATATTTTTTATGTTCGAAATTCGTGGTTTTATCTTAACAATATAGTTCGTAAGGTTCGAACTTGAATTATCTCCTTAAGAGAATAATATGTTTTGTTTTCATTCAACCCTAATCGGTAATAATAGGATATTTTTTTAAGTAATGTGGTATTATATTAGGATAAATTGATTTTTTTTTACAAAGACGACAAATTGATATTTAATACAGTAGTAACATGTGATTTTATATAAAACAGGGTCGTAAATTTCAAAATTAAATTCATTACCAAGATCAACACGTTGGAGTCAAATATTTCTGCTAGCCAATAAGGAGAGGGTTTGGTGGGCACATTGGCAGCGGCTAAAGGTACTGGGCTTAGGAGAAAAGTAGAAAGGTGAGAAGTTTAGGCCTACAAATGGACCCTCGTGTTGAATATGAGAGAAATGAGGGCCAGTCAAAGTAGAGTGAACCCAACGGAAATAAAAGGGAAAGAAAATGTGACCGATTGATATATGACGTGGATTTGAATATCTATAAATATTTTTTTTAATTTAAATTTTTATAGATTTGGATATTAAAATTTTATCATTCTAATTTAATTATAGTATAATATCTTAATTTATTTATAAATTTAGATAATTCATATAAGGTTACACTACTCAAACTTGAACCACTTTTTAAAACCGATTTCATTCATTCATTGTCATGTTTTCTTTTAATTTTCTCTATCATTTTTGTTTTATTCAAATAAGAATTACAAGATAATATATGTTCATTAATTTTAATCATTTGATAATACATACACACTATGCGAATAAATTGTTCAAACTCGAATCATGTATTTAATATTATTTTTTAGTTTCTTAAATATTTGTGATTAAAAATCATATTTCGATTTTGTTTGGTCATTTTTTTATTTTAGTTCATACCATTTTTTATTTCTTCAATTTAATTTCTAATTAAAATAAAAGTAGTCGACAATTATGGGCAAGTATTTGTGCAAGTAGAAAAATTATGTCACGTGTCTGTCTCGCCACGTCATTTATAGTCTCAGCTAATAAAAATCATTTATTTAATATTTTATGTTATATTTTTACCAAGTGAAAATTTACATGGTAAAAATTATTTTTTAAATTTAATTTACAATAAATATGAGTAAAAATTCAGTCGGTAAAAAGATGACATAAAATAATTAAGTAAATAATTTTTATTGGTTGATATCATAAATAATATTACGGGACTGACCTATAATATAATTTATGGGCTAATTTTGCCTACTTTAATTTGGGATTACTCTCCTTGACACGTAAGCCCTGAACATGCATATCTTTTATGAAACTTTTTTTAAGTCTTCAAAGACTATTCGCCTTTTAACTTATCATATTTTTGGGTCATATCTCATCTATCATTTATGTGGCACAAACAATCTTTGGACCCATAAAATTAGTTAACGGACAAAAACACTCTTCTCATACACTGTTCAATAGATTCTCCTCAAATATTCAAAGTCCAATATCGTCTTTTCACACTCCAAAAATGAAATCTTCCTCATCTTTCAATGTCACCCCCTCTCCCTAATCCTGCACCTCTCATTATTCTCACCAAAATTCCTCCATCTGACCAGAATATCCTCACACGTTCCACTATAATTCATGGTTCAAAAGGGTAAAATGGTATTCACACTTCAACAGTAAAATACAAATTCCATTTTTTATATATTTGAAATTCAGTCACTCCCTTGTTTTCCACTCGGCTAATTGATTTTTTCTTTCGTATTTTTTTCATTTTCATTTTCTAAAAAATGTCGATCCTCCAATCTGCCGTCTCTACTCCGTCAACTGTCCGTTCCTCGCCGTCACTATCATGCGCGGCGGCACACCCTGTCGTCGCCTCCTATAGCATTTCTTCCACTTCGAATTCCTTCTTGTTAAGATCGTCGTCGTTAAAGACCGTTACATCCGTTTCGAGCTCTAAGAATAACAAGAGAAAAGGCGCTGTTGGAAAGGTGAGGTCGAGCCTGGAGACGGCGGGAGCAACGGTGGGGCAGGTGACGGAGGTTACAAAGGACACCTTCTGGCCCATCGTTAACGCCGCCGGGGATAAAACCGTCGTCCTCGATATGTACACTCAATGGTAAGTATACAAATTAAATGTACTCATACTGTTTCTTCTACTTATACGTAATATATACGGTATGCTGACGTATTCTGATAATTTGTTAGTTACTGATAGCGTGATGATGTTTGTTCTTACTTTTTTTTTTCTAATTTATTTTAAATGTTCGGAAATTGAATAAACGCGAACTTTGTTCTAACTTTCTAAGATCTAAGATCTAAGATCTAAGAACAAGCTCGGAATTGAATAAAATTTTGCATCAGATTTATTTACATGACTTGTTTTAATGTTGTAGGTGTGGTCCTTGCAAAATTATAGCTCCCAAGTATCAGGAATTGTCTGAGAAGTTCCTTGACGTTGTCTTTCTAAAGCTTGATTGCAATCAAGAAAACAAGGTAATCGAAATTCCTATATGATTATTTCCAAATCTATTAGTTAGCTCACCTATCTGGGGATTTTGTTAATTTATATTATGCATGAATTTAGTGATTTAAACGCAGTCTAGGAAAATTATGAAACTATGTGAGGATGAGAAATTTGTGCAATGATTTTGGCAGCCATTGGCGAAGGAGCTCGGCATAAGGGTGGTTCCGACGTTCAAGATACTGAAGCACAACAAGATAGTAAAGGAGGTGACCGGAGCAAAAATTGACGACTTAGTTGCAGCCATCGAGACGGTTCGATCCAGCTAAGTTCATTTCAGTACTTGCTAAATGTTAATCCCTCCGAATCAAAGACAACGAGACCTTCGTGCATGCTTTGAATTAATTGTTCTTCTTGTATTTATGTACATATATGTGTATGGATACACTCCCCTGTTCTTCAAATGGAGAAAAGGCCACCGGCTGCATGTAACCTTAACCTGCTATATATACACATTCTATTTCAGTTTATTGGGAGAGGTGTGATTGTGAGCCAAGAAAATATCAGGTTAATGGCATTACATTCGTTATGTCTGTAACCGTGATACAAATATAAAAATTGAAATACCGAAAATGTTTTTTGCATCTGCAATTTAGATAGATTGTGGGAACTTGTCTCTTTTAGCCCCAAATTTTTTACTCTTAGGAGAAGCTAATTTCCCAGCTTTGTTTTCACTCGACTTTCTTACAGATTTTTTCTTATTCATTGATGCTCTCAAATTGGAACCTTCATCATTTATTGTAAAAACCATGTACCATCCGATTCAAGTACATAATATTGCAACTGACCTTCCAAAAAATACAAAGGATATGAAAATCAAGATTATAACTGCTGGGATTTAATGAGAAAGTCTTCTCAGATTCTGTAACTTAACATTGCATGAAAAATTGCTCCTTTTTCTCTATCTTTCGATCTGATTCCAATGAGTTTGAAGTTTATCAATCACTTCAGAAACATCCCTTTGAGGCTGATGATCGCTGGTAGTTTCCGGTTTACCACAGAAGAACACAATTGTTCGAGTTACTGTAAACGAATCAAACTATACCTTAGGTTCCCATTTGTGAGTAAATTTGTTGCCTCTTCTGTTCGAGTTCAGCTAGAAGTGGAGAGAACTGATCAAGTCTGTGTGTCGAATAGGGTGCCTCAAATTTATTTTATATCCTCCAGAGTATGAATATGAAGAAAATATGGCCATATAAATATAGTTGAAAATAATCCCATTTATAAAATATTACTTTTACTGTCAATATACGAAATAATAATCTTATAAATAAAAGTGTAATATTCAAATTTGATTTAATACTTAATAAATGACAATTTGCAGAAATTTTGGTCCCCGCAGATTGCACATCTCATGGCAATAACGTGAAAAGACCCCTTAAAAAGCAAATGATTGAATTAGCCACAACCACCACAACATGAGTTCCCTAACAAATCAAAAGGATGATAGCAGACCACAATAGCTACAATCTTTGGGGGGCAACTTTCATCCCTCCTCGGCCAATGTCTGTCAAAAACCAAATCCCCGATCAATGCTTTGTTCCGAGATAGCTCAAGTTGGTGTGGAAGACTGATAATCAAGCCAACACATTAAATGTCCTACTTCTCAGGGCAGTCAGATGACATGTGCCCTCGGCGCCCGCAGTTGAAACAGGAATTTCCAAAGCCTCTGTACACAAATTGAGAAGTCAACTTCAATTATAGTTTTCCATAAAATATTAAGTCTTCCGGGGCTATATCTCAGTGGTATAACTTTTAGAGTAAAAGAGTTTCTGCTGATAATAAACGAACATCGAAATACAATGAGAACAACAATGGCTACATAGAGCAGGTACCATGGATTGCCACGAAGAGAAATTTAAGTCCATTGACTCATCATGCATGTACCCTCCACCATACATGACAAAATAAATTCTACTTTAGTACAGGGTGTGCGTAAAGCTACTGTTGTTTCTGTAATTAAATGACCAACTACTTCCGCCCTTTTTACCTTTATTTAAGAAAATGACCATACAAGTCTAGCATGTGAAGTTTAGAACCCGATCAGGGGAATACGTATCACTAGATTAGCCAATATCCAACAGATCATGGGAATACTGATCACTAGATTCGCTGAATCTAATATTTTCTATGTTCTCGTTTATTTCCCAGCCTTGAGACCTTTGAACTCCTACATCAAATGATGATCTTGATAAAACTGAATGGTGCATGGATGTCATAAAACTAGGTACAAGTTGAGGGGTTCAAGATAATTCATTACAAGAGAATATAGGGAAAATACATGCCTGTCACGGGAGAATGACCTGTTTGATCTGCTGCTACTACCAATTAGCCAGTCATCCCTACTGCCTTTTGAAGTCTGAGTCCAACTATTTCTTCCACCTCGAACCTCATTATTGGAGTCTCGGCCATTGCTCCAACCCCTAGATGCCCTCAAACTTCTCAGACTCTTATTAATTTCTCGTGGATAGCGACCCCTTGAAGAAAATTTGCCATAATAATCACTTGAAGGGCCATCATCGTGCAAAGCTGGCAACTGCCAGAAGAAATAAATATACAAAATCAGCTTAGTTAGTGTGATAACACACATACATGTGTTCTTAGGTGGCTGCCAAGGGACCATAGCTAGATGAATTAGATGATAGTAACATAAGCGACATGCCATCATCCGGAAGCACATTTAATGAGCAACACCGACCATCCAGTTGACAGCATTATATATATATAGAAGCGTTGCTGGCAATACACATTAGATGGTGCAATGCACAACAAAAACATTTGCATTGCGAGTACCATCCATTTGCATGGTGAACCACATCCTACAATGCATTCACTTTCAACATACCAAAGCAAACAACATAAAAGGGAAGAGGCAGGCACATGCCACTAAGAAAAATCTAAAACGCATGGATAACACACCCGTCCTTTAAACTCCTTCCAATGGGAATGAACTCGACACCATCACAAATTAAGAGTCCCAATACCAAGAGCTAGGTTGTCTCCAGGGGAAACAAGCAAAGTTGAATGTTATTTCACAATTAGATGCTCCAATTAGAACTGAAAGTATACTATAGTTTACCCGTTTATGGCTAACAGGAGGCCGGGATGAATCCTCAACAGCTGGAGAACTAATGAACTCAAACTTACACCCAACATCACGTTCAAGAGTTTTGACAGTTCTCCTCTGACTATTAGTATACATCAAAATTGCAGAACCTTCCTTCCCTGCCCGTCCAGTACGGCCAGAGCGATGCACAAAAGTCTCTGCATTATTGGGAAGCTCATAGTGGATAACCTGGAGATAAAGATAATAAATCCCAGTCTCAGTATGGCCTTTAGAAACTAGAAAGCAATTCCACATTTTGAAAGTGAAGATGGATAATAGTTATCTTCCTTTCCACATATGCTATTATCAAGAAAAAGTGAGCATGAAAACTGTAAACAGAAAAATTGTGAGCATCAACAGTAACTCAAGAAAAAAGACGAGCATGAATATTAGAAACTAGAAAGCAATTCCACATGTTGAAAGTGAAAACGAATAATAGTTATTTGTCATGCTCAGATGAGCCGTATTTTTCCCACAAATTGCATACATGTTCTAAGCATGAGTGACTTTGATGGAAAAACTAATACCATATGATTCATGTTAAGTGGTGTTATCCAACATCTGTTAAGTATAAGGTTTCCTGATGTTGTATATAAAATTGAGCCTCCCCACCTAAAATCAACTGGTTTTAGGCTGGATGCTTAACAATTCAAAATATGTTCATTGGACTTTTAAGTACTATTTAAATATGTAATAATAAACAGGTACCTTTGCTATAGCTTTTTTGCTTCCAATGATTAGGAGATCATCAATATTGATTTGAAACTAAAGTAATACCTCTATGGATAAAAAACAAATTGTTCAATTGGTGTAACATTTTAACCATTTTCATTTAGTCAATGATTTTGCCAGCAGAATCAACAGCAAAAAACAATGTGGTGAAATTAATAACAAGGAAGAAGGCTAGGAGTCTAAATTAGTATGAAAGAACATAATGACAGGCCCAAAATGACTTAGAGAGTTTAAAGAACTAAAATATACTTGGGTACCGTACCAGATCAACATTTGGAATATCAAGACCACGAGATGCAACATCAGTGGCAACAAGCACAGTAAATTTTCCTTGCCGAAATCCATTCAATGTTCTCTCCCTCTGATGTTGAGAAATATCGCCATGCAATGCCTTAGAAGCTATGCTATTTGTTAAAGCAATAGAAACGTAATCTGCATCTCGTTTTGTTTGTGTAAAAACAATGATTTTCCCACCCTTCGCATAATCCTGAAGATTCAGACAAGATTCAGTTTCTTTCATGGTGGGTGAACCTATCTTAATTTTGATTAGTGCCAATATAGGTAAAGTAACAACATTGCATAATTTGCATTCATGTTTGAGAGCTAAAGTAATTCACTCTTAAGAACAATTAAAAGTATGGATAAGGAGGGCAACTCCTACACTTGATAAATACATGAATCAGAAGGATTTGCAGATGATGGAAATTTGGGTGTTGACACTGGACACATAAATAATATATTGAGGCCAGGAATGCTCTTTTACATTTTGAAGTTGGTGTTTTTAAGAAGCCT
This sequence comes from Hibiscus mutabilis, assembly GCA_019671005.1. Classification (NCBI taxonomy): domain Eukaryota; kingdom Viridiplantae; phylum Streptophyta; class Magnoliopsida; order Malvales; family Malvaceae; genus Hibiscus; species Hibiscus mutabilis. The sequence continues at coordinate 79,566,482 of CM033712.1, read as the reverse complement.
TACATCAAATAAACTCAGTAGCCTGACCAAGATGCTGACAGCAAAAATGGAAACATAAAACTACCAAGGACTTAAATTAAGAGGCTTTTGGGACCAAAAGCTTGAACTAAGAATAACAATCCAACATTTGAACCAAATTCATTACTGAAAATTTTAAGGAACAAAGAACACATTAACAGCTGATGCAAAAAAAGCAGATAACTCAGCAAATATTGCTTACACAGAATAATATCACATAAGAATCCTTTGCTAAATAGAGTTTTTACCACATAAAACATAGACCTGTTGCATCTTTCTATGGGAATTAATTTTATTACTCTCCACTGAAAAGATACATATACAAAGAAAAAACTCATTTCAAGTAATAGACAAACTTCATCAATGGCTTCAGTTTATAGCAAAATAAAGAGAAACTGAGACAAAGTTGGAGAAGATAAAGTATTTACCATTATGAGATCACTAAGAATGGTCTGTTTTGAGGTTGCAGTGGTTGATACTGCATAAAGTTTGATCCCTTCGGCAAGCTTTTCATTTTGATCTCCAACCTGTTAAAGGAGAAAGGACAACAGCTAAAATATATATATTTCATTCTGCAATGAAAAAACTTTAAGACATAATACTGATAATAGAAATGTATTACTCTAAGATCAGCATATCTCAAGTTACTCATGTATGTGCTTTGATTTGTACAATGTCTTTTTCCCCGTTTCTTTAATAATATAAACAGAAGATAATTTCACTTGTTCGTCAAGAGAACTCATTACCTTAGGCGTCACCAAATTATATTATTCACTTCAATCTCTCAACATATAGTAACCTTTTTTATCCCCAACCCCAAGGAAAAAGAACATAATTTTGAAATGTAGGAAGACAGTAGTATGCTGAGTAGATCTATGTACATATCTCGCAGCATTTTCCAGGATTGCGCTGTTTTGTCTAGCTGATAGAGTAGTTGAGAGATCAAATTTTTAAGGTTGATAAGCACACTCTGAACAGGTTTAGCATAACAAATTAAATAACCTGTTCAACAATGTATTAGTCCTCCAAACCTAAGAAAATGGACGAAATGGGGACACAGACAGACTAGTTTCAACATTACCAATCAGAAAACTGACTTTTTACTGATGTTTGAATAACATCTCATCCATCAAACAAAACAAGCAGACATAACTACCTCCAATACTTCAGACTCAAGGCTTCTACTAAACTTTTAAGTTTAGTTATTAACTTATACATCACCAATGAATAGAGAAACGGATGTAACATGCCAAAACCAAGCATGAATAAGCATTTCAAATAGTACAGAGAAAATAATTTACCAAGTCAATATTCAGAGGACTGTTCAAGTATTTTTTTGCCAATTGTTTAACCCAAGAAGGCATGGTAGCCGAGAAAAGCATGTTCTGCCTCTTTGACGGAAGATTTTCTAAAATTTGTTCGACAGCCTCCTCGAATCCAACTGCAAGCATCTGATCAGCTTCGTCAAGGACCAGATACTCAACTTCTCCCAAATTGAGGTAATTACTTTCTATGAGGTCAATGATTCGACCAGGAGTCCCAACAACTACATCGACCCCACGGGAAAGAGCATTTCGCTGTATACTATAAGAAACCCCTCCATAAACACAAACAGTGTTCAAATAAGATGCAGACTCTTTAATTTCCTTCTCAACTTGCTTGGCTAACTCCCGAGTCGGAGTGAGAACTAAAACTCTGGGAAGCAGACCAGATGTCCTAAAAAGAGAGAAACACAATGGATAAATAAAACATTAAGCACGAGTATATTATTGAAAATGAAGGAAGTCCATGTTTGATTATAAGGTGTATTACCGACGAGGACTTGCATCTCGGGTAGCATTTTCAGTGAGCCGTTTTATTATGGGGATACCAAAGGCTAATGTCTTGCCAGTTCCGGTCTTTGCACGAGCAATAATGTCTCGACCTTGCAGTGCCGGCACGAGAACAGCTCTCTAAATTAAAGACATCCGAGATATAATGCATAGATTAGGAGATGGTATAAAGATCGAAACTTGAAAGAAAGTAAGAAACATGGCACAAGTGAAAATAAAAGCACACAATTAAAATAGTACAACAAGACAAGAAGGGTGCACAGAACGCAAATCCTCCGTACGAAATAGCAGCAAAAAGAATCAAAGAAAAATGCATACGAAGTCAGAAAAAGGGAATTAGACCTGAATTGGGAAAAGGTGAGTGATGCCTCGGTTGAGCAGGGAATCGAGGAGGCGCTGAGGCAAACCCAACTTGGAAATGTCGAGTTGGTCGGCTGGAGTGTCGTGGACATATTGGTCGTCTTGGTGTTGGATAAGGGAGAGGTCATTGAAGGCCTGGTCTCTGAGCACAGAACTGGGAGTGGCAAAAGTACGGGGAACAAAAAGCAATGGCCTTTTTCCACCAAGTACGAGGGCGTTGAACTGAGACTTACAAGGGAATGGTAAGGAGAAGGAAGAAATTGGTACGGCGGGTGTTATCCTTCCATTAGAGACGGAGGAGGAGAGCTCCAGTGACGGGGAGTGGTGAATGGAGCTTAGGAAGGAAGCCATTTTTTTGTTTCGGCTTTCAGTTAGGAGAAGATAATGTTGATGTGCACCCGGCCCAGGATATGGATACAGATTCTTTTAACCCGCATATCAGCCCAAACCGGCCCTCGTATAATTTAAATAATTAAAAATATAGATTGTTTAAATAATTATTGCATGCAATACTCCATAAGTATATAAATTTTACTTTAAAAATTAAATTTTAAACTCTAGTTCATAAAGCTTAAATTTTAAACTTTAACCATAAACTCTAAATTTTCTACCTAATAACATAAACTCTTAAATCTTGAATTAACAATCTCTAATATTTTTAATACAATTGTACTAACAGGTTAACATAAATTATTTTACTATCATTGTATTTCAATCACGAGTGAAATATTAAAAATCTAAACCCGCGTGTCAATCATCAACCCAAACCGGCCCTTATATAATTTAAATAATTAAAAATATATATTATTTAAAACATGTATTATCATTATTACATGCATTAATGGTAAAAAAAATATCCCATAAGTATATAAATTTTAGAGTAAATTACCCTAATGCTCATTTGCTCACTGATTTTAAAAATTGAACTTTATGCTCATTTACATTTTCGGGGTGTAAAGTTATCATCACTGAAACGTTTTTCACCATTAACATTTAACGGGAAGCTGATTTGGCAGATTAAAGGTTAATTAATAAAAGGCTTAATACTCAAATAGGTGCCTAAACTATGTTTGTGATCATTTTTTGTGCCTAAACTATTTTTAGCTCTAAATAGGTGCCTAAAGTTTTAATTTTGGTCATTTTAGGTGCTTAACCGTTAGCTACCGTTATTTTTATTAAAAACATTTTTTTAATTTTATTTTATTTTTTTAATTTAATTTATTTTTTAACTTAATTTTTTTTATAAAAACCCTAAATTTCCCAAAACTCACAAAATGACCCCAAATTCAAAATCCCTAACTTCCCCAACTAAATCCACCGCTGATGGTTATGCCGCCGCCCCTATATCCACCGTCAGACTACCAAGATCGTTTCCTCCAACCACCCATCGCCGGTAAACAGCGGTAGGTGTGTCGATCAGCTTCCTAACGTCGAAAAAAAGTCAAAATCGCGAAAGGAAGTCGTCGGCACACCTACCGTCGGTTATCGACGATGAGTGATTGGAGGAAACGATCGTGGTGGTCCGACGACGATAGTGGTGGTCTTCGGTGAGGTAGTAAAGGGCGACAACGAAGGTAATTAATGGGATTTGGGGTTTTGAGTTAGAAATTTTGGACTGTTTTGTAAAGATTTAAAATTGTCAATTTTTTAGAAAATTGAATTTTGAATTTTATTTATAAATTAATTAAAATAAATTAAAAATTAAAAACATGCCATTTGTCACAATTTAATTGGCTAGCGGATTTTTATTAACAGTTAGGTACCTAAAATGACCAAAATTGAAACTTTAGGCACCTATTTAGAGCTGAAAATAGTTTAGGCAACAAAAGTGATCTACAAGCATAGTTTGGGCACCTATTTGGGCATTAAGCCTTTTATTAATTAACCTTTAATCTGCCAAATCTGCTTCCCGTTAAATGTTAACGGTGAAAAACATTTCAGTGAGGATAAGTTTACACCCCGAAAGCGTAAATGAGCATAAAGTTTAATTTTTAAAATCAGTGAGCAAAAGTGTACACAACTCAAACGCACTAGCATTACGGTAGTTTACACTAAATTTTACTTTAAAAATTAAAATCTAAATTTTTAATCTTAAAATCTTAAATTTTAAATTCTAACTCATAAACCCTAAATTTCACACCCAACAACATAAACTCCTAAATCTTGAACTAATCTTCTCTAATATTTTTTAATATAATTGTACTAACAAGTTAACATAAATTATTTTACTATCATGGCAGGGGCAGAGCCAATATTGAATGTTGGGAGGAGCCGAAATATTAAATTTAAAAAATATAATAATTTATTAAAAGTTTAAACTCAAAATTCATAGTGCAATGTCTAAATTTCAAATATTTAAATTTGGACTAGAGACGACAATTAGGGAGCATCATGAGCGACTGTTCAGAGGCCCTAACCAGCCTAGGACCCAAAAATAATTATTCTTATTTTTTAAATTTTATTTTTAAATTTATCAAATGAATAAACTGATCTAACATTAAAATTTAATTCTATTTCTCAAATATCAAAATTTAACTTTTTGTCAAATTTAATTTCCTCCTTATTCTTCTCAAATCTAATGATAAAAAAATAAATGAATATTCTTCAAAATTTTGTATTTATTTTTCAAAATCAAACTCCATATCATACCCACAATTCATTTACTTTAAATTTTCTTAACAAAACAATGAAATTTGTTAAACACGCTCTTATGGTTTATTAATGAAATATTAAGTTAATTGTTCAAAGTAATGAGATATATTTTCGCTCTATAAGGGTCTATTTTTATGTTTTCACCGGGCCCCGAAAGTGTCCGAGACGTAACTTGTTATTAGACTAAAAAATTGAGAACACGAACCCATCATTCTTTAGCTCACCCCTACTTGATTAAATATTTAAATAAATCATTGTATATTTTAATTTAAATACTCCTTTTGCTGGGGCCAAAATAATATAAGACCAAAATTTATGTAATGTATAACTTTTTAACATGGGCTGGGGCTCAAAGCGCCAGAAACATAGCTCCGCCACTGTATCATTGTATTTTAATTACGAATCAAATAAGATTTAATGCATGTACAGTATTACTAACCTTTCAACACTATGTGCATGTGAAATTTAGTAACTCAAAAATCACTTACATGTCAGCTAATAAACTTATTTATATTAGATTTTTTATCTTAGTTTTTTTTAAAAATATTTGTTTTTATAAAAAAATGATACATGACATATTGATTGACTATAATTTATAACATGTGTTATAAAAGCTCATTATGAAATATTTTTCTAAATTAATTTATTTTATTCACATTATCATAATTGAACATTTGATGTTACTTTAAAAACTAATTATATTAATCGCTAGATCAATTGATAATTGGTGCACACCTTTTTATATGCTATTTGTTTGCATTTATAAGTATTATATTTGTATGTATTTTTAACATCTAAAACACAATTTATATATTTAAATTAAATTTTACAAAAAAATTATATTAATAAAACGGTTAGTCAGGTATTTCTTTTAAAAATTTCTTTTTCTTTTCTTTTAAAATTTTTCTTTTTTTGGTTTACGAGATTCATATCTTTTATTCTTTGTCCTTTGGCTAAACACTACCATTCATACTTTGTCATAACTATTGCTGTGGTCTCCCCTATCTTCTCTACTTTCTCTTTTTTTCTTCTTCCATTTTTAGCTTTTTAATTTTTGTTTTTCCTTATTTTAGTTAATTTATAATTTAACTTAACTTAACAAGCTTTCTCTTTTCTAACTAAAATCGTTGATATTTTTTTTTTTGTAGCATGCATTTTATGTTTTTATAATATATTTTCTTTACTTTTTATGACACATTTTTTTATTATTGCAGCATGTTTTCTCACTCTTTTAGGGATATATTTAACGTTGTCTATTTAGTTGATGATTATTTGATTATCATGTCGATCTACATTGGTTTGTAGAGATGGCAATAGGGAGGATTGATTTTTAGTTTCCTTGAAACTTAAAGTTTAGAGCCGATCCGAGTTTAATATATTTTGATCCCTGATTCGACTAGACATAAAAAAGATTATAACCCGACTCTGACCCCGAAATTTTAATTAAAAAAATCCCAATTAAACCCGCCCCACCATGAAAAAAATTAATAAAATAAAATATAATATATAAAAATATAATAAATATAAATATATATTTATAAATAAATTGGGTCGAGACGGGTTGGAGAATATCTACCCTAAACTCAAATCTAACTCAAACTTCTCAAAAATCCGATAGACCCGAAAACTAAAACTTTTAAAAGAAAAATCCAACTCTACCAAATCGGATCGGAACCCGTGGGATTCGAGTTTTTTTGTCATTCATATTGGTTTGTGCCAGCAAACTAGTTTTTTATATTGATACAAGTTTGAAATCATCAAAACAATCCGTGATTGAGTTTTGTTAAAATCGGTTTGTTAACGTGCTATTATTGTTTATATGTATTTTTATGTTAGTGTTAATGGTGTTTATCCTTCATCGACGATAGTGATGGTTGTTTATCTATCAATTTGTTTGTGTGATTACTCTTTCTTTATATGGTCTTATTTTATGCTTTAGTGGTTAGTTTGTGCACTTTGATATTTCGGGAAAAATTACACGTTAATATGATTATCTACTCTAATTTTGTGGACTATTCTTGTGATTTTATTATATTTCCTATTTATTTAATAAATTGTCGAATACTATTTCATGAAAAATAAATATTTTTATTACTTATTTAAAATATTTAAATTTATATTTGATTTATCTTAATATTTAAATTAACATTTTTTAAAAATAATTTTTACTTTATAACATAACACATGATAAGAACATTTAACATTTCATTAATTTTTTACAACACTATTACAAAGTCGAAATTTAAAAAACCCTTAAAAATACGTTTGAAGATTTTTTTAAACAAAATCTTTTAGTATATTATATTTTGATAAATAAGTTGTATAAATTTTTTACAAAACTTTCGCATTTAAAATATTTAAATTTAATATAAACCCTTAATTCTAAACCCTACAACATAAATATCTAAATTGTAAACTAAACTCATAAATTTTAATTTACATAAATTTATGTGTCAAAATATTTTTTATAGCACTTCCAACACTAAACTGACCCTAATGAAAGTTTACCTGTGATTAGTTTAGATAATTCTTTTTCTTGTGTTTTTGTTTACACGGTTAAGAATAAATTGTTGGCCACAACTTATATTATGGCGCAAATTAAGCCCAATCGTGGTAAGATATAGACTAACCTAATATATTATACAACGGCAAATTTCCCCAAATAAGTTTTTCAAATTTTTTTTTAACAATGGGGCCCTTCAAGTTTATTTCTAAATTTATAGACGTTTATTGTAGCAAATCAGAAGTTAGATTGCTTTCAATCCGTCTTTAAATAGTGTTTTTTCATGTTCAGATAAAACAATGAAAATTAGACTGCTTGTAATCCGTCTTTGAACAGTAAAAAGAATGAACAATGTTCAAAGTCGATGGTGTTCAATCTGTCTTCAAGCTAAAATCAAACTCTAGTTGGGTTTTTTCTGAAAAAATACTGTTCAAACTCGAATTGAAAGCAATCCGACTTCTGCCATGAACAGTAATCTACCATAGATTTGGAAATAAACTTGAAGGGACCACATTGTTAGAAGAAAAAAATTAGATAACCATATATGAGTCTTTTTTCCATTATACAACCTAATATGGATGAAATAAAGCAATTTCACGAGCGAAATTATTTTAAAGTTCATAATTAGAGACTTAAATTTTAAATTTAAAAATTTAAAAGTTAAAGTTAAAATAAACATGTTTGTATAAATGATGTAAATAATAGGTAATTATTTTATATATTAATAGTAAATTTTTTAACCACAGGTAGGGACAAATGCTTTAAAGGAGTGATGAAGGATGGCTCCTAAAATTTTGAGAAACTCAAATTTTATCCCTAAAATTTTTAAAAATTTTAATTTGGCCCCTTCAAAATTTTTAAAAATTCATATTAAGCTTCAAAATTTTGAATATTTTTAATTAAAATTTCTCTCAATTTTTAAATTTTTTTGTTAAATTTCTCAAAGTTATTAAAAAGTTAGTTAAATCCTAACCCTTTATTTGAATTTTTTTAATCCTCCAATTTTTTTAAGAATTTAAGTTGGCCCCTCAAACTTTTACTCCAAGTTCCGCCACTTCCATAAGCATGACTAATTTCAATCTAAAAAATTAAATCCTAAACCTTAGCCTTAAAACCTTAATTGTAATCATAAATTCTAAATCCTACAATCTAAACGCTAAATTAAAACCTTAAACCTTCCTACATAAACTCTAAATTAAGCTCAATTGTGAAAAACAGGTATTCCACCACCCGTGCATATAATAACCTTATCTATATCTAATACCCAGCCGGCACAGGCGTTGGGACGTCATGAACTTAGAATAGACTACATGTTTGTTTTTGGACTAAAATTTTTGAGAGTGAATGATCCACTCAATATCTTGCACTGCAAAACACAGTGCCAACATAGAAGTTAGCTCAACAGGCATAGCCTACATGCACCACCCCAATACCCTCATGTTTTTGTCCTCTTCTTACATCACATCCTAATCTGTAATAACTTGTAAATGAGGGTTTTTTGCAGGCCTTTTTCCACGCACTTTGCGTGAATCTATTACTGCATATCCTTCCAGTGCACGAATTGTCGTCAAGATTTTGTTAGCGTGGAGATGTTATAAATGCCAAGGTCTTTTGACTTCCAATCCAAGTCTTTTTGTTCAAGACAGAAGTGGATCTATCTAGGCCTAGGCGGCTCGAATCGTTTGCCAGTTGGCTGGCTCCCTGCGGCGGCACTCTGCATCGAAGCGAGCGAGTTTCTGTTCGGTTTAAATGCCTATCAGAGCAGCTCTTGCCTCGAATTCAGTTCATCACTGCCTGAGGACAGGAAAATTTAAAATGGCTCTGCTGAATGGTGATAGTGATCATGTTATATCATGGTATGGGTATATGGAGCACAGGAACATGATGGTGATGATAGAGAAGCGGCAGTTGTTCCTGAGGAGCTACCAGTTCTGCAGGAAGAGGACCCTGACGGAGAGAATCAAGACATCCTTGGTGGGGTTCAAGAGGGTCATCAGGTTTAGGCTGCGTTCGGCTCGTAAACTCCGAAGGATGGTCTTGTCCAGAATCCGATTCGCCTTCTCGTGTCGTAGGAGGAGATATGTTCGTTTCAAAAACAACCATTACCGCCACAGTTTTAACCCATGTTACCTATGGTAGGCCTAGGACAGAACATGATCACTTCCTCTTATCTCTCTGTCTGTAGTTTTTTTTTTTTTTTAATTTCAGATTTTATTCTTAATTTGTAACTGTAATTTGAATTAAAATTCTTCATATTTGCCAAGATTTTTCTTTTCTCCTTACTTTTCTACGCTAGCAACTACCAAAACCGGAATGCCCGTGAATATGAACAACAAAACAGATAGCTTTGAATTTATGCTCAATAAAGCAACTTCTTTTATTAACATTTGATTGGTTATTAACAAAGGAAACTCGTAGTTTCAGACATAAACGCCAACATTCTGTCCCATGTTTGATTCTTAAGTCTTAACATAAGCAACAACAGATCAAGTTTACTTGAGTTTATTTTTTAGGTGCCAATTTCGACTTGATTCTCTCGACCTCGTTGATGTTAAGTTGGAATGCTTTGCTCAATACACCAACAGGAACAGCTGGTGATGCTGCAAATAAGGTGGCAGCAATGGATTGTGTTCCTGGAAACTGACTGTTGAATGCGGTAATAACAGCAGCAGGTGTCTCCCCAATGTTCTTCTGGAAATGCACCAACCCTTTAGGGAAGACGAACACTTCTCCTTTCTTGATCACCTTCGATATCAAGGTGTTAGTTGTTGTCAAGAAGCCGACCTCCATCACGCCTTCCAACACAAACACTATCTCGGTTGCTCGCGGGTGGGTATGGGGAGGGTTAACCCCACCGGGGGCGTAGTCGATGCGAGACATGGCGACACCGAGGGTGTTAAGACCCGGGATTTTCTCCACATTAGCCGCTGTGACAATCGACCCCAATGTGTTGTTAGGGACGATTGGATTGGCCAGACCGGGAAAGAAGAAGTCATTTGCTCCTATAGTTGAAGGGTGCTTGCAGGGGAATCCATTCATTTTCACTCCTGTTTAAATCAACACAAAATACATATTATGCATACATGTATTGAATAAGAACGGAATAGTTAATATCGTAACTGAATGCGGAAGGTACCTGAAGAAAGATCGGCAACACATACATCTTGAAGTAAATCAGAATCACCACGGGAAGCACCCAACACTAAAGCAAATGTTATAAGAAAAAGAGTTGGGAAACCTTCCATGGTGAATGATGTTGATGTAATAAGATAGACAAAAATGAAGATGGGGAGATAGGAAGAGTTCAGCAAGGAATATAAAGAGAAATGATGGTTGAATTAGAAGATTACTGAACGAATGAGAGAAAAGGTCGGGAATCAAGTTTATAATGAATGGTTCTGAGTTCGGATGCTTGCTTGTAGTATTATTTGGTGGCATGACAGAATGAGTTTGTAGAATCTGGATGGTGGTGGCTTCTATTTTTGGTTTTGGGTCTTTGACCATAACATCATAATTGAACGAGTTTCCGTCTGTTGATTATATTAATCGTAATTAAACTCCTTGGTTATTTTTCTTGCAAATTACTTAGTGGCCACGACTGATTTTTGGTAATCCTTGTTTATGCATGCATACAACAAATCATCATAGGTGAGCTGCAAATGATTGAAGGATTTTGCAGACAAACATCTAATAGAAACCGGAAAGAAGATAATGTTAATTTAAACTCAGCTTTGTTACACTAATAAATCACCAACTAAATAGAACTCTAAGCCGACAAAGAGTTAAGATTCTTAGAACTTCTAACTACCAAAAATATCAAAGTAAACAACCAGACAAAAGCGGAGGCGGCCCGAGGTTTCTCGTACTAGATTTAATTTCCTATATTATTAACGCTACTAGCATATGAATGACCTTGGGAACCACAATAATAGCATTACATCAACTTCCCTTGGTATTCACCAAATATAGATGAGCACATATGTGCTCTTACGTGCATCACGATTTTCAGCTTCATATGGCAGAGCAGACACCTCAAGAAAATACCACCGAGTTCTTGAAGTGCAACCACAGTGGTATCATGCTGCTGAAACCCTTGGGCCGGGAACAAAAGACCAACTTGTGGAGAGAATACCTTAGAGTTGAATGTTGATTTGGAAAATTGAAGCATGCACTTGGTTGCCTGTCAACCAGAGTTACAGAGAAATTATGGAAGCCAATAAGTCTAGCCAAGATTAGAGCAAGCATTAGAGAATGTACCAAAAGAAAAAGAAAAAAAGAAATAGCCGCTAAATCCAATTTACATGCAAAATAGTTATATGATGCATGAAACAAAAGGGTCAAAATGCTTAGAGGATTCATACCTTCCGTTTAATTGGTGTAGATGTGTTAGCAACTGGCTTACGAAAAGACTCTAGTCTGGAAAGAGAAGAATATAAGACATAGTAAGCAATAGTGCAGAAACTTATAACATCAATTTATGTAACAGAGCATTATTTTTATGTAGCTAAGCATTGCTGACCCGCCCTGTGATGACTTGTTCATTGCTGCTTTAATTTTTTCTATTGCCTAGTAAGCAAAAAAAATACAGAAATACATAGTTAATCTTTTTGATTAGTTCAACAAAAGTATCATAACAGAAGAGATAATGAGAGAGAGGGCATACCTTTGCCACTCTGCTACTATTGAACCCATTTTCATTCACCAGAAAGGCAATCAACCCCTAGAAAATAAACAAAATAATGCAATTGTAGATAGTTGTACACCTCTCAGAAAAATAGGTGTAAATAGGATAAGGAATCACACACTTCATCATCTGGAGCGCTCCACTCGATCTCAAATTGCTCATTATTGGTGCAGACTAATGGTTCTTTAAAAAGACATCGAGCCTCTTCATATTGCCAATCATCAGGTATTGAGTACCTGAATATAAGATGTTTTTATTAGTATTAGACTAATATTAGTTACTTTACACAGAAAAGGGTATAAATCATTTCGCACCACACATAAACAGTTCAGACCTCTCTTTGTTTATGTTCTGAAGTATATGCTCTATAGACCCGTGTTTATGAATTAGCTTCAAAGCTGTCTTTCCCCCTATACCCGGGCACAGCTTGAGAATGATATCACATGCCAACTACATAACCCAAATTTTAGTTGGATCATGTCAAATAAAGGTCAGACATTCTAAAGAAAATCCCAGCATACCTCGAATGCTCTCACAATAATCACATCCAGAAAGAATGCACAAGTCAATGAATTGATCCATGGTGAGATTAAGCTCCTCCAAAACCTAGCACATATTCCGTAAAACAGAAAATCAAAATCAACCAAACTACATCAGTGTGTAATACTCAAAGTACCTTTGCAACTTCAAACTCCATGACTGGAACTTTTCTTGAGCCAGGGGACATTAAATGGCGAAGAAATCTAGGAGCTCCAAAGGTTAAAGAGCCCATGTCCTCAGAAGCAACAGCGTAAACCTAAAATATATGAAATGGTTCAACTACTAAAATACTAGGATATATAAAACAAATGCTGTGAAAATCCACTTTTAAATTGGTACTGGAAACAATTTTGAACATTTTCAATCTCATAGAGACGAACTTATCATGATGCACTAGATACTTGCCTTTCCTGATTTGCAAAGTGCAGCACATTGGGCCTCTGCTTCCGAAGGAGCCTATGGAAACTAAAACACAAGTCCCTCAATTCAATTTAGCTTCTCCGACTAAACCCCAAAATCAAAAACCTCACACCTAAAATGATGAAAACTCACCTCAATCACAGGCACCCCCATAAGTCTTAATAGCCGTTTGCAGTCTTCATTGTGCTGCTTTGTGACCTGGAAACAAGGCGAGCAAATAATCCAACATTGATTTTAGGCACATTTTTATTTTATTTTGATATTTTGTATTTCTATCATTACTAAATATTCAAAATAGGTGCTAAGTAAAACAGTCGACTCTCTTATATAGTATTGGGAGCTGAGAGAGACAAGAAGAACTCACTTTTACTGTCCGCTTGCTGAATTTTTCAATGTCCTCCTTATTACCAGTCCAACAATATAACAAAAGAACCTTGATTTTAAGTGGTGATGAAATAATTCAAGGGAACTTTATCAATCACTCTGTAACAACTAGGAAAGGTACCTCCATGGCTTGATGCAAATCCTCAGTAGCATCTGCCCTCTTTGAGTAACTACAAGACAAATTTAGTAGAAAATTATGGATTATCAATTAAAAACTCATCAAATTCCAGCAATTTTGAAGGGGAAAAGTAATGAGAAGAATCTGTATATATTGCAGCAAAGTACCGTTTCGACAGCTCTTGTTTCTTCAAATCAGGTGGTTGATCATCAAAAACGTAGCTGAAAGGAGATGATCCAAGAATTAGCAAATAAAGGACTTTCGGAAAGTGGTACCATATAAGCAACAAATGGAAATGACAACAGTTTAGTACAAGTTGAAAATTAAATTCTTTCTGAAGAAATTGATAAGAAAAAGGTAAAAAAATGCATTACATAGGTTGCATCCCGGCTTCAAGAAGTCGAATTGTGCGAGTAAACATGCCTTGCAGATGACTGAGGATTAAGCCAGTAAAACCAATGTCAACCTTTATTAGAAACAGCTGTAAAAAATGTAATTACAAAGTAAAAGTAAAGAACTAAGAATCTGCTAAAGAAAATTCTGCAGAGAAACAAAGAGGATTAATGATTAGAGAGAAAATATAGTAAAATTTAAAAACCTGGTAACTTCACCAGCTTCATTGGTTAGCATTTCAGTCCCACTACGACCCACCACTATCTGCACTCATCCCATAACAAAAGAGAGCTTTTTTACATTATTAGCTAGTCTTAGCTCCCAAAAGGATATGATTGTCAAGCTTTTTTTTTTTTCATTTAACGAAAAAAAAACAGCAGGTGAACTGTATACGGACGAGAAACTGGTAAATGCTCAAGCTGGCATCGATGGCAATTTTTCGACCGAAATAGTTCTCCAATTTCTGTTCCTTTATTGCCTTTGGTGCATTGTCTGCTAGAAGCTTCGTTAAACCCTAATCATCAAAATTCACGTTAAAATTCAAATAAAGAAAGCCCCAATATTCCATTTTTATATGGAAGTATGGAACTGCTTAAGAAGCAACTCACCTTAATGCCCATTGTAGGACTTGGTAGAGGCTAGAGAAAGAACAAGGAAGAGCAGCAGCAGCAGCAGCAGCAGCGGCAAGGGTTTAGGATTTGAGGCTGTTTAGTTTTTATGTCATATTTTGTAATTAGTCCTTATACTGTGCATAAATATAAATTTAGTCGAATTTGATTAATTTATAACAAATATTAAAATTTCAGTCATGACCTCAAAAAAGTATAATGTTAATTAAATTACAATGATTTAAAATGATCAAATTAAAGAATTAATAGCAAAATTTGACCTGACGTATTAAAATACGTGACCTAATTCATAATCTTTTCATAGTGCAGGGACTAATAAAAGAATTTAACCTAACTTTCCCCAAAACCTGTCGATTTATTGCAGCGAGGTAAAGTTCGATAAACTTGACTGTTCAACTATCGTTAAATTGTTTAATTTTATTCATCCAAAAATACTACCCTTCATACAATCATATAACCAATACCAACCTCAAGTTTAACCTCTAACAATCAGAAGAAATAAAAAAAAATCTATACAAGATCCCACTCAACACAAAGACCAGATAAATCATGTGTAAAATTATATCCAAGAAATTTCAGCCTAACATTATGTTTAATTCTCCCAACAATAGTAAAGGAAATTCTTGGAAGACCACCATGTATACGCTTGTTTCGCTCTTGCCAAACATAATAGAGAAAACTACACCAACACAAGCGTATCAAGGAGGCTTTCAACGACTTCTCCTTACCTGCCACTCGAACCCAGTCAACTAAACCAGTCCAGCTCTCAAATCTATAACGAACATGGCAATCTTGCAGCATGGTTCCCGGGACCTGCTGCGAATAATCACAAGCACAGAAGAGATGGTCTCTCGTTTCAGTATCATTCTCACATAGAACACAGCAAGGATCCACTTGATATCCCCATCAAATCATGCGATTCTTTGTTGGCAAACGATCCTGCAACACAAGCCAAGCCACAAAGGAAAATTTAGGAATAGAAAGCTCGCCCCATATCACCTTAAACCAAGAGACTCTCTCTTTTTCTTTTTTTTTGTCTGAGTATCTCCCATACCTTCTTTACTTCGAAAATACCCTGGAGGTTTCCAACAAGCGCAAGATCCCCTCTAAGCTTTAAGAGCTTCTTTCATGCCCAGCCATCATTACTCTTCAAAGTGACATTTTAAATAGATTTTCTTTTTAAATGATACTCCTCCACCCACGCAACCCAGATCGAACCAGCCTTAGACAATAATAGCCAGGAGCACTTCATTATGCACGCTTTATTCCAAGTCAGCATATCTTTTAGCCCAAGCCCCCCTTCACACTTCGGATAATAAATTACCTCCCAACTTACTCGAGCTCCCTTAGCTGAGTCATCCTTACCCTTCCAAAAAAAAAAAGCACTATAAATCTGAGCAACTTTCTTCAAAACCTTCGATGGCAGAACAAAAATTCTACGCTTGTAAACTAAAAATTACGGCTTGAATAAGCTATAACCTCCCAGCAAAAGAAAGACAACGCGAAGGCCAACTCCTAACTTTCATTGTAATTTTTTCAACAAAGAAACAATTTGTTTTTTTTTTCTGTTTTTCTTTGTCTATCAACTTAAATAAATAATATTTACAAATTTTTGAAACAAGATTTCTAAATAACAAAGTGCGAACAAATTATGTCCAATTTATTTACATTCATGAACAAACTCTTATATTTAATAAGTGATAAAATGTTTATTTATAGTTTGTTTGCTTATTAGTTCATGTCTATGAATATGTTCGATAACTTATTTACATACATGTTCATCTAATATTTATAAAAGAATTGTTTAATTTAAATGATGAATACAAACACAAATTTAAAATTCTTATTAAACATGGATAATTTGTTTTTATAAAAAAAAAACTCATTTTAAAATATTATTTTTAGATGAAAGGGTTATTGTCACGTACCTCATTAAAATCTTATAATTCTAATTAAAAAATACACATGATAATAAAAATATAAACACAATCGAACCTACGAGCAAGCCTCGACAAAACATTGCATAGACCATACTCATAGCTCAAACTACTCAATCTTGAAACGAGAGAACCTCAACCGGTGGATCAAGGAACTGGTGACAAAGGAGGTCATCATTCCTTGCAATTAGCCAAACCATCAACAAGCTTAGTACCTTCTCTCAACACATGAACTAATTGGACTTCCCAAGGGCGACACATAAAGTCACTGGTATGACTAACCAAAGGGGACACGAAATAAACTTGTCCAACATTTTGGACCAATCGAACAACCTCCAAACAATCGAACTCTAGAATAAGACGACGAATGCCAGTAGATCGTGCACAAAAAAGACCTTCATAGAAGCCCTATAACTCTAGCTCGAGTACTGAAAATTTATCAATTTGTTTCGTAAAACCAATCAACCATCAACCACCATCGTCCCTAAACAGCAAGACAAGCACCATCCACACCTCCACATTTGTTTTAATTGTATTAACCTGCAATCTTACGTTATAAAACCACATCATATATAATATTTGTAACAATAAAGTGCGAGGTTGGTATGTGATTTCGTTAGAGTCAGTGGTGGGCTTTGTAAGTAAGTTGTAACTGATGGGATGGCTGTTGGCCTCAAATCATTGAATTTTAGACTAACGGTAAAGTGGATTTGGGTTGGCATAACGAATCGGGATGTGAAATCACACCTTCCATCATCAACCTGCATGCACGTACACTATCGATATTAGATTTATTGGCCAATTAATTCATATCGGGTTTCACATAGACTAAATATGAGGACGATCTTTTCAATTCAATTTTCTTCATTCACAACGTCAAGATTCGAATCTGACCTTGCTTAAAGGACCTAAGTACATAACTAAGATCAAACATTAGAAAAAACAAAAGTACTAAGGGGCAAAAATCTTATTTTACTATTATTTAAACTAAAATGGACCTCAAATGCAATTATACAAAAAAATTGAGAGACCTAACATATCATCTCACTAGACCAACTAATTGTTGGTACCAGTTCTTAATCTTTTAGCAAGTCACATACACTACGTAAATAAATTGTTCGAACATGAGTCATTTAGAGTGAATAACATTTTTTTTCTACTAAAAATATTCGATGGGTTATAAATTTAAATTTCTTTTAAATAACTCATTCGATAAATAATATTGATTTCCGTCAATTACCTATTAGAATTTTATGAGAGACATTTTATTCCCTTTTATTTGATTAAAATACATCAACAACCACGTGTATTTTCCTCCTTTCTGAAAATACTCCAACGGCCCTCCTCTTAGTCAGTCATATTAAATACGTTCCGGTTCCAGTTTCATTCCCACACGACATACATGCTCCTCTCCCTGCCCTGCCATTATATATAATCTCGGATTTCCAAATCTATTCACCACCTTCATTGTCTTCTCTGCCTCATTTAGTTCCTTCACTGCAAATACCTTTACGTTATATCATTAAACGATCATGATCTTTTGTTCTATCATCAATCATGTACTAAAACTGAGCCCCATTCCTGCATAAGAATCGACATAGCCATCTGCAAGATTCAAGCTTTGTCGGCTTTTTTTTCCTCAAAAATGAAGCTTTATTGGGTTTGGGTTGTTATAGCATATGTTTTTCATCAAGTAGTTAATGGGTTCTTAGATTTTAACGAAACGGAGCTATCTCTTATCGAGGCCTACGACTATGGAGTCTCCAAACTTAATCACAATCCTCTCATGGTTGGATTGACTCTTATTACAAGTGCTGGCACTGAAGGAGCAGGTATACATAACTGTTATAGCTGCTCATTCTTTATATTTTACTTCACAGTTTAGATTTCTGGATTTAGATTTTTTGTTTCTTTTAAATCTGGGGTTCATGAAAATGACAATGTTATGTATCAGCTTTCAGTCATTCTGTTAATTGAAGTTTGATTCTGCTTCAATTCCATCGCTCCTGCATATTTGTTGTAACTTCAATTCTACTTTACCACAATGTTAAAACAAAATTTCACATATTTATTTAATTAATTAGAAAGGGACAATTTCATGTCACCTGCTTCTGTTTTTCAATTGTGCAGTCTGCCTGGATGGAACTTTGCCTGGTTATCATTGGCATCGTGGATATGGAGCAGGAGCTAATAGCTGGTTGATTCAATTGGAGGTATGTTCCTCTAAAATGTTCCTCTTTTTCATTATATATATATGTGTGTGTGTGTGTGTTTTTATAGTGGCTCCGGGTTAGTAAGCTGGCAATGTAAGTCGAATTGATCCTTTTAGATAGAAGTATGGACTCTGGATGCATGCTAAAACTTTGGTTTGGAAATTATCTTGTGGCAGGGAGGAGGATGGTGCAATAACATTAGAACTTGTGTCTACCGGAAAAAGACACGACGTGGATCATCTTCGTACATGGAAAAGCAGATACCGTTTACTGGAATATTGAGTGAAAAGGCTGAAGAAAACCCTGGTTTCATCTTAAGCAATACTCAGATAATGAATTCACCATTCTTGATCAAATATCTTATCTAATTTCGTATCGAAATTGCAGACTTTTTCGATTGGAACAGAGTAAAGCTTCGGTATTGTGATGGTGCCTCTTTTACTGGTGACAGTGAAAATAAGGTAAATTAAACTCTTGCTTTTGCTTTCATCCATAGAATGCTAATTCCTTGGATTTTAGCTATTGTCTCCAAGTGATACAAATATTTACTCTATATTCTATTGTAGATTTTTAACAAGCATCTTTGAATTTCTTCTTCTTCAGTTCTTTGTATGTAAAGATCATATGTTAAAAACTAGGCTATTCTGTGTTTAGGCTGCACAACTGCAATTTAGAGGCCAACGTATATGGTTAGCTGCAATGGAAGATTTAATGTCAAAAGGAATGCGGAACGCGAAGCAGGCTCTTCTTTCGGGGTGTTCTGCTGGGGGTTTGGCATCCATTTTACACTGTGATGAATTCAGGAACATGTTTCCGAGATCTAGTAAAGTTAAGTGTCTGAGTGATGCCGGTCTATTCCTTGATGCGTAAGTATCATTCTCCTTCAGGATCTTGTTTTAAGCCCTAGTATGACATAATTGTTCTTTAGTTCTTAATACATTTTCTTTATATCCTTTCTGTACTGCAGGATTGATGTGTCGGGTGGTCGCACACTTAGGAGTATGTACAGTGGTGTGGTGGGGTTGCAGGTTTGATATTGATCTTTGTATTTACATATATGTCGATGGAATTAGATAATGCCTAGTTTGTTATATTAAAGCTTGTTATATGTTGATCGTGCAGGGAGTGCAACATAACTTGCCACGCATGTGCACCATCCATCACGATCCAACTTTGGTATATATCTTCTCTTGATTGCTTTCTTACCAAAATAATTTGAGTAACTAAGAAGAAACATCATGTGAATTTGACAAATGTATTCTCTTGCTCGATCTACACGGTACTCACTTGACCGGAACTTCTTTCAGTGTTTCTTTCCTCAAAACCTAATCAGCAATGTCCAAACTCCACTGTTTATTCTAAATGCAGCGTATGATTCTTGGCAGGTAATATACTTGCCTCGAGATTAGCTTTGTAGGAAATCTGCAGACTTGATTAACAAAAGTGATGAATGAATTTGTTCCTTCCTTGATATCAGATCCAATCCAGTATAGCTCCGCCATCCGCCGATCCACATGGTCATTGGCATGATTGCAGACTGAACCATGCAAAATGTTCTGCATCCCAGATCAGGTTTTTACAAGGTGAAACCTATGCGTTAAACTGCTCTAGCCTTGATAGACAATATTTTTTCAGTTTAAGCAAATCTCTGTTGCTATGAACCAGGCTTCCGGATACAGATGCTTAATGCTATCAAAGGGTTCTCAAAGTCTAGACAGAATGGATTATTTATAAATTCATGTTTTGCTCACTGCCAAACCGAAAGGCAAGACGCATGGTTTGCTGGTAATTCTCCTAGAATTAGAAACAAGGTATGTATAATTCATATCAGATTTCAATAAGTTTATGTCATCTGTATTTTGTACATTATACTTCAAACTAATCTCATGTTGTTGCTTATGGGAATATTTGGCTAGTTTGACATGTGATGACTTTATAACAGTAATGGATAATATGGCAGGCAATTGCAACAGCTGTTGGAGATTGGTATTTTGACAGAGCAGGCGTGAAGGTCATCGATTGTCCGTACCCTTGTGACAACAGTTGCCACAATCTGATTTTCAGCTGATCCAATTATACATATTAGGCAGTTCGTTCGTATACATATATGTATTATACGTACACGGTCGCATATAGTTATTTGAAGCATCCTGCAAACCAATGAAATGGGACACTAAGACAATAAATAGAGGAAGGTTGCTGAAAGCAAATCCTAATATGTAAATTGGCTCTGCAGAATGCAATAAGTTGATCCTTTTGGGATTCGATTTTGTTCCAACTATGCAGAACAAGCTGAGAAACCTTGTTTTGATGATTGTATCCAATCCAAATTCAGACAAAGTTTCAGAATGGCTGCCATAACTCATTGCAACTTGACAGAGAGATGTATGAATCATCTAATGGGATATTCTTTCTATAAACTATAAACCATAAACTGGATCCCTAACCCCTAAAATTAGGGCGCTTGTAGAAACTAAATGTTTCCACCCGCCAGGGCATCATATATTTTCCCATTATATATATATAGTTGTTTACACTTTGCATTGCAATGGAAATGCTCTGCAAGAATCAAGAAAGAAAAGACATGGAAAGAAAACCAAAATTTCTTTCCCTAATAAATACCATGTTTGTAACTACAAACCTTAATCAAGGCCAATCACCAATAATCTCTGCAGGAACACAAACCATTCCTGAAATGGTGAAACCGCTTGACATCCCTTACAATAATCTCCCTCTTCAAAATTTCTGAAACAAACTTCATAACTGTATGACAATCACCACAAGTCCTAAGATTTTTCTTTATCCTAACTGGAGAGCCGGCAGGGAGTACCAGCAACCCAAATGCAAGTGCAATTTTCTCACTATGATGCCACAAGCTCTCCTCCTTAAACTCTTCAGCACTATTAATAGCAAAAAGTTTTTGAGGCGCATATCCTTTGTTCTTCACCATTTCCTTCACTTTTTTCAACATGTGATAAATTTCATCTTTTCTGGCATGGGATTTATCATGCACTGTAAACACAAATGTCTTGTTCTTAACATCAATCCAACTACATCCAGGTTCTTTTCTTACCCTATTGACACCCATCAATCTTCTAACTTGATCGGCTTCCTTCAACTTCCCTTTTTGTGCATACAAGTTGGAAAGGAGAACATAGTTACCAGGGTTATTAGGCTCCAACTCAAACAGTCCCCCTGCAACTTCAATTCCCATTTCAAGATTGCCGTAATTAGCACAAGCACCGAGCAAAGCTCCCCAAACAGATGCATTAGGTTTGATAGGCATCTGTGCTATAAACTTCCTAGCTTCATCTAGCTGACCCGAACGGCCCAGTAAGTCAACCATGCAGGCATAGTGTTCATGACCAGGGATTATACCATGCACCTTTTCCATAGAGCCGAAGTAAGCACGCCCCTCTTCAATACGTCCTGTATGACCACAAGCAGATAAGACACAGACAAAGGTGATATAATTAGGTTTTAAGCCATCTGCAAGCATTTTTTCAAACAACTCGATTACATGGTTTCCATTCCCATGTTGTTGGCAAGCAGCAATTAGAGCTGTCCAACAAACCACGTTAAGATCCTCAATCTCTTCAAAGACTCGACAAGAATCATCCAAGCTCCCACATTTTGCATACATTGTGATCAACGAACTAGCAATGCATGTATTTTTTGAAAACCCGGATTTTATAATCTGATTGTGAATTAAAGTCCCTTGATCCAGTGCAGCAAGATGGGCAGATGCATGAAGGGCTGTTGAGTACGATGCCTCATCCGGAGATAAACCTGTCCTTTTCATGATCCATAAATAATTGCAAGCTTCCTCAAAGTTTTCATTATAAACACACCCCATCGACATGACGTTCCATGCAATAACATCTCTACCCTCTATACCTACAGAATTAAACAACAGAGCGCCTTCATCGAACAAACCACATTTAAAGTACATGTCCATAAGCGAATTCTTCACATAAGACAACGTAAGTAAACCTTGTCTAACAAGAACTCCATGCACTTGTGTCCCGAATTCCAGAGCCCCGATATTAGCGGATGCACTCAACACGGTTGAGAAACTCACTTGATCAGGACGAAAAAGACCCTCCCTTATAACCTCCCAAAAAGAAAAACCGTCTTGACATGCAAGCCGTTTAACAAGCACCCAACGATAATCGAATTCCAAGAAACAACATTCCTTTCAGGCAAACTGACAAACACCTTCTCTGCCATGCTCATATCGTGGCATTTTGCATACATATCCACCAACGCGCTGCCAACGAACACATAACCTTCATACCCGTGCTTGGAAATCAAGCAATGCATCTGTTGGCCATGAAGGAGAACGGAGGTACCAGCGCAAGCGGGCAAAACAGCGGAGAATGTAAAGTGGTTGGGGTATACACCGGCGGTACGCATTCGGTTGAACGAGGACAGGGCCTGAAAGGGTGCGGCGGAATGGGAAAGTAGGGAGATGAGAGAGGTCCATGAGACGACGGTTTTGGTTATTTGATGGGCGGAGGAGAAAAGGGATAAGGAGAGAGAAGGGCGGCCGCACTTGGCGTACAAGGTGAGGAGGTTGTTGAAGAGAAAGGGGAGGGAAATGAAGGCGTTGGTGATGAGATGGGAGTGGATTTGAGTCGCGTGTTTGAGGCGTTTGGTTCGGGCGGTGACGTTGAGGAGGTGGTTCAGATGAGTGGGTTTGCGTCGGTGTGAGTCGTAAGAGTGGAGATGTGCCATTGTATTCTTTTTAATCTCATGACTCCAAGCTTTTCCTACTCTGCTCAGGAGAGCGCGCCGCGTTTAGTACTGCTGTTTTTGTTCGACAAAATGTAGTTAAAAAACATACATTTTTTTAAGGCTTAACATGTGTTTAAATTGTGCTTTTTTTTAGTTAGTTGCTCAAAAATTATAAGTGTCTAACGTTTCATTCTATGACCTATTTAAAAAAATTTTTGTTAATTTTTACTGTTGAATACCATGTGTCACCTCCTAAAAATTTCAAAATTAATAAATGAAAATAAAAATAAATATATATCCTAAATTTTTTAAATATTCCTAGAATAGTACCCAAATCCCTAAACCCTCCAAATCCGACCATTCCTACCGACGACGGTCACATTGTCGGCGACGAAATAAAAGACTCCCCTCTCGCCGAACAACTACACGTCGTTCGTCGTCCTTTTTGCCGTCATCTGTCGAGAATCGTTCAAAAGAACCATTCGATAATTCCGTCGATTCACATGGCGTCAGTCAATTTCTGACGATGGAGTGGTGGGAGAAATGGTCGTGATGGTCTAGCGACCGATGTGGTGGGCGACGACATAGCAATCGGCGACAGAACCAGCCCAAATCAGAATTTAGGTTTTGAGGTTTAAGGATTTTGGAATTTGGGGTTGTTTTGCAAAATCTAGAAAAATTAGAGACTTTTTGAAAATTAATTAATTCTATTTATTTTTAATATAAGTTCGAATTTTTCTATAGGTAACACGTGACATTTAACGGTGAAAAGTAACGGAAAACTGAATCACAGAGTGAAACTTTATGCACCTATTTGACCCGAAAAATAATTTGAGCATCTAACTAGAAAAAAGATAGTTTGGGCACCTATTTGACGGTTAAACTTTTTTAACGAAGTTGAGAAATAATATTTTTTTAACAAATTGTGTGTTTCATTTATGAGAGTAAAAGTATGAGAAATAATTTCTTTTAAGGGTAAACTACATAAATAGCCACCGAACTTTTAGGACAGATTCATTTTGGTCACCGTACTTTTAAAATATTCAATAAAATTACTCAACTTTTAGTTCGATTTTGATATGGTCCCTCATGTTATTTTCCGTTAACTAATGCTAATGTGGTAGTTAAAAACTATTCCAACACTATTTATTTTCTTCATCACCTTACCCTCCTCCGAAAAATTAATAGATAGACTCAGCTTACCATGTCATTCATGGTCCATCCAATGAGATTCATCCATTTCAGCTTAATTTCCAAATAACTACCCACTCTTTAATGACAAGTAGGAAAAAAGGTGAAGATTCACCTTGAGAAAAAATAAGATGAAAAATTATTATTAGATGAGACCATAAATGACGTGGTGAACCAAACCATCTAATAATTTTCCCCTCCACTTTAAATTCTTCTCTGCATATTCCTGCACTACTTTTAATTTGTCATTTGATCGAAAACTTTAAGGGTTTAAATATTCTTCATTACTGATGTAAGACGAGTCGTAAGTGGGATTAGGAAACTTTGATGCCCTTATTCTTGTTTGTTTGCAGTATGTTGATACCCATAGCAAGTGACATGTTTTGTAGCTGCAGATATACAGTGTATGCTGTCCAAAGAGTTGTCGATTCCACATTAATTTTTAGTATATCTCTGAGATGGCACATGGAACAAAAAACCACATTTGTAGGCATGTTCAAAAAGGGAATGAATATGCAATTGTTCATTCAATTGCTCAGGCCCTAGAAGCCAAAACACCATCTGAATCCATCTCAATCCTCTACCGTGTATAAGAAAATCTTTTATCTGCGGATTAAAGAGCATGCCATAATAAACCTGCCAGATTTTCTCAGGTAAGAGAATCGAGCAGAGGGCTCAGAAGTTTTCTGACCCAATTAAGGCCCTTTTTGCATTAATTCCGAAGGTAAGAACTGCCAAAATTATCAGTGGTATAATTGATGATGTAGCTAAAATACATGAAACATCAAACCTCCAGATTTCTTTGTGCAAAGAAGTGGTGCAGTGAACATGTGCCGAGAAGCGAACTTTCCTACGCCAACAAGTTTAAGTAAAGCTTGCGGCTCTTTTGATGGAGAACAAGGAGTACCATGAAGCACTTAATCTCTTTTCTGGCCTCATTAAGGAGGTGAGAATGCTGGAATATTTAAACCATAATTGGACCACTCGGAATATGCAGAGAAAAATTTAAAGCGGAGGAAGGTAAGGTGATGAAGAAAAAGAATAGTGCTGGAGAAGTTT
The DNA here is from genome assembly GCA_019671005.1 of Hibiscus mutabilis. Taxonomy (NCBI): domain Eukaryota; kingdom Viridiplantae; phylum Streptophyta; class Magnoliopsida; order Malvales; family Malvaceae; genus Hibiscus; species Hibiscus mutabilis. Next base: position 79,540,812 of record CM033712.1, on the reverse strand, counting down.
TTAACTAACGAAAAAATAAATCGAACTAACAAAAATTAAGTGACCTTATCGAATATTTTAAAAGTACAGTAACCAAAATGAATATATCCTAAAAGTACGATGACCCATTTATGTAGTTTACCCTTCTTTTAAAATGTGGCGGGAGATTTTTGTTGTTGTTTGATATTATTGTGAAAAAAAGACATGATAGATAAAATAGGATATAGCAATTTTTAATATTTAAATTATTATTTTTTTCGTAGGAGTAAATTCAATTTGTTGAGTATTCATTAATACTTTGATGTCAATTAGTCTTTAAACGTAAACCTAAGTTCTTCTTTTAATTTAGTCTTTGAACTTAAGTTTTGTCATTTTTTTTGACAACGAAGTTTTGTCATTTTGGTTCAAAAAAATTAAAATAAAAAGGTAAACCACACAAATGGTCACTAAACTATCTCAAAAATACAAAATGATTACTAAACTTTCAAACATTATATAATGGTCATTAAACTTTAGTTTTTGTTATAAAATGGTTACTGAGCCGTTAACTGTTGTTGACCAAGTGACATGGTAGTAACGAAATTTCGTATAATAGCACATTTAATCATCAATATTTACACATTCAATCAATTTAGACATCAATAATGAGGGTTAAATTAAGACTAAATTGATTGAATATGTAAATATGGAGGATTAAATATGTTATTATTCAAAATTTTATAATTGCTACATCATTCACTTAACGGCAATTAACGGCTCAGTGACCATTTTGTAACAAAAACTAAAGTTTAATGCCCATTATGTAACTTTTGAAAGTTTGGTGACCATTTTATATCTTTTGGGATAGTTTAGTGACTATTTTTGTACTTTATCCATAAAAAAGTTGAATCTAGATGATAATGAAGATAAAAATAGAGATTAAAACCGTTAGCTAAAAAATATGTAGGCATGTTTGTCAATTAATGAATAGTTAGTAGCTGATAATAGATTATATTAGCTGATAGCTAATTGTATTGGCTGATTTGACTAGCAGATTGTATTAGTTGATTGCATTGGCTGATTTGACAAGCATATTGTATAAAAGTGTTTGGTAAAATTAATTGATAGTTGATTGTTGTTTGATTATTTTTTGACACATTAATCAGACAACTTTATTGAAAAATAAAATAAAACCAGAACATAAACATAATATGAGTTTTAGAACATCCAAAAGAACAACAAAAAAGAAAATCATAAATCTAAAAAAAGATAAGCGTTGCACTAGTCAGATTAGACACTTTTTCTTTATACCAAATAAAATCTCTACAGGGTCCATTGTAGGAAGGGTCCATGGAGGGTTGTCAAAACACGAACTAGAATAAATCTCCAAAATTGGCAACAACCTTTTCACGCTTGTTCTCAACGATGATTCACTATAGATTACACCGACAAACAACCCAAAAGGGGATCAAACTCTACGTGGCCATCGACAAACACGAATTAGAGACAAGCAGTGTGAGGGCCACAGTATCAACCTAAAAATCGGTCTAGTCAGAATTGAATTTCGTGATCAAAAACCCTACACCGGAAATGTCCAAATATTGCATTGACTTTGACTGTATGGTCAATTATATTGACATTGGAATCTAGTTTAGTCAATTTATTGATTAAGGACCTTATTGAATTTATTGGAAAACCGTTTAGTGACTAAATTGTGAAAAATGAAAGTTTAGAGTCGACAGTGTAAAGTTTGGAGAATTGAGGGACCAACTTTGTAACTGGCCCCTCTAAAACCTCATTACCCCTATGTGGAATGCTCAAAATTCCTTCCTTCACTTGAAGGAAAAGCCTTGTGGCTATTGAGTAAAAATTAGAATAAGGGAGAGGCTTACCCGATTAGGAAAGAAGTAACCACCTTAGTTGTCATATTCAGCCTCTCACTTTGAATAAGCAAGCATCTCCATTGTTGTTGATTCAAAGTTTGAGTTTTCTTCAATTTCTTGATTCCATCGTATTGCTATTGATTGGGTAAGTGAAAACCCTTCATCAATTCTTTGAATCCAAGGCTAAAATGATAGCCAATTCCAAAAGGGGATATTCATGAACCCTATAATATCATCTAAGCTTCCTAAGCTTATATCCATGGAAATCTAATAGCTATTTCAAGTTATAATATTGATTTCGATATCATTGTATTGATTTTAATGTATTCTCTTGTTCCACCTAGCTCAAGAGTTGGAAAATGAGAGTTCACCATCTCTATCAAAGGCTAGGAACAAGAGAGTTGTCTTCCGAGAGCCATATGAGCTTCAAAAAATAAGGTGAGTGTAATCGGAGTCTCGGGAATAGGCTAGTTGTTTTTTCTCAATTTCATTGTTATTGAATATTGCATAGCTAATATTGTGTCTAGGGATATGTCATCAAATCTCACAGGAGATATACTAGTAAGTATCGATAAGATATTCCATTGAAATGTTGTTTATTTTAACTAAAGAGGAAAGATGACCAAGTGTTTTTGATCTTATTTTAATGTCTTCTCTTTATTTTAACTTGTATAAGTTGGGAAATTTTTGTGAAAGCTAGGTTGGTCACGAAATTGAACTCTATGCACATTTTGCCAAGCTGTAAATTTACATATTTCATGCATTATTGATGATGTTCTCTTCTTAATTTCTAATTTACTAGTTTAACTCGAGGAATGTTTACAATTAAAGCATAAAACATTATGGTACTTTTCGTACATAATTGTTAAATTCTATTTGTTATTATTTTTGAATTAATATGTTAAATCATCAAACCTCATGTTAAATGATGCCTAACCAAATATTGCACCAACTGTGACCTTTGCTGGTCTTCCCTGTATTAGTTGCTTACATATTTATTGTTGTTTTATAGAAGGCACCTGTTTGATGTCAAATATACATGTCTTGATAATTTCCAACTTTAGAGAGCTGTTTTTACTGGTATGCTGTCGGATCTTAATTACCATGTTGCTTTCCACTTGGATGGATGGTTAAGATGATACCTTAGGCTTGTGTTTATAGTCTTGTTTCTAGCTCATCGTATATTTTAGCTTTCATGTAAAGTGTGTCCTTTGGTGTTGCTGCCTCAATGATTTTCCCTTTTTTTTTTTTGTTATAGCCTAATCCAGTTGTATGATTCTGATATGACTTTGTTATGTACCTCAGTACCTTAGGGAATTGGATGATCTTAGATCGCAGCTTACAGCCACTCAAGCCACTGCTGATGCTAGTGCAGCATCGGCTCAGTCAGCGCAAGTGCAGTGTTCAGCATTGTTAAAGGAGTTGGACGAGAAGAATAGTTCATTGTAAGAGCACGAGGATCGTGTAACTAGGTTAGGAGAACAACTAGATAATTTGCAGAAGGATCTCCAAGCAAGGGAATGTTATCATGCAAGCTGTTGCTAAGGCCGGAGAAAATAAGGACTGTGAGCTCAGGAAACTTTTGGATGAGGTTTCTTCCAAGAATTTTGAAAGGATCAATAAGCTTTTGACTGCCAAGGATGAAGAAATAGCCAAACTGAAAGATGAAATCAGGATTATGTCAGCCCACTGGAAGTTCAAAACCAACGAATTGGAATCACAGGTATTTTTATGCGCATGCATTAGTTGCCTTTGAAAAAAATTCATTGAAATTTATTGCCATTTCATCCATTTTGTATAAGATATTATTTATAATATAGGTTTTAAATTTGTATGATCATTTATCTGTTTTATGGAGCAGTTAGAGAAACAGCGACAAGCTGACCAGGAACTGAAAAAGAGGGTATTGAAGTTGGAATTTTGTCTCCAGGAAGCTCGTTCTCAGACACGAAAACTGCAAAGGGTAATGTTAATATATTACTTCATTCGAAAAGTAGGATTTTTGTGATTGTCTGCCGCCGAAATGCTTGGATTGCTAATTTGTTTACATCACTTTTGAGCTTTCCATTTTGCAATTTGGACAATTTCCAAGTTTTTCAGTTCTACTAGTAAATGGCTCCCGATACAGTCCTCTTAGAACTCGATTTCAGTTGCATGTTATTGACTGAGCTCATCCTACCCATTTGGCAGATGGGAGGAGCGCAGGGACAAAGCACTAAAAGAACTTAGAGATCAGCTGGCTGCAAAACAACAATCTGCAGGTGCTGGTGCTGAGAAACAGAATTTCTGGGAAACGTCTGGTTTCAAGATTGTAGTCTCCATGTCAATGCTGATCTTGGTAGTGTTTTCGAAGCGGTAATTTCATTTAGTTATGTAGGTAATGTGTACATATTATAATGAATACCCGAAGACGACTTTAGGAAGGCCATAAAACCATTGCCTTTGTAGAACGAAAAGGCTTGTAGATGTAGTACAGGAGTCATTTTCCCAGAATCCGTCGAAATGCCCGTCTTCCTTTTTCCATTATGGATACCTTGCACCATCATGATGACATGTACCAATTCTGTTTCCTTAGCTTTGCCATCAATGATAACAATAGCTAGAGCTGCCTGACTTTGAAATGAAGTAAACTATGATGCATTTCTCTTGTATTTATTAGCTGGGTAAATATTGATACATACATACATATGACCCGACTGAGTAGCCTGCCTAACTCGGCAGGGCAGTCGTGTGACTTGAATGAAAGATTCAAAGCCTCATTAACAAATACCCCAGGCCTGGGACCAGGCCATCCATTTCCCATTACAAAGTAGTACCAAAACAACCTTTGGAATCATTTTAACCTATAAGGTTTGTCCAGTTGTGGTTAGTTAAAATCCATATCCATCCTAAAATCCACTTCAAAAGCATTTATTATTCACAAGCAAATCCCTGAAGAAGGGATCCAAAATTGCTTCATGACCATTTTTTAATCGTGTGTGAAAATAGCTCGACGATTAAGGTTTGAAAATTAGGATTTTTCTTTTTTTTAATTCAATTTTTAAAAGTTAATTTTAGAGTTGCCACTGATCACTTTGAGGTAGATCGGACACCATAAAACAACCAGAGATTTATTTTAAAAAATTTGAGTTCAGAGGTCGGTTACGTGTGAAGGAAGAATTAACACCCCACAAATGCCCGTTACTGGTATCTTTTAATTTTACGTGGCATTTTGAGAATAATATTTTGAATTTAATTTAACCCTTAATTATTGGTTGGATTTAAATTTCAAATTGACGTATCATTTTATAAAGAAATATATTTTTAACCGAATATGAGATTAAAAGCGCACTGTTACGTTAGGACACTCCCATTCATATGCAATAATATATTTTCAACATAAAAAATTTTTAATGCATGATCAATTAGTCTTATTCATTTTAAGTTCTAAAAAGACTTTAATCCATCATGTCTTATTTAATTCTATGAATATTATTCAATTTTAAAACTTATATGAGACAACCCAATTGTTTGGGCATCATCTATGTTTAAGTCTCAAAATTATATCTAATATTCCTAGTCTAATTAATTAATCTAATGGCTTAAGTTCTAATCCTAATTAAAGGCTCTAATAATTAACTAAATTAATTGTCATCTTCTAAATTTAAATGGATATTAAATATTCTACTTGAAAGCTCCCTTGAACAACATCTCATTGCAATGAGACACTATCTAAATTAAAACTTCAAAATTTCCCTTTTAATATTCATTTATTTTTTACAATTATCTCTTTTATTTTAATTATTTAATCATATTTAAAGAACTTAAAGACTAAGGCTCTAGCAATTTATAATTTAGGTGTTTAATATTATCTAACTATTAAAACTATATGTCAATTTTAAAATATGCATCATACATATAAATTAAACAATTAAATTAAATACAAGGATTAAAAACAGAAATTAATTGAATAAGTTGAAAGCTTAAATTGATTTTTATTGAAATGGGGACCAAATTAAAAGATTACAAAAGAAAAGGCCAAAACTGTAAAAAAGGCACGGGCCGACTTGGGGTTCGCGGGACTGGGAGCCTGAAGCTTCGACCTATAAAATGACAAACTCAGACCCTCATTTTCCCTTTTTTTCTCAGTTTTTTCGAATTTCTTCTCTCTCTACACCTATCTCTCTCTAATCCTTTGACCATAAACATCCCAAGCCGAAAAATCTCATCTAAAATGGATCAAAATCAACATTATATATCCCGGCCACACTCCGCCTTTAATGTGGCCGCCAGATCCAATTCCGGCCAACTCTTGGCTGTCCACCATTGTTCGACGGTCGCCGCTAAAATTACCGATCTTCTTTGATCTAGCTCCGGCCACCGCACGACGATTTCCTGTGACATCCAAAATTTGTGGCTTTGAGTTATACCAAATTAAGTGAGTTTTGATTTGATTTAAGTTGCCTTTGAAATAAGGATTAAGTGTTTATAGTGACTAAAAATCGAAGCTTAGAAGAAAATAGGCTAGCTAATTCTAAAGAATCAATAAATGAAAGATTAATGAATCTAGGTTTTGCATGTAAAATTATCTTAAATTAAAGGGTTTATATGCTTAAAATTTTTGTAAGGAAGACATGTGGAATGGGAGTGACACACGGCTAAGGGGGAAATGAGGAAAGGATGAGCATGTGTGTGTTATATTCCACCTTTCTTCCATTCTTTCTCTCTAAATCGAAACCTTTGAGAGAAAGGAGGAAAGAGAGCTTCCTAGGACATTTTCCTCCATGTTATTTGTTGGGCTTTGATCAAATTAGTTTAGGAGAAGGTAAATTGCTTGACTCTTTTCTTTGTTAAATCTATATTTTGGCATAATTGTTTGTTGATAATTTGGTAGTTATGGAATTGTTGAGTGTTGAAACATTCGAATGAATATGAGTCTAGAGTTGATCATTTCTTGATTTTGTGTTCTGTTAATAGAATTGATTTGTTATGTATGTTAATGGGACTGTTTTGATATGTAAACATACATAATTGGACTGTTTTAAGTGATCAAATGTAGGTGTATGAAGCTGCCCAGTTTTTGGTGTTATTATGTTCGAATTGGACTGTTTAAGTGATCAAATGAAGGCGTGGGTGTGTGGGTGGGTGAAGGCAGCTTTGTCTTGTACACAAAAACATATAGATAAATGCCCCAAACATGAATGAATGTGTAAAGGCTGCTTAGTGAAAATGCGTAGGTGCATTCATGCATAAAAGATTGTTCTAAGAATGTATGTTTGATCAATTAAAATATTGGGCTGTTTGTGATCAAATGCTTATTGGTGATTTGTTTTATGAATTGGAAAGCCATGAATAGTTTCTAATGCTAGTTGAACACTTGTTATAATTAGACAAAAAAAGAAATTGATCGAGTGAGACATATAGTAGATCAAGTTGGAGAAAGGCAGAAAGGAATTGTAATCCGAGAACAAGATTAGCTGAATAATCTGTGCGTGTAATTTAAAGTCTCGGGATGGGCTAATAACCCTCCCGAGCATTATTTATTGATTAGTTGCCTAAATTGTTTGAATTATGCTAAATGAGCAAGCTTAGATTCAAGGTAAGTACTTTAGTGAAAAATACATTGTGGCATGAATTTAGTTGAAAGCATGACATACGATTGAATTCTATGTTCAAACTTGAAATGAAAGAAAAATTTGCTAAGACCACTCGATTTCTTGATAATGATCTAAGATGCTTGATATGCTATGAGATGTTAGCTAGATTTCGAAAGCCATAAGTGAATAGAAATGTTTGTTTTGTTAAATGAAGTATAACTCATGATCATGTATATCTCTATATTGCAAGGATATATATATATGATACCTATCGAAAGTGATCTTGGCTATAATGCCATTCGATCAAAAGAGTATGAAACAAAGATGAATTTCACATGTGGTGAATATGTGCCCAAATGAAAATGGGTAATGAGATAATGTTATAAAATCATAACGGGTGCTATGCTCACTTTTCTTTAAAAATGATATAAATGAAAGTTTTGGTTTCGAGTTAGTCTTAGGTATAAGAAGAGCTATCCTCACTTTGCTTTAAGAATGATGATATATGAAAGTCTTGGTTTGGAGTCAGTCTTAGATATAATGGGAACTATGCTCACTTTGCTTTAAGAATGATGATATATGAAAGCCCAAAATTCACCCTAGAACCTTAGATTTACCCAGATCCGATATATCTTTCCCTTTCTCCATCGTTCTAAACCTACTCTACCCGCTCCCGATCTCGTTGTCAACAACCGCCGTGGCTGGCTACTCTTTTTCTTTCTCGATTTACTTTTCAATCCTGTTTTCCCTTGTCTATTTTCTATTTTTATATGCAAGGGGAAGATATACTTTTCCGGCGATATTTCGATGATGATCATCCAATGAATCTTCAGCGTCCATTCACATCTCCGACGACTCCTCCTCCTCCAACTCCCAATGGCAGTTCGGCTCTCGAGGGTGAGTCTTCTTTCTCCTTCTTTATTATATTTATTATTAGTAGTAGTATTAGTTTAATAATGGGTGTTTTAATTAGTGATTATTATGATACTTAATGATTGGATCTGACACTCTTTATTTATAAGTGGGTGAAATCTTACGTCATGCTGTCACAACGCTGACATCAACTCACAGCTATATCCAGCTCAGGATAAAGAAGCACACTATTCGTGGCATTAGAAATAGACCAATAGGACACTGCCATGTGGACAAAATGGGCGGAAAAATTAAAATTTCAGATATAATGTGTTTGTTTGAATTATCAAGGAGATGTAAAGGGTAAGAAGATGGGCCTTGTATTTAAATTGGGCATTGTATGATGTAATGAACATTATAAATGAATTTTTGGGACCTATTGACTGATTTTGGGTTTATTACATTTGTATATTTATTTGACCTTTATTAATATAGGAATAACCTCAAACAAAATACAGGTATTACACTTGTTTAGCTGAATCATATTTGTCCAGGCGCTTTTTCAAAGACCGCATGTCCTCTCTCATTCTTTAAAGAACGTACCTGACTCACCATTTTTGTCGAATAAACAAGACACATTGTATCAGGGCCTTGATGGACGCAACAAGTGGCATAGTTTTTCATAGCATTATATAGGACCAAAATCACTTACAAATGTTTTCTTCTGCAGTAGTATATCCACCAAGTATATCAACCATAACACATTTGTTCCGGGAAAACTGTACAGCAACAAAAATCAACAATAAGAAATATGTGGTTTAATTAAAGGGACCAAAAGTATATACACCCATGGCACACAAAGAAAAACAAAAATGCTAGAAATGCCTTTTTTCCTTCAATGTACAGCTTATGAATCTCATTCTTCCCTATAAATTTACTAGAACAATCATACGACCGAAACTTGATTGTACAAGTTGACTTGCTTTAGTTAGGAACGAGATCACTACTACTTTCACCTTTGGCACTTGCATAAATAGAAGTAATAACAAGCCTAAAGCACCCTACACCATATTAACAACTATTAGTAGCAACTGCAAAACCAAGAAATAGAACAAGGGTTTTACAAGAAGATCATGGTCTAAACAAGAATTTCAGTGCCGCTCTGGATCTGGTTGATTAATAACAAGGTTCACTTCATTCAATTAAAACATGGTTGATGGAGGGTAGTAAGACAATTCAAGGCTTGTTGATAAAAAAAAAAGACAGTTCAAGGCTTTGAATTGATGAAGCAGCAAAAGTGGCTTATTCTCAGATGTGAAGAGATTGGAAAAGTACCTTCCTTTCCAGTGATCTTCTGTAACCTCCTTCATTTTTCTATATGTTCCTGACTGCATTTCATAATTCATTAGTGCGTCAGTTTTGCTAGATTAGAGGCGAATGCATTTTGTATGTAACTATGAATGGAGATTCATAGCTTATTTATGTTTCTTACTTGTTTATCTCCTTTTGGACCTTTGAAAAGATAAGGGTCCTGTGACAAATCCAAAACGAGTATGTTTTCTCCTGTACACCAAAGCCATTATTATCTCACAAAACTTCTGATGTAGCAAAATTTTGGAAAGGAATAAAAGAAAGAAGCAGAGGAAACTTAACCAGTGTTTAATCTTGACAGTGTAAAATCAATTATTGACACCGATAATCCATATGTCCTGAAGGACATTTGCTTTCCCTCTAGAATAAACTTCATAGTGACAGAATCATTTCGGCTCAAAAGTATGTTTCCCCTATAGAGAATGGGAAAAAAACCCATTGATCAGCAATCAGAATTAAGACAAAAACTTACTATAAAAAGGTAACAGCAAGCAGACCAATGCAAGTCACGGTGCTCAAACTCATATGCAGCTTCAGCCACAGCCAGGGCAGCCGTAACCTGCAAGACAATTCATAAGTTCACCGTGAGCTGATAATAACAGATAAAATAATCCATCAAACAAAACTTGATCTTTTTCATTAGAAAATCACTTTTCAAATTTGTTTGAACTATTTCGTATCACAAGTCATTGATTTACCTGAACCAATAAACTTCGTGCTTCATTAAAATTCTTAAGTACAAAATTTTCAAGATCTTTACCACCATGTTGTAGAACAAACACAAGATAGAGCTGAAAGCAAGTTCATCAAGGTCAGCCAAAGAGAAATGGTACACAATAAGTATTTGTACTTTGAGACAACAGTTTGGGAGTTTCCTATACATGCAGTATTCATAAAGTAATTATTTATAACTTTCTCATGTATGCATATTCATCGGGAAAAGAGATACTTGTTTTTCTGGGAACTCTTTGGGGTGATCATTTTCTGAGCTATTCTTTTCATCCCATTTTTCCCAAGCACTAATTAATGCTGCATCATACGAAACTTAAAGAACCTTTAAACTATCAAAGAAAGAGATCAACAAGAGATAATTTGAATACTAGACCAAGCACAAATTTCAAGCCAGGCTACAAAAAACGTAATTGCAAAATTGAAAGTGCACAACCAATCATACACTATTAGGCACATATTTCATGAATTGTGACTTTCTATTGAGCATGACCCTATAAAGCCAACTAAGAATGAAAACTGCTTCTAATTGAAATGTTTGCTTATGATTTTCAAGAGGCAAGTTACAAGGAATGATATAGAAATATGTGACGTGGAATACAAGCATTAAAATCATTTTTCTCAAATCCTCGTAAACTATTGAGAGTTTTAGAAAGCAAAGCCTCCTCAAGCAATTCTTCCGATTTCTGAAGCACAGAAAAGAATATTGGTTAGTGATGAAACATGAAAGCCCCAAAAAATCCACATGGAAAAGAATTATTTAACCTGCAAACAACTTACAGAAAAAAAAATAATTTCATTTGAAAATACCTTTTGGACTTCTCCATTTACTGGAAAATCCCCATCAAATGGAACAATTTTGCAAACGACATTGGCTCCTCTAAAGGCTTCTCCATAAGTACCTTCACCAACTTTGGCAATATTTTCTGGAGCACTGTGTCAAGAAGGTTTCACCATAAACAACCCAGGCAGTATGCATCGTCAACTAAATTTAGTACAGAGAGGAAGTAGAAGAACAATGCAATGAGCTAAACACAATTGAAACTAACTGGACCACAAAGATCATTGAAACCCTTGTGCATTTCTAATTTCTGAAAATGGCACAACATATTGTATTATGTGCAGATAAAGCAGCAGATAAAGCAGGGCGCATTAGCAGTGAGATAAAGACAGATGTAAATAACCTTATAATTGCAATAAGGCTCATCCTCCACTCGCATGGAAAACCACAGAAATAAATTATGTGCAGTTTTCTTCGAGGGAAAAAGGAAACAATTAATTTGAGAGAGACTAAGCAGTACTTAGAGAAAAGATCAAAAAACGTTGGCGGTGCAGACTGTTTACAAAATCCCAGCAAAGCAGTAAATGCATCAATACGATGATGATGATGTTGTTGTAGATGCCAAGGAAAGCTTCCTAATGGAAGCATTTAAATCTTCACAACCTTGGTCACCGTCACTTGTGGATACTGGATTGCATTTTTCAGGAGTTTTTTACAATTGAAAAATCAGAACCATCAGCATATCTATGATCCATTGGAGCAGTAGGAGTTTTCACAACTGAAGTTTATCTTCTTTGAGAAGAGCCACTTCTCTAATCTGGATGAAACATGTGAAATAGGATCAGGGACAGTCTGATTGCCCGTTGCTCGTATCCCAAACTGTTTTGGTGATGGGCTCTCCTCCAATAACTCAAAGGCACCCACCTCTCGAAAATATTCAATCTCCTTCTCGAAGCTCGGATGTTTTGCAACTTTACCCTGTAAACAAAGACAAAAACGAATTTGTAATGACAAACTAACCGATGCACCTAGACAATGTTCAAGTGTTTTGGACATTAGTAGCTGTGCAGCAGCAGAAGAAACAAAGGAAACAAAGGAGCAACACCAATGCTTGTCCTCCCTCCGAACTAAGTAAAATAAGTGTTTGATTAAAATTCGCAATTGTAGGCAATTATATAAGATGTATGATATTATTATAAAGTATGACACAAAATTGACTAATTATATTAGGCGTGTCATAGGTATTAAAGTGTCATGAAAATAAAAGTGTATATAACATAATATATATTTATAATTCAATGAGGGGCAGAGTTATAAATATTTAATAGTTGATTTAATAACCAACTATATAAAAAGGTAGTTGGACCTGACAAACTTGACCCAAGACCCGAAAACTGAACCTATTTACCCGAACCGAGACCCGAAATTGACCCAAACATGATGACCCGAAATTTAATCCGAAATCGAAACAAACCGAACCGAAACCGATCCGAATTTTAATTGAACCGAAATGGACTCGAACCGATTTTCAATCGAACCGAATAGACCCGAACCGAATGGACCCGAACCAAAGGCAACCCGAAATATAGAAAAGATATTAATAGAAATAAATAAAGATAGAAAATGAACAACCGCACAACTCACCCAAAAGTTAAATATATTGACTTTATAAATCTATACATAGGGTGTAAAAAACTGACCGACCTAAAAACTCGATTAAAACCGATCAATCTCTCATTGACCCGAACTAAAATTAACCGAATCAAAAATCAACCGGCCGAAATGACCTGAATCACAATAGACCCGAACTAAAACCGAACTGAACCGAACCGAAATCGAATTTGAACCGAATAATATCATACCCGAAATGACCCAAATCGAACTGACCATTATGTTGCTACTGTTGAACCGAACCGAATGACCCGTTTGCCACCTCTAGGGGTAGTGATCCCCAATAAATATGTTAACTTATTTTTATCTCTTTCCCCGCCAGAGAGTTTTACGTCAAGAGATAGCCTATTTTCTTGAAAGATCAATACCAAATATTTGGGATTTCAACATGAAGATTCAAGGTTTTCAATCTATCGATTAATTCAAGTACGTTTCCGCATTCAGTTTAATGAGTTTAATGTTTTTAATGATTTGACATGATAGATCTTGAGTTTATGTTTCATATTAATTTATGATTTAGTTCTAACAAATGACATCAGAGTCTTGTCATGTTAAATCGTTGAGAATCAATTGATTTATATATTTATTTTTGGAATTTGTTCTTGAATCTTTTAAAAACCCTAAATTCAACAATAATTTAATCATTTATCGATGCGGTTAAAATCATTATACTTCCGAACTGTTTCAATTATGTATATGGGTTTGGTTTTGATTTTTATGTCGTTAATTCTCTTCGGAATGCAAGAGCATATTTTGTTCGATTAATCAAATTATTCTTATGGATAAAGATCTTATAATTTTGTTTATGCGCATCAATTAGGGTTTAATATTTGAAAATTTCCGATTACCCTTATGTGATAACCTTTATGTGCAATAACCATTATGTTGCTACTGTTGAATATTGGGTTTAATAACCATGGATATTCGTGCCTTGTAATACCGTTTAATTTTTTATTGCTTTTGTTTCTTTAGGTATCCACACACATTAACTAAAGTTATAAAATATACATTTAATTTTAAATGTATATTCAATTTAGTTTGATCAAACATTTAATTTTGATCGTTAGTAAATAAAAGAAAAAATAAAGTTGACTTTAGTTTTATTGTGATAAATTTACCGTGACTTGAAAACTTTATAATCAAGTTAGCTTTCGAAGTTTTATATTCAGTTTATGTCTAATAAATTATGGTTGAACTTTGTTGAATCATGTTTAGTTTTGTACAAAAATATTTTGCTTAAATTTGTTTGACATTATGCTTAATTATGTTGTTAATGTTATCTACGGAATATACATATTTGCATTTGGTATTAATGTATATTGTTTTGATTAAAATTTCAATTTTAATCATTAAGTTATTTGTGGATATATTTTAAGGTTTTATGTGATCATCATATGAATTAGTCATTTGTATGATACTTCTGAATTTGTCTTTTAGTTAAAAATTAGTTATTTTGAATTCAACTTTAATTACGTCAAATGCATACTTAAAGAATTTTTTGAAAAACAGTCAAAGATTTAAGTTTTTCAATTTCTGATAGCCCCATTCAGGCAATCTTATTTTGGCTTATTTCAGAAACTTAAGTGTTATCAGAAATTTCAGTTCTGACTGTTACAAAATTTTAAAATTTGGATATTGATATATTTATATTATATATTTTTGAGATAAATTAATTGAAATATTAAGTCACCAAAGTAACATCTATTGTGTAAATTATTTTATTTTAAAATATAAAGATCTTGCGCATGTAATTCACCTTATGTTAGTATTAATCGGCCCAAAGGAAGATTAAGAGTTAACATTGTTGCATATGCAACTGTGGTAATAAACATGTGATAATTATTCAGTTTTATATGTGAGCAATAAATTCATATTTTGGCTTCGGATGTTTAATATTTTAATGGATTAATTAAAACAAAATGTCACTAAAGTGACCGCTTTTGTGTAGATTAATTTATTTAAAATATTAGAATAATTATGAGATTTTGTAATTTATGCGTTTATTAATTGGCTCAAAGAAAAGTTAATATTTGGCAGAATTACAACAACAACTGTGGCGATAAATATGTGACAATTATAAGGTATTTTATGTGAACAATACACTAGTCCAAAGATTAATCTATTTTTTGACATAGTTTATTGTCAATGTTTGATTGCTACAACAATAATACTACTTACAATTAATATTATTGTCCAAAGACTTGATATTAATTTGTGCTTGGTATCTTGAGGGAACTAGCCATTATTTTAAATTTATTTTTTACTTATGAATATTTATGTGAGCTTATTTTTATTTTATTTACTTATTTGTGTTCTATATTTAGGTAATTTATCTTTTGCTGTCACAGTATCTGTTAAATACATTCTACACTCATGTTTGGTGAAACTAATTTTGTAACACCCTTTCCCGGTCTCGTAAAGATTCGGGTCGGATAGTGTTATTAGAAGACTAATCGGAGGTTTGAAATAGGGTTCGAATTCAAAACCTAATCTAAGTATCATATTGATTATTCTTAAGACTTATCCACTTTGTTACTAAACTTAATTGGAGTTTAGGTCAATTTTAAACTTTTCTTAATTTTAAGGACTAAATCGTAAATTTTTACCAGTTGTTAATTTAATCTAATTTCATATTACCAATTGAAATTAAACTCTCCAATTATTGATCTAAAGGTTTCATTATTAGAACCTATCGATTTACCAAGCTAATTAAACCAATTTGAGACTTTTTTTTTTTCGAAAATCAGTTTTGTGACTTAACTAAATTTACCAAATTTCACCAGCACACTTATAAACCATGTTTCATGTTCCTATTGGTACGTCAAATTTTAGGGCGTTCGGAATTCATTTACCAAGTTTTCACCTTAGGCTCATTTTAGACACCTTTTAACCATTTTAACCTATCCAAATCTAAGCATACAACAAAACCATATTACCAAGTCACCATACAATCATAGAAAGACTTATACAAACCAAGTTGGACCATATGCCACTTCACTAGGAGTTTATAGTAAAAGATAACATACATATATGGCAGGGACGTGACTTGCAACCGCAACAACACGATCAAGGCTCGGAATTGTTCAAGGTCTTGAAAATGCATGAGACACATATGTTAGGCTTAGATAGCCTAGTGAGGTAGTTATAACAATTACAATGGATGATCAATATTATGAAATGCATGATAATCAAATATACAAGTAGTCACTATACACAATTCATGCTTATTTCACTTATTTTCATGCTTTCTCATTCAAATATACATTTCACATATTCATATCATAATCATAATGTTGTAGCACAATTCATAGACACATATCACATTAGGTACCATTGGATACACGGATTCCCCTGTACACCAACACATATAACGGAGAATGGGCCGTAGCCCTTGAGCCGTAGTTCCGAGATATATCTCTTACACAGCTGACCTTATTTTCCCCACATATAGGCCGTAGCCCTAGACCGTAGTCCTCCCTTACTTAACCGAGCTCAATAATCCTATGACATGCCAATTGTATCCAATGTCCATAATTACACAAATTCACATACTCTATATTTTTTCAAGTCATATCATATCAAATATCAAAATGAGCCTTAGCTCCATATCATGTCACATTTCATATTAATTTCATATATCACATACGTGTAGCATATCATAGTCATATTTGCACATATCAAAGCAATGCAGGTACTTACCAGATTTGCCAATTGAATTCAACATAGTTGCTCAACGAGAGCCCTTAAACAAATACAAACATAACTACAAAATAATGCAATGGGATGGCACAGAGCCTATCCCTTGACACAACTACACTCACATGATATCCAGAAGTTAGAGGATATCCTCAATCACCATTTCAGCAGATAGTTTGTTTGACTTCACCTTCTGATTGGTTGTCCTTTTTTTCATTATTTGATCTACCATAAATTTAACGTAAAGTTTATCAAAATCAACATTATTAAATGATTCAATTCGGTAGAGCCACCACTAGCCCTACTCGAACAAACCTAATACTTTCTCTTCCAAACAATTTGACATTAATTAATTTTAGCTAACTTACTGCTATCTTCTGTAAATTCCAACAATAATCTTTATATAAGGACGACTTTAATATATACATATATACTTCTGAAAAGTAATTAGGCTAGATCCTAATCCAATTTGACTTCCAAAACAAGATTACAAACTATACTTGCCAGATAAATCTTCAATTAAGGAGTTGATAGCTGAACCAAATGGAATTTACTTTTCTATCATCGTTAATATTCAAAACAATAGTTAAGATTTTCTTGCCTTAAAATGATATTATTCCACCAATTCCGAAAGCTTCGGTCAAAGCTTTCTTCTTTCAAACTCATATATTGACACTATCGAACCATTTTATTCTCCTTCTTTCTTTCTTTTCTTTTATTTTATTTAACAGAGGAAGGAACCAAAGCTTGAATTTCATTTCTCCCCTTTTTTCTTACTGCTATCATTATCCCTTTTTTATTTAATTTCTTCTTAATCTGACAACCAACCACACATAAGAAGTAGATGGTGAGTTGTCATTAGGAGCATGTGTCGTTCATCCTTTCTAGCATCCTCACCTGACACGTATGCACACACTCACTTAAGCTCAATTTCATATTTTTTTTTGTAACCAAATTTGCAAAATAGGAAACCCTCGTCTATGGATTTTGTATTTATACGTATATTAATTTAGTTTACAATTCGAGCTCCCTATTATGTATTTAAACTTTAGCTCAAACGCTCTTCAACTTTTTAAAACTTTGCACATTTGTCCTCGTACTTTCAATAAATTCAATAATATCTTTCAAAAAAATAAGTTGATTCAATGGGGTTCAATATCAATGTAATTGACTACACGGTCAAGGTCAATGCAATATTTGGACCCCTTTCTTTTGGTGTAAGGTTTCCGATCATCGAAATCTTATTTCGACTAGACCGATTTTCAGGATGTGACAAATTTCAATGAATAGAAAAGACACTTACATGTTGTATTTGGTGATTGTATGAACATAGATTTTGCACTAAGGAAATAACATTTTGCACCCCTCACTGCGGTAAACACCCATAAAATGTATTTTGAGAGGTGAAATCATTCGAATAGCATGAGTCTAATGATCATAAAGCACATCATTCTAGATGTCTTTAGGAGCACAAATCTAAAGAGATTACTCATACTAAGAGTTACCTTGACGAAATTAAGAAATGTTTTACCCAAAACATTAAGGTTAAGTTGACATCACTTATGTATTCTTTGATGTCTATCAAGTATAAGGGTCAAGGAAATGTAAGAGAGTATATTATGAAAAATTTTAATATTGCTTCAAAATTTAAGGCACATAAGATCAAATTTTCAAGCAATTGTTTGTTCTTATGATTTTTGGTATCGCTTCCTGTACAGTTTAACCAATTCAAGTTACAATTGTGAAATGGAGAAATATACTCTAATTGAGATCATTTTTCATTGTGTTGAATAGGAAAAAAAGTCAAAGCATTATAAGTGTAAAAGTACTCATTTGGTTAGTGCTCATTTAGTTAGTGTCTCTAAGAATAAAGGCAATAAAATAATATTAGAATAAAGTTGCCAGGGTCATACTCAAAAGAAACGACAATAAGTTACAAATGGTTGATTCTTTTGAAATAATTTAGGATTATTTTAAGTGAGCAATTACTTCGGTTATTTTGAGTGATCCATGGGCAGTAAATTTTATGATTCACAATTAGGATTATTTTAAGGAGAGATTTATAATATTTTTAGGATGTTGAGTTTGGAGGGAGAAATAAGGTTAGATACATTGCTATTGAAGAGGGATTGAATTATAATTTAATTCCTACTATCACTTTTGATGGTGTTTAGATTTTCACATATATCATTAATTAAGAAGTAAATCAAGTACCTCCACAAAATAATGTTGAACAACTCTCATTCAATATAAGGTAATTGTTTCAGAAGAACAAACTCAACAACCTTAAAAAATAAGTGTCATTAAAGAGGTCAACGAGAGGAAAATAAAATACTATTCTGGATTATTATATTGTATTTCTTCAAGAAAATAAGGTAATAGTGAAGTGATAGAAAATGATCTAATTATTTTTCATCAGGCCATAAAAGTTCTAACTTTCAAAAGTGGATTGATGTCATTCAAGAAGAGTATAATTTTATGCAAGACAATAAAGTTTAGGAATTTGTCTCATTACCTTAAGGTGCAAACCAATTGGTTGTAAATAGATATTTAAAACCAATATGGATGAAAATGGTAATGTAGATAAGCATAAGGCACGTCTTATATCTAAATGATATACTCTAAAAGAAGACATTGATTTTGAGGAGATTTTTTCTCAAGTTTCATTTAAACTCTTTCAAGATAATCACGACGCTTGTTGCTTATTTTAATTTTAAGCTACATAATATGGATGTTAAGCTTGTTTTTCAACGACGACATTGAAAAAACTATTTATATGGTACAATCATAGAGTTGTGTCTTATGATACAGTATCAATGATATGTAAATTAAAGAAATCCATCTATGAGTTTAAGTAGGACTCTCATTAATGAAATTATAAATTTCATATTGATTATCTCATTCGGTTTTGAGATAAATTTTGTTGACAATTGTATGTACTACAAGTTCAGTGAGAGTAAACTAAGTGATACTCATATTGTTAAAGAAGACAAATTTTGTCTTACTCAATGCCCTAAAAGTAACCTTGAAATTTAGAAAATATAAATGATTTCATATGCATAAGCTATTGAGAAACTAATTTATGTTCAAGTACGTATGCTTTCGGATATTACGTACATTATTGGAATGTTAGACATATATTTAAGAAAATCTAGTATGAACTATTGGATAGCAACCAATAGAGTTATGAGATATATTTAGAGAACAAAAATTACATGCTCGCATATCGGAGTTCAGGTAAGTTAGAGATCATCAGGTTTACAGACTTCGATTCTAATAGAATATTTATATAAAAGAATTTTGTCACTTGAGCTGCTAATTGTATATTGAATAGAAATACCACTTCAGTTATTTTGTGACAATAAATATGCATTCATTTATTCTATAAACAATAGGAACACTTCAAATTTGAAGCACATAAATATTAAGTTCCTAGTTGTTAAAGAAAATTCAGAGTGATTGTGTGTGTCTATAGAGCATGTTGGTACAAATTCCATAATTGCACGCATATTAAAAAACTGTCACATTATGTCTTTCATGAACACACAACTCATGTGGGTGTAATGTTATTTAAGGATATTCGGTTTTAGTGAGAGTTTGTAATTTTGAAAAATGCTCATTTCTTTTTAGACACAATTTCGGTTACTTTAGTTTAAGGATATTTTAAGATTATTTTTTGCATAAATAAAGTTCTTTTGGTTTATGCACACTCTAAATTCAGTAAAGTTGGTCTCACTAAGGTTTAGGAGGACCAGTTGAAAATAGACATGTTCAGTTCACATTTCATATAATTTTCCATGCTACACATCAATGATTGATCTATGTCATTTGACTATATTTGTATACGTGACCGTTGATGGGTCCAGTCATGATTGATATGCATATAGTTGATGGACAAGATTGTTATAAAATACCTATTATATAACAACAAATTTTTGAGCTCATAAGGTTGTACATTTATCAGGAAACATATGTTGCCCAAGTGAGAGATTGTTGGATTAAAATCTGCAATTGTGGGCACATATGTAAAATGTATGATGCTATTATAAAGTATGACACAAAATTAAGTGACCAATTATGTTAGGCGTGTCATAGGTATTAAAGTATCATGGAAATAAAAGTGTAGATACAATAAGATATATTTATAATTCAATGAGGGGCAGAGTTGTAAATATTTAATAGTTAATTTAATAACCAAAGGTAGTGGTCCCCAAGAAATAGGTTAACTTGTTTTTCTCTCCTTTCCCGTTAGAGAGTTTTACGTCAAGAGATAATATATCTTCTTGTAAGATCAATACCAAATATTTGAGATTTCAACATGAAGATTCAAGTTTTTTAATATATCGATTAATTCAAGTACGCTTCCGCATTCAGTTTTATCAGTTTATTGTTCTAGATGATTTGACGTGATAAATTGTGAATTTATATTTCGTATTAATTTATGATTTAGTTCTACCAATAAAAGCTACAATAAGACCTAGACCCACCAGGGCAAAGGCAATGAAAACCCATGTCCAAAAGAGAGGAAACCCGTAACATTAAATAGCCGGCATGAAGAGGCAAACATTAAATAGCAGTACGAGCAGCCCAACAGTCAGGCGTAATCTCTTAAGTCTTACCCTATTATTTGGTTAGATAAAAATGATGAAAGAATCTGGTGGAAGGCGAGCGATTCCAACTGACGCGCTTGGTGTTGGCAGCTGAGGCGAATTCTGTTGGAGGGTAGCGGGCAGCAGCTGAGGCGTAATCTTTTGTTTTGGCTTTGCGAATTGCTATCCGCCATTAAATCTTATAAAAAGGTAAAAGACTCGTGAGTTCTGACTGAGACCACAGAGAGCGACGCTGATTGTCTGATTGATTTGAATGAGCAGGGATATGGACGTAGATGTGAACATTTTCTTATATGATTTGTTTGTAAATAAATATAAATAAAATTTTTATATTCTTTTAATAAACAACTAAACTCGAACACAAGTTTATTCAGTTCGTTTATATGATGTTTATAAAAATATTTATAAATGTATCTAAATATTATTTTTAGTTGTTGCTAAGGATGTTATAGAAGTTCATGTTAAAATGTAAGTTTTATTTTTTTCGCATTTGTTTATTTATTTAGTTATTCTTAATTTAGTTAACATCTCTTAATACATAAAACGAACATATTCGCGAACGAATAAACGAATACGTTTCCGAACACTTAAATGAACATATTTGTGAACACTAAAATGAATACGTTCGTAAACACTTAAACGAACAATTTCGCGTACACTAAACAAACGAATACGAACCCTTTTTAAAAATAAATAAACGAACACGAACACAATATTAAAAAATTAAATGAATACGAACCGAACATAAACACCTTTAAAAATAAACAAATAAATACAAACATAGTCTTGTTCGTTCAAGTTCATTTCATTACACCCCTAAACAGGGAGGTGGGAAATGGATCGTCGGCCTACCTGTGCTGTTATATGGGCTTTGATCCCAGTCCAATGACTATAAATAGCAAAACTGAATGGCTCAATGCCTTTCCTCTCGTCACACACAAGAGTATGAGTTAGATAAATAGATATTTATTTATTGTTAGAAATAGTTCTCTCCATTTTTTAACATATATATATATATATATAGTTTTGGAATTATTTGACATATTTAGTCTTTATAACTACGAGATATCCAAATATTTTAGACAAAAGAAAAAATTAAAATAAAATAAAAAACTGTTTCTTCATTTACTTTCTTCGTTTGCTTTCATTATTACAATATTAGGACGTTGTTCCTTTGTCTCAAACAGTTGGATTTGGGTGAAGTTTTTGATTTTATCAACTTTAAGTAAATTGGGAGTATTGAGTTTAAGATATGTTTTACTGTCTAATCGAGACTTTTTTTAGAACTGATAATGTCTGTTAATTGCATGAATTAAAACTATATCTGAAATTAAATTTGATTTTTAAATAAAAGATGAATTTCTCTCGACTCTTGGTTTTAATAAAAACACTGAACCTACCTTTCAAATTAGATTGAGGCAATGTTGTTGGAGAAATGTGGAAATGCAATAATAGCATAGGGTTTTGAAGAAAAGTGATGGAGAAGTTTGATTGGAGAGGATTTTATTCAAATTTGCATAATAGTACATTTGGTCCCGATTAAAATATGTAAATAATAATAATTAAATAAATTGTTATATAAATTTATTTAACTGTCATCTTAATGTTATAATAGCTTGATTGAAACAAAATTGTAAATTTAATGATTTAATTAATAAAATTTTCAGCTTAATAATTAAAATAGAATCAAGTTAATAATTTAGTGACATGTTTTATTTATGCTGTTCAATCAAGGACATGTTTTTATCGATTTAGTTGTAATTTATATTATACTATAAGGCTGATGCTATAATGTTTTTGTTTTATTTTAATGTTCATACATCTTAAATAAAACAATTAACCCAGCTCGAACCTTAAAGACAGCATTATTTAAAAGGAGAACCACGAATTCTAAATCATAAAATAGATATATACTATATATAAAAAAAAAAAATCACCCAGTTTCGGTTTCCTTTTCTTTCTTCTTTTGCATACCATTGCTTTCTTTCTTGTGATCATTACATAGCATTTAGTCATCAGTTACACACAACAAAGAGCTTAAATTGAACACAGTTACACAGCATTATGAAAGACTAGGAGCTCGACAAGTACAAACAAACAAATGCTCTGGTAATGGAAACAAGCTGGCGTGTATTCACATAACATATTAACATCAACACTCTAGTTTTCAAGCACAATTGGAACAAATATTTGAAATACATTTTTTTCCATTCATACATTTTAATAAATAAACATGCATCCTTCCAACCGTATCAACTTCCGGACACGAAGATGAGTTGATATATATACAGTATGTTACGAACACAGAGAACCAAGTACCTCCAACAAGGAAGCAGCGAATTTCATTTGGGTCTCCTCGTCTACGGTCAAGAAGAGAGGGACATGGACAAAGAGTGATTTGATCCCATTCTGCTCTGCAAAGTGAAGGGAGTGGTGGTACACGTAATTGCACACAAACCGTCCGGCATCGTCCGATGTCATTACCTCATATCCCTTATTTGCTAACACCTTTGTGATCTCCTCAACAGGAAGAGAAGTCTGCAGAGGAAACAATTCAACGTTGGCGGAACGAGATGAAAGAATATAGTATCATATGAGATTTTAACCATGGCAAGCATGAAAAGCTATACTGTAGAGACAACCGTACTACCTTTCGTACACGTGAAATTCCACCATCTGCAAAACAATATAAAAGTTCAACAAAAGGATGACAGTTTAAGGGGAAAAGTAGAGAGGCATGACAAATTGCACATGCACCATGAAACCTGAGGTTTCCATCCCATCTCATCAGGGCAACGGAAAGTAGCTTCATTCACGGCTTAATGCTCAATAGCGAATCTACTTGCACCACTATTGACTCCAAAATGCACCTGTAGAAATATTGCCAGAATGGACAAGAAACACGAGGCCTGAATATGTAAGGTAATAAGTTGATAACATTGAAGACAAGTTATTAAGATAATGTCTGTTGGCAAACTCCCCTAATTAACAATGCATCAAAATTGTCCCCAGTTATTTCAAGTGAAGCTCTCTTTTAAGATAGCAAAGGAAGTGCAAAAGAAGATGGCAATAAAAAATGGCTGATCTAAGAAACTAAGCAATCAGAACACAGTAGAAAGTGAAAGTCAAGTAACTAACCCATATAATTCTCTCAGAACATGATGGTTGAGAATCCTTCCCTACAAAGGCAGATTGCAACGTCTGATTAAGTGGAGTGAGAGCTCCTTGTCCGGCAGTCTCGAGAACACTACAACTGCCAAGAATAACACCTTTTGGCAAACCTTTCTTTCTTGTATACTCTTTTAGATTACTAACAATGGTTTCAGTTGGATTCTCTGAAACTCCATGAAATTTCTTAAAACCAGTCACATGGACAGTTACTGCTGCTGGCCCTTCGGAACCCATCAATCAACAATTCAGACGATACCGACAAAGTTTTAACCCTAGAAAACTGATATAGTTATCAAAGTACCTGCACGAAGCACAAGAGAACTCAAGTAACAAATGCTACCAGGAACTTACAAAACCAGATGAAACCAAGAAAAATTCCTAACTTTGTGCAGACCCTATATAATTCTCAATCAGGATTAATCTGTAATAGTGTAATTAGAAGCTAAAAGATGGTAACAGGGCAATGAGAGCCTGCTAAAAGCTTCAAGAGGTTGAACCTAACAACTGACCTTACAATGAATACATTGGGACACTAAACTTCTGATGATTAATACATTTCTTTTTGTTCTCCAGAAGATAGTACAGTAGTACTTCATAAAATCTTCAAAAACCCTATATATTTACAAAGACTTATGGCAATTATATAAAAGAAGATAAGAAATTGATTTCATAAATCTGCAGAAAGTAAGCAGTTGAGAGAAAAAGTCGTTAGATCAGAATTGAAAGAAAGAATATCAAAATTCAGTTTCCAAAACCATAAAATGAAGAATCTAGAATCAGTTAATATGATCTAAGACCAAACAAATTAAGAATCCAAGAAATAATCACAATCCATGCCTGAAAAACGAAGGCAAGATAGAAAATGATCGAATATCCAAATTAACAAAAGACATTAAAATAAAAACAAGAAATATACCTGGAAAGCAAAGGCAAGAAGAACAAAATTGAAACTAGAAGCTTTGGTTACCTGTAATGTTTAACGGGAAAAGGCAAGAGAGGAAAGGAAATGAAAAGTCGCAGCCAATCAGAATCAGTCTTATCTAATCTAAAGTTTGATTTAAATAAATATGAAAGCTAATCTGACAAAGATTACCGCAATTCCATAGAGAGAGAAAGAAGAAACAAATTTTAGTGTATATAGTATCATTAGTCACTAAATTTTAAAACTCATCAAATTTAACATTGAATTTTAGTTTTCGTATCAATTTAGTCACTAAACTATTAAATTATTAATGACTTGATGATGAGATTGTTTCTTTTCGTTTCTGGTAGAAAATCATCAATTCTTTGGATTAAAATGTTTATCTTTCATTCATTTTCTTATGATCAAATTGATTCCCTTGAACCTCATTAAAAATCGATCGATGAAATTCTATCTAAATGTTCAATATTCTAACGTGTCGAGTTTCTCTGACGCTCGTCCAATAAAATTAATTTGAAAATATTTTTATGCTTTCTTGAAAGAATATTTTCATTGTTCAAACAAATATCATAAGCCTTTAAATCCTAAAAAAATTTCAAAACTCATGAAAATGACAGGTTTTAGTGTATAATTTATGAGTTTGAAAAGATAAATACTATAAATTTTACATGAATTAATTTGGGTCGGAGCCTTGGCATAGCTTAGATTAGGATCTGTTCTAAAACTTGTAATTTTAAGCCCAAAGAAAACCCCAGGAACTCATCTGAAATCTTCCTAATAAAATCGAATCTCGTTGCTGTATTTACGTTATTCTCCTCCTTCGTTTGATTGCAAGTTTCAACCTTTTCGTTTTCGTCTTTTAATTCTCTTTCTGGGCAGCCTCTCAGCTCTTTCAATCTCTCGCCATGTACTGTACAAATCTCTCTCCCCCTTGCCTTCTGCTTATGCATTTTGTTTCTAATTTATCTCCACTGTGTTGTTTATGTGTTCTCGTTTCATTTTCCTTTTTTTTGTGTATATATTAATATTTTTTACGTTGATTTCTGCTGATGCGTCTTTTGCTATTTGATCCCAGAGGATCTGGGTTTTATTAGATCTGCTTATACTTTTGCTCGGATCTTGATTTTTCCGTGAAATATAGTATGCTACTATTATTAGATTTCATATTGAATCTATTCCTTTTCTACAATATCTACTTGTTTTGTGTAATTAGGGTTATAATTTTATCATTTCATTTGATACGATGTGATGTTCTAGCTGATTCAGATCATGTGTTTAATTGTTCTTATCTCTTTAAATATATTGTTCCCAATGTTATTCATCACTTCGATTTAGGAAATGACATGCATCTTTCTTATATGAAAATTGCGGGATGGTTTATATGATATGTTACCATTTATTTATATGTCAAATGGTTTTGGTTCCCTTTTCCATTTTATTAATTGGTCGAATAAGTTGGGATGGACCTTCTCTTATGTTCTTTTTTCCTCCCTCAGCCAGAATACAAGGATGGGGCTTTCTTTTGCTAAGTTGTTCAGTCGCCTGTTTGCCAAGAAAGAGATGCGAATTCTTATGGTGGGTCTTGATGCTGCTGGTAAGACTACCATATTGTACAAGCTGAAGCTCGGAGAGATTGTCAGCACTATTCCCACAATTGGTATGCCCTTATTAACGCATTTTCTTCAAGTATTGTGTTTTTATCTGTATATAGATATTGGTACTTATTGCAATCTCACCCAGGGTTTAATGTGGAGACTGTGGAATATAAGAACATTAGCTTCACTGTTTGGGATGTTGGCGGTCAGGACAAGGTAATACAACATGAACTCAGAAAATGTTGCAGATTTAACCAAAAATAGTCAGCATTTTACTGTTTATTGTTTTCTTGGGTCTTGCTTCTTGATGGAACATGACATTTTTACATTTATTTAACTGTATAATCATGTTGCTGTTTCAACTGATGGATGTGCTAATGGAGAGTTTTATGCTGTTGGAATAATCCATCACCAGCATATAAGATGATCATAAATTACATCTACTAATGTCACCTAGTCTTTCCAGTTTTTCCTTTGGTGGTATGAGGAGAGCCTATCTGTGTTGTGGCCGATACATTATTTGGCTTCTTGCCTTTATTGTATGTCCTTGCTGTCCAGTGTGCTTATCGACGGTCCTGTGCTGATTAGATTGTCATTCATCAGCACATAACATATTCATAAGCTATATGTATTGCTTCTGCCATATGTTTTGGTTTTCCTCTTCACTGAATGAGGAAGGCTTTTTATTGCGTGGCAAACATCACTTGCTTATTTATGTGTACTTTTCTTGCAATTATGTTTAGTTTTCATTTGTCTGCTGTGATTTGATATTCCTACATCAACACATAAGAGAACCCCGTGATATCTTGATTTATTGAGGATATTTGTAAAAAGCTTTGATTTTTTTACTAAATGAATATGTGGTTTTAGTTTATCCAGTGCATTATGATTGCAAACGATGAATTTGAGTACTATGCTGTCTTTTCTTTCAAGTTTTTCCTTTGGAAGTGCTTTCTTTTTTAATTACCTGATATAGGCCATGTTGATGATTTGTCGAACTGTGCAAATTGTGATTAATCTAAGTTTCATCCGTCTTCAGCTTCAATTTTATATTCAATATATAGTGCAACCACCGATAGTTTTTTCATTGTAGTTAAGTGCTAGTGGGGTTTTCCCCTGAGAATTGCTGCTTACTTTTCTGTGGTAATCGCATTTACCCATTCTTCAAATTAAGAGTGAAATTTCTGGAGTTTGATAGCATGCCATGTTCTAATTGCTTTTATGGGCACTTTCAGATCCGACCTTTGTGGAGGCACTACTTCCAAAATACCCAGGGGCTGATCTTTGTTGTTGATAGCAATGATCGTGATCGTGTGGTTGAGGCCAGGGATGAGCTTCACCGTATGCTAAATGAGGTGCCAGTTTGCTTCTTTGCACTTTATTGGTTTTGTTTTCACTATTTAGTTGAAATTTTCATAAATGAGAGAAGAGAGAAAAATTATGGGGCTCGGATTTACATTAGCTGTTTATGCATGTTTAATTATTATTTCAATCATATTGTTGCTTCTAATATGTGTAGGATGAGCTGAGGGATGCTGTGCTGCTTGTATTTGCAAACAAGCAAGATCTACCAAATGCTATGAATGCTGCTGAGATCACTGATAAGCTCGGTCTTCATTCCCTCCGTCAGCGCCACTGGTACTTTATAATCAACTTCTTCCCTGTTTGGTTATTTCCAAATCGATCTGTTTTGTTATGAAGAACCGTTCTTGTTTTTTTTTTTTTTTTGTAGAATTTGACCATTTCGTTCTTATGAATCACAGGTATATCCAGAGTACATGTGCTACCTCTGGTGAAGGGCTGTATGAGGGATTGGACTGGCTCTCCAACAACATAGCTAGCAAGGTTGGTTCAGGCTGATTTGTGAGCCCTTTGTTGATATTATTCTTTTCTAATCTGTGCTTCCATTCATTCTATTTTTCATAGGCTTGAGATGGTTGGTCGAGGATCAGTGACGTTCGCATCTGTGGCAGCAATCTTTGTGGAATTTGAATATGTATATTTTTATTTTTATAATGATATGTTTTGGTATTGGGTTTTCCTTTTGCTTGTTAACTTTTACAAGAAATGTACGAGATTGTGTTAGAAATGGGCATTTTGCCTGCCTGCCTGCTTTGTAGATGGAATCTGTTGTTCTCGGAGTTTAACGAGTTCATTGTCTGACGTTTCATAGTACATGGTATGAAATTTTCAATTACGGTATGTTAGCTCAGAAAGCTCCGATTGCGCTATGTGCTGGCTGAAAGGATGGAAAGAAGTTATTTAAACTATGTTATTTGGTTTGAATTGTTCCAACATTCATTCTCATTCCCCGTTTCATTTGTGTACAGCTTGGCTGAAAACGTATAATGCTGATCATACAAGTTGATATTGTCCGACAATTCATTTGCTTCATTTCTAAGTTTTAATAACCGTTCCTTTAAGCTGTCAGATCAGTGTCATTCCGATAAGCTGCCGCTTGATCTCCTGGTTAAGCAGTTAGATCAGCTTCATTTCTCAGTATTCAAGAATCCTTCCTTCTCTTTTTGTGTCTTGAATTCTACATGGTTTTTCAGTTCTTCTTTAGCCGGTGTCGATTTTGTTGGCTTTATGCCTCTGTTGCTTACTTCGGCGTATCATCCTGAAGAAAGGAGTCGTGATTTTCTATGGATTTTAGCCCAAGATGGGGCATGATCTCCACCCTTGCCTTTACTTGAATGGAAATGATGAAAACTGGTTTGGTGGTGGTTTGAATCTTTTTGTATAGATTGCAGTGGCATCCTTAATTGTGTCTCGGTTTCATTCTTTGTTGTTCGTGTACGGGGCTTTGTCTTCTTTCTTTTGTTTTGGAATTTTCCATGACCCCGACGACACTGTAGTTCAAATCCTTAATTAGGAATTTTCCATGTACGGGCCATGTAGGAATGGAGATGAGGATTTTATACGTCCCTCTGATTGATCCTAATTTTATCCGTTTCTCAGCTGTAAGAACTTCTGATCTTAATTCTCAAATTCCTTCTGTGCTCACAATAAAATTAAACAAAAAAGTACAGAAAATATCCATTTTTTGTATAAAATTCAAGACGTTTACAAATAAAACTAAAAATAATCACACCAAAGAAAGAATCCACAAGGACAACATAACAGTCCTTAGGTTTCCTGAGAAAATATCTGTCCCTTTTAAAAAATGTAAGGACAGAACAAATACACACCCTGAATTCTGTATTGTATATAGTATTACTAATCTATATCCCCACCAAATTAAGCAGCGGATGGGGCTTTAATACAATGAAAAACACCAGCTTCTGGCAACCCTGCGAGAAGTTGTTGCAGGCCTGCTAGCTCTTCATCATCAGCTTCCGCTTCGCCAGTGGCCACAACATTTTTGTAGTCAAGCGATTCATCATTGTAAATATCCCACCATTTTGCCGCCAGCATCTTAATGTCTTCCCTGTCCATGTTCTCTTCTTTGCCGATATACCTCCATGGTTTGGAGCCAGCAGCACAGTAGTGAACCACCTTGGCCTTTTCTAGCTCAATGTTCTCCGGGTGGCGCCATAGCATGGCCATCACCAGGTTGTAAACCGGTGGAATGGGCCTGTAAATGTCCCGAAAGAACATATTCAGGTAATCCTGCTCGGCAAAAGGGGTGGGAGGGGTAACTTTGAGAGTGGTTAACAGGTCCTCATAGACAGAAAGGCTGGGTTCATACACAAACATGCCAGCGTTGAAGTAAAGAGGAGGCCTAGAACCGAGCTCAGAAGGCCAGTGGACCTTATCAGGGCACTGCTGGCAGTAGCCAATCTTGTACTGTGGGGTGTGGCTCCATGTTTTCTCACAGAAGCAATCCATCACAGCATAGAAGTAGCCATCTTCCATGTCGAACAAGTGGTCTATGTTTTCAAACACCTGGATATCTCCATCCAAGTATATCATCTTGGAATACTCCACAAACTGCAAATTTTACAAGTACATAAAATTAGTAAAAAAACATTCATTTTTAACTGGAATTTCTAAATAGAAAATGCAAAGAAATGAATCTATTACCTCCCAGATACGTAGCTTGGAATAGTTGATGACATAGTAGGCCATGGCAAACTGGGTCTGGTTCTCGGGTGGATACACAGGCTTGATCTCCTTGAGTATGCAACCCTGTTCCACAAGTATCTTTCTATGATCCTCCGGCACGTCCGGCAAAAGTGCCACCACAAGTGGGTACTTGCTCTTAACCTTCCTGAGGCCCTTGGCTAAACCCACGACGCCCTTGACGTAGTCGCCGTTCCCGGCCAAGAACGTGACGTAAGCCCTTTTGGGAGGGATTGGAGCTTTGGCGGTGAGAGTGAGAGCTTTGGTACCGGTGATGTTAGGGGCCATGCTTTGGTTGTATGGTGTTTTTTAGTGTAGTGTTTGGTTTGAAGGAAAATGAGGTTGTAGGGAGAAATTAGTGTTTTGGTTTGGTAATTGTATTACTATTATGAAAGAGAGAGTGCAGTTGTTGCTTGGTGTTGGGTAGGGAGGTGGTGTTTATATAGGAAAATATAAAACGCGTTGGCCCACGGAAAAAATAAATAATTTTTTATTATTTTGTGATTTATTTATTAACTGTTTAAGAGTAAGATACATTTAATTAAATAATTTAGGATATTATTTTAAAAAATATATACAATTCTTAAAATTATTTTTTCTTTAATAATATTATGGTTTGATTCTTGACTTTTCAAAAATCAACAAATTACGTTGTCATTGACAATTTAAATAATTAATTAATTTATTACATATCACATTGAATATATAAAATTAAATGCGTTTATTTGTATGTGTCTCAACTGTCAACACTAAACTATTTTTTTTAAAATATTTGTTAGTATAAGAAAAAATATTTTTAGCTGTAACAATAGATCTTTTATACAAAAAATAATCCAAGAAAAAGACCTTTAGTTCAATTTATGAAGTTGAATAAGTATATTTGGTCGGTTAGTCAAGCTGCTCATTTTTATTCCTTTATATTTTTTTAGGTTATAAGTTATAGACCTAGTAAGAACACCTCTTCCTTTTCCTAGAGTCTCCTTTTCCCTTTTCTCTATGTAAGATTATAATTAAAATTTATCAAGAAAAATTATGAAGTTAATACATATACACACATATATATATATGAAATATGGATGAAGGGATGAGATCCAGTTACATGGTGTAAAACTCATTTAGTTTTATACCATGGACCATTGGATGAGTAAAATTGATGGATGAGATTAACAGTAAAAAATGTGAAGATTATCACTTGGAAAAAAAAGAAAAAAAATAATCTTAACTATTAATTACCATCATCTAACAGTAAAAAAAAATATAAAAATAATTGAATTTTACATCATATAAGTGGATCCTAACCCATGGATAAATATTTGATATATTGTATACTTTCAAATATCACCAGGAAAACAAATGATGATATATTATCACAAATATATTTAAATTTAATTATATAATTTTATAATAATGTGTCATTATTTAATTTATCGACAATATGTGAGAGTTACTATAAATCTAAAGTAATTTTATAGTAGTTTTTCATAAGATTTCATATGAGTAGTAATTTAATAGCTAAATTTATCAAAATAATCATGTTTTTCATATTGATAACGTTTTTAAATCAATTTCACATTTTTATAGTATTATCAAGAATATCATCGTATCTATTAATATATATATATTTATTTTATGTTAAATATTTAATTAATTTTAAAATTTCTTCAAAATTTAACATATATGATATATATGAATAAAAATGAAATACGAAACCATAATTATCAAAATAAATAATAATCATAAAATTATAAAAAATCATAAAATAAAATTAATTTTATACTCATCTCCTGCTACACTTGTATATGTGACTTCTTCATGCTAACTAATTTTTTCCTACAAAATAAAATCATTATCCCATCATATGAAAAGAGGATGAATTAAAATTTCGACTTCATTTATTTCGTTTTATTTGCAGCTTAACTAACTCCAACTAACCACAGCACCAAGCACAGCTGGCGCATTGTGATGTTGCCACGTAATTCAGGTAGTTTCCTTAAGTCAAAATTTAAAATTTAAAGTTCTAAACATAAAATATTAAAACTTTAACCCAAAACCTTAAATCATAAATTCTAACTATAAACCTTAAATTCAAAATCATACAACCTAAGCCCCTAACTTTTAAACTATAAACTTGAATCTTAAACCCCAAATAATCCCGCATGTGAAAATTTTATTTTCCACAACCAGTGCATAAGATAATAATTCTTTTTAATCGTCTTAAAATCAAATAAGTTATATAATATTAGTAGAAAAATAATTTTTCATTAATTATTTTTATATAAATTATTATTTGATATTTTCATTGAAAATGATTATACACACTATTTGAATACTATAATATATTTCATTAATAGTAATATTTTTCTAATATTTTAAATTTATTTAAAAATAACCCTTGACATTATATAAACATTGTTTATAAAATTATTTTTCACTTACAATACATCACATTATAACCAGAGACAAGTGCAAGACTTTATATTAGGATGGACGAACTTATAAAATTTTATGAGGGTAAAAATATATTTTTAATAAAAAATACATAAAATTTCTAAAAATTTAAATCATATACGGATTTTAAATTTTAAGGGGACGACTACTCCAACCCTTCAGTTCTGAAATTTCAAACTTGTCCAGATTTCTGAAGATTATTCCTTGAATAGGTCACCACTTTCAGTATAGGTTGATGGTTTATATATTAGAAGAAAAAAAGAAATCTTTTTAAATTTAATTGTGGAAAATCTAAGTTTACTTTTCTTCTTTGGTAGGGTAAGATTGCATAACATTAGATTAGACTTTGGGTTTCTTGTAACTTGTAAATAGGTATCTGTCACCACCCATATCCATATATTTTATTTATTAATAGGATAGTGTAACTTTTGAGTTTTGAATTTAGAAATTTAGTTCATTTGGGTATTTAAATATAAAATTATTATTTTATACATTGTCAGAGTTTTATAGATAGTGTTAAAATGATGATAAGTATATCAAATGATCGTTTTTGAATTTATTTGTTTGAATTAGCTCTAAATTTTGTATTTATTTTCTCAATCTGATTCATGAAATTGAAATTATAATATATTTTAGGATAAGTCTACTACGTGCGTCGCATATCGCTGAACATCATTAAATTGATAAATAAAAGTTAAAAATTTTAAAAACTAGACTTATAATTAAAATTATTTAAAAGAAAATTAAAAATAAAATTTAATAAACCTTTTATATCTTTTGTAATATTTTTAATTAATATATTAGAATTAAATATGCCAAAATTTCTTTAATATCAAAAACCTTAAATCCAACATCTTTTATCTCTTTTTTTGCCGCCGCTACCACCATATCTTTAGCCACGGTGAAATAATAATAAATTTCCAAGGCAACCGGTCTGCCTTTCTGCTTTTACGAGGAACGCCACCATCACTAATTCACCAGTGTTCTGCAAATTCTTTCATTTCTTTTACTGTTGAAAGCAAAACAAAATCAAAATTTTCTCCCTCGAAAAAGGAAATATCAATTAAAATGGCAGGCCTTTTAATAAATTTCCAAGGCAACCGCTGCTTCAGTTTTGTTCGTGTTGCAGCGGCGACGTGTAACAGTCTCAAACAAGAAAGTAAGAATTTTTCAATAAGGAAGAAATTCAGAGGAATAACGGTAGAAGAGAAAATAGAAAGATGAGAAAGAAGATCATGGCAATTTTAAATCAATAATCCCATTTTTATTATTATTTAAAGAAATGACCCCTTTTAACCTAAATTTAGAAAAATGACCCTCAAATCTGCCATGTATGAAGAATTCGCGTTCTGGTAAAAGCGACTTAAGACCTCGCGTTCTACAAAGAGCGAGATCTTCATACATGGCAACACTTTTCAGAATAACGAACTTAACAGAAGCTTGCACTCTGCAAAATGCGAGGTCCTCGAGAATTTGAAGAGCCGCTTAATTTATCGCGGTCTGTTTAATGGAATCGGGCTCGCAAACCAAGCATCCATAGGCATGTTCGAGCAATATTTCGGGTTTATTAATCGTATAATTTCAGCAAACGTTAAGTTTAGGTGCGTAGTACTAGAACTTGTCTTTCGTTCGACACCAATATGGGGAAGTTCGGTGCATTGTAAACCGAGTAAAATTTGCGTTGAAAACGGTTACAAAGATTGTTTTTGTGAATGGGCGAAAATATAAAATGGTGTTATAGGCTTGTTTTCGTGAATGGAAAAAAATATAAAATGGCTTGATAGGCAATGAGAAATTTGGAAAAAGCTTGAGGGACAGTTTATTTACAATCAACAGTAATACAATAAGAAATTATAATCACTTAGTCGATACGAGGGCCCGAGCGTTTAGGACACTTATTACTCGTGTGTCCCGGATTTCTACATGCAGTGCAAAGTTTCTTTTGCCTGGTTCTTTCTTTATGTTTAGCCATATCTTCCGCACAGTAAATCCATGTCGATCGTGGACGTCCCTTATTTCGTAGTAGTGCAGGATCTGAGCATATGGTCAGTTCAGCGTCAACAACATATGGATTAATTTCATTTTCGATAGGAGGAAACTATTTTTCGTAAACATTGAATATTGTTTCCAGTAAGTATACATGATCAAGCGCTCTATTGTAGTGAATCCGTTGGGAATAACAAGCAGCAATGGCGTGCACACACGGGTATTTGAATGTTTGGAAGACTCCGCACTCACAGGTTCTGTGCTTTAGATCTACCATGTACGCGTTGTGTTGTATGCCTTCCAACGACCTCGAAAATTTTAAAACACGGAACGAATGGCCCTCTCGAGAGAAGAGAGTTGCTGTCATCACATTTGAATGGCACATCTGCCATGTACTCAGTTGCAATTGCTAGAGGAACGAATGACCCTCTCAAAAATTTTAGATCTGCCACATAAGTTTGCAATTGTTAGATGAGGTCTAGGTGGACTTTGTGGCCACCTACCATGTACTTAGTTGCTTGCCTTCTCAGGGTTGCAAATAGGGTAGCCAAACGATAGTAGGCCGCTTTGACAACGGCAGTGATAGGCAAATGACGTACTTCCTTAAGTGATGAGTTGACTGCCTTAGCCAAGTTCGTTGTTTTCTGACCATATCGTTTACTTCCTTCATATGATCGAAGCCATTTTCCCTCGAGATTTTGGCAAGATAGTCTGCGCCATCTTTATTCCTGGCTTTCAGTTCTGCGAACATCTGGTCTACCTCATGTACGTAATGTGAGTTGCCTAGGGAATGACAATTGAGTAGTTAGGGGTGAAGAATACATGCAAAGATATCACAAACACAAATGACCTAAAAGACGTACCCATTCAAAGCATCAGAGTACGTTCATCTTGGTTTTTGTACTACTGCAAGTAGTTGGCCGCAATGTGTCATAAGTAGTAACGGTGGTAAATATAGGAAGGCTGCCAGGATCGCCCAAACGATGTATTGCATACTCGATTGTTGTGCCTCTGTCAGAAATAACACATATCCCATCATCCATTGCTTGCATTACAAGAGAAAGAACATGTCTCCGCAGGTTCTTAAGGAATAACTCCCAAGAGTCGAGATCCCCCTTTTGGACTATTGCGAAGGCTACAATAACGGTTTTCTGATTACCATCTTGTACAACCGCCAGAAGTAAGACATGTACATATTTCCCGTACAACCAAATACCGTCGATCTGAACCATGGGCTTGCAGTGCATGAATGCATTAATGCACTGATTAATGTCCAAAATAGCTGGTAGAATTGACAAACACCTGGTATGACACGATCATTTTTGAATGCAGAGCCGTCTCAAGTTTCATAATCGTTCCGGGTATGTGTTTCTGCATCATTTTTAGCCACGGGCGTAAACTCATTGTAAGATTCTTCAAATTGGCCAAAGAGTTTTTTACGGCCTGCCACCTTGGATACCATGCTTTATAGTATTCAAGAATGTAGCCGTACTGCGTTTTAGATGTAGCGATACATATGGCAACCATCACACGAGGATTTGCTTTGACCAGTGGCATGAAGGTATCGTATAGGACGTGCACATCCAAGTTCTTATGATTCTGACTTAGGCTGCTCACGGTGCATGTATGAGGCTCATCTAGTTTCGTGATTCTCCACAGCCCGCTCAGCTTCTTCAAGGATGATACACGAACCCTCCACTTACATCTATAATTCTTGTGGGTGCACTCCGCAACGTAAAAATCCGGTTGGGTTTTATTCACAGTCGACGTAACTACCCGACCAATGTTGTAGTGCTTAATAGCGGCCACGACTAGTTATTTTGTCAAGAATGTCATCCCAATGGCCAATTCACCATCAGCGTAGTGGTTGTAACCGTCAATTTTTAGGAATTGTGAAAAATTTTGAAACGTTTAATGCATCCATATTAACCGTTGTAAAGTGGGATGGTAGCTGGTAATAAGAAATAGACATGGCCGATACTGGAATGTTACTTTCTGTCGGGTGTTCTCCGTTGCCTTCTAAATCTTTGAAGGACCATGCTGGAATGTTCACGTCTGCTGGTTCTTCATAGGAGAGGCCTAGCTCGTCGCCACCGGGTCCGGCTTCCCTAACCAGTTCTTTGTCAGAAATATCCCATTTGAACCAATATAATTCTACGTCGTCGACCGCCACCCTTGTAGGCGAACAGATTGGTCGTCGATTGCGAGACCGCCCACGAACCACATTACCATGATCAAAATCTAGTGCACCAATACAAGAATGTCTCCCCATAGATGGTTGAACGTACTATGTACTAGGGACATACGTTGAGTATTGTCCATATAAGAAATTATCGAAGGGGTTGAACGCTTCATGGTCGGATAACCCCATGTAGTTGTGGGATGATGACGCTTCCTCCCTCATACTATATGGATTGTACGTTGCATGTCTTCACATTAGGGAGGATGGTGCATCAAATTTATCATTCAATGGCTGGTCCAACTCGAAGCTGAAACTAGCTACGTACGAATGTCTTGGCACAGAAAAAGATAATGCACCGAACTCATTGCGTGGACTGTATGTAGTTAACAGGTTGAAATTATTTTGTAAACTGGCTGTCGGGCTATCAACATTTGTATTAGGTTCAAAGTCAAAATTTGCCCGTCTCCATCTTGGGATTTTGATACCAGCATCAGAAAACGACGCATACAGCTCGATGGGCCCTCCTAATGAAAAGTCCAAGTGGGTAGCCACCATTAACTCTACATCACTATTGTCCTCAATGCAACATACTGGTAGGTTAACGGTTCTAAAGAGATCGACAGACGATACTTCAACGTGTCCAGTTTTTCCTCACGGCCATGCGGGACACTGTTCTCCACTTCCTTAATCAACTTATCGTACGATAATCTCATCAAAATCGTTATTCTTACAGTATTCGCGGACTGGAAAATGATGTCGAGTGAGGCATCAACGATTATCTTGCCATCGTGGTATACTAGAACATCAACACTTCCTCGTCTCGATATTTTCCCAGCAAATAAAAGATCTACATGTAACATGAACATACATTAGCAGCAAGAAATTTACTAAAACTATACAATACAAGCAATTCAGAAATCGTGGCAAAACTTACAATTAAAACACTTATATGAAAATGACAGAAAATATGAATGAATTTTGCTGTCCACGGCTTCTATGAGCTGCTGGTAAGTGGGTAGCAAATAATATTCGTCCATTTGACCGTTTATAAGAGGTACAAATGACCAACACTCTTCGCCCGAAAAATTCAAAAGAACTTTGCTTTTGCAGATGTGTCAGACACGCTGTGTCAGCATTACTGACTGTCTAAAAATCTCACTTTCTGCAGAAAGCGAGTTCCATTGTAATTCCTAACATAGCAGTCACGTCAATAGACCTCTCTTTTTGTAGAAAGCGAGGTCTATCATTACTAGTCTCCAGTTCTATAAGAAGTAACGTCCATTCCATGCACTACTTGTTGCAGTCCGCTGATTTGATTTGCAAAGAGTCATAAACAATAAAAAAACCTTCAAAACATGGCAAGGATTTCGGTAACGGTCTTTTATTCTAGAGCTTATTTCTACACTTCCTTCAATAGCAAGATCAGCATTGAGGCTTCGTACGAGTTGTTTGAATATTTGAGGTAAATTGTATCTCCCTAACGTAACGTGCAGTAAACAGATATTTTAAGATGATTTGTACCGGATAATGTTTCACATAAATAAAGGAGGATAAATTGCAGCTTTGCACATACTGAGAACATTAATAAATGATGAAAAACCAACTCGTAAAACATAATTTCTTAAGTGAAAGGTTAATCAGATTCATCGTAGTCAGTTGAATTGTTTGAACTTAAGTTAAGTTCTTCGATCAGCTGTTGTTTTTGTTGCATGAGCATGTACATAAAAAGCTACAACCCGTCGGCATCAGCATCAACATCCGGTGAAGATGAAGCTTGTTCAGTGGTCGGTGCTAGTGCGGACGGAGCAGCTTCTACGGGTGAAGACGTACTACCTTCGCCGGTGTTGACCTCATCAAAATTAACATTTAAATGGATGTATTTAGCTCCTACATAATTGAGGCGGTCATACATGTTACGTATGTCAGTTTCATTGGTAAGCTTCAGAATGTAGTGCGTTTCAGCTACCATCGGTGTTGGGATTTTACATTCCAAGTAAGAAATTTGCTTTTCAGTACGTTGACTAACCTCGTTTGATATCAACTGCAACAAATCGTAGAGTGATATATTGCTGGTGATTGTTGAATCGAAATAGGTACCGAGAAAATAAAATGTTGCGAAAAACTTAGCCTTGAGGGATCAAATGTTGGATGTTTTGGCGAAATAGACATAATTGGAGCATGGGTTTTATAGTAAAGGAAAAGCATTGCGTGAATTTCTGAATAGATCATATTTAATTTTATTGCACAAGAATTTATTATTCATACAAATGCTTACAATATTAAATTTATAGTAATTAATCAGAAAACACTGATTTTATTATTTATTTCTAATCTAAATAAAATAATACCATTTATAACTACAATATTTATAAAAAATATTATCCTAATATATATAGGAATAAAATAATAATAGAATATAAACAATCGTGTATTTAAAGCGGATGAAAATTTGATTTTGAAAAACTCATGACCTCGCGTTCTGCAGAAAGCGATCTTTTAGGGACCTTGCTTTATCCAGAACGCGATGTCCCTTCTGACCATTCCGTAGCTGCCCTCTGAAAAGTCAAAGGACGTGTCTTTTCAACGAAACTCGCTTTCTGGGGAGCACGAGGTTCCTTAAATATCGCTTTTCCCAGAACGCGAGTTCCTTTAATATTGCTTCCCAGGGCGTGCGAAGCCTCTTAGAGGTCCTACAGTCTGTTTTACCCCACGCCTCGAGAATTCAAATTCTATCATCTTTTCCTATTCTAAATATCCTAAATTTTCTATACAATGACGGCTTATTGAGGCTAGACGAACGACACGTCTTCGACTACTGGTGGACGAATGGAGAGTTAATATTCTTTTTTTACTTTAAATTATTTCTTTATTCTTTTTATTTATTTCAAACTATATATTTTTTTAAAATTATAATCTTTTTTTTCTTCAAGCACTATGAACGAGTATTGATATGCTATCTAAATCGCATCACGGCAACGCCGAATGCGGATATTGATCCGTTTATTGCTGAAGCCAACTTTGGCCACGTCGCTACTATCGTTGGTAGTACGAAGTTGAACCGTCCTTTTATTAACGCCTTATTGGAACGATGGAGGCCAGAGACGTACACATTTCATCTTCCGTGCGACGAGGCTACAATTACACTAGAAGATATTGTATATCATCTTGGATTGCCTACTGACAACGAGGTTATTACCGGTGTTGCCGACGGTGACTGGGCGATCCTATGTGCTGACCTGCTGGGAATGGTTTCGGACAAGTTCGACGGTGGCAAAATCTTTCTAACTTTTTTGGAGTAGAATTTTACAATTCCCCGATGCGGATGAAAAACAAAGCGGGTAAATATATTTATTTTATTATATATTTCGTTTGTTTTTTTAATAATAAAATTATATTTATAACGATACTTATTATTTTCGCAGCGGCTTGCTCGTGCCCACACCCTACGAATTATTGGAGGGATTTTGATGCCTGACAAATCTCGCAACAAACTTCACCTGATGTGGCCGCACCATATTTGCAATTTTGCCGAATCTAGCAAAAAATTTTGGGAGCAGCAGTCTTGGCCTTTCTGTTCAAGGAGCTTTGCAATTTTTAATTTAATTTAATTTATTCTATCTTATTTTTAGAATATTTTTTAAACTATTACAAATTTTAAATTATTTTTCGTTAATGATATATGGTGTCTTCCACTCACTCACCAGGAACTGCCAGAGACACAACGAGACTATAGACTTCTGATCGACAAGATACAATATGAGGTCAGGATTTCAGACCATTTTTTTCTTAATTCCTCAAATTCTTTTCCTAATCAAACTTTATATAACTTACATTAAAAAAATTTGTTTAGTTCATGTGGACATCGTACACTGCTCATCCGATTTGGGATTGTATTCTGCAGGACATTACAGACACCTCTCACGTCTGGTTGCTGCTAGTGCAACTCATCAACTACG
Source organism: Hibiscus mutabilis (assembly GCA_019671005.1). Lineage (NCBI taxonomy): Eukaryota > Viridiplantae > Streptophyta > Magnoliopsida > Malvales > Malvaceae > Hibiscus > Hibiscus mutabilis. The sequence continues at coordinate 79,499,360 of CM033712.1, read as the reverse complement.
AAATTATCGAGTGGCATCCTACCGACCAGGTTTTGCGACAATTTGGCTACGTCCAAGGGGTTTCGGAGCTGATACCTAATTTGGACGAATTACATCGGTTGACGTGACAGAGGAAGACGAAAGTCCATTGGGGCCATCATCATGCTAACTAGGTAAGCCAATGGATGACAAGATATGGCAGGCGGCCGCCTATATGTGAACGCATTGTGGACTAGAAAGTTACATTCGACTATATACATTGGTACCAACAAAATAGGAAGCCGCATACACTGACTCAGGAGGAGCGCGAGCGAGAAATTGAGGTGCCTCCCCAAAACCGCTCGCCCACATAACGTTAGGCTACCCAGTGTCAGCCAAATTAGTGCGGTACCAGAATGGGGCCTAAAAGCCAGAGATGACGAACTCACGCTACAGGGGCCTCGTCGTCTGGAACAGCGCAAGCAGCAGATCAGCCCGCGACACAGCCTTCGACACCAGCGCCAGGACTGACATTCATGCACTCCTTTTCGCCATCGTTTCTGCAGATGGGTGGTCCTCAGACATTTCAGCAGATGAGGCATCTACCCGAGATTTTGAGCACGACACCTTTTGTCCCTTTATGCCGATGCATCCAACATATTACCCGATACCGCCTTTTGCATATGTTCCTCTGGTGTTCGATGTTCCACCGTTAGCAGCACATTTCGACTACAGCACTGTCGAGCAGACGCCGCCGCAGAGCTTGTTCTACACCGGCCCCGATGCCAGCGGTGGTCCGTGCTTCGAGGACGATCATGGTGCCGATGATGATGACGATGATGATGAGGACGAAGATGACGACAACGACGATGGAGCACATGCCGCTCGGAGGAATTCGACATGGGATCGTCGTCCACCCACGTGCGAAACATGTGGACATAGGCATCATTAGGACGAGGAGAGATGTCTAAAAAAATTTAATTATGTTTATACAAGACTTTATTTCTTATTTTATAATTTTAAATATTTTATTCTGCCTTATTTTTTACATAGTTTGTAGATTTTATATTTATTTTCGTTCTTTTTTTAGATAAACAAAAACGTACATTATTCGATTAATAAATCGGACAAGCCTATGATGCCATTTTATATTTTCGTCAATTCATAAAAACAAGCTTTGTAACCGTTTTCAACGCGAATTTTACTCGGTTTACAATGCACCGAACTTTCCTATATTGGTGTTGAATGAAAGACAAGTTTCAGTACTACACACCTAAACTCAACGTTTGCTGAAATTATACGATTAATAACCCCGAAATATTGCTCGAACATGCCTATGGACGCTTGGTCTGCCAGCCCGATTTACAAAGAACCGCTTTCTACATAAAGCCTTCTAGCCCTTCCTGGTTCGTTTATCCATAGCATATCAATCCCAGCTCGGTTCCAATGGGGAGGACAGGTGTTAATGACGATGTTGTCAAGATTTACTGCAGTTTTAGCTAAGTAAATAAGGAGTGCTGTATCTGCTTCAGCCCCGACAAAGCCAACTATTTCCACCTCCCTTAGGCTCTTAAACTTGCGTCTTTTTTCATTCTTAATCATTGTCTCCACTCCCTTAATCGCCTCCTCAATTTCTCCTCTTACTCTCTTCAGTCCATGTGCGATCCGTATTTCCAGCTGATAACATATGGTATTTTAAAAATTAAGTTTCATCAAATATTCAATAACTGCATTTACCTAATTTTATTTGAAAATGTCACAGTAAATGGAATTAAAACATTTACCTCAACTTTGAATTTGTGCAACAAAGGCGAAGAATCTACCAGAGATAACAACGAAAGAAGACCCTTTCTTTCCTTTTCACGCTCAAAATCACGAACTTCACAAGTCAAGTAACGAAGCTTTGGTAATTTTGGACAGCCTAGGATCTTCAAAATAAATTCGCAAACGACCAACATTACTTAAACCATAAAACCACATCAAATCATAACAAATACGCTTATATACATATAGATAGATAATTATGTATGTATGTATGTATGTATGTATGTATCGATCTCCTAATCAGATTAGCGTACCTCTGTCCGGAACTTGAATTGTACCGATAGATTCACCAATTGAGAAACACAAGTTGATAGGCAGGCGGGAAATGCGTGTAAAAAATTGTCCCATATATCGTCCCATGGTACCCCATAAGATACATCACGAAGCTGGGGAACATACTTCAGAGCTAGATGCCATAGTCTACCGCCACTATATTCAAAAGAAACCAAATTTGGTGCATAAACTTCAATGCTTCTGATGAAGTTGCAGAAGGATATATGCAAGTGCTTCAGCCTCAGTGATGACCCACAAACATTTAGTTTTGTAAGCTGTACCGATGGCGAGTGAGAGACATGCAATGTTTCAAGCAAGGGACAATTGGAAAGCAGAGACTCCAGAACCTCACCGCTTACTGCCACATGTTTGAAACAAATACTGGTTAGGAACTTAATTTCGGATGAACCACATAATTCCTGTCCAAACCAGTAATATTCACCGGCACTTCGATGTTTCAACATATAAGGTTTGAAATCTAGTTCTAGCCTTTTCACTTTCTTCATTAAGGCTAACTCGATCCATCTATTGAGATCATAAGTATACCAATAGTTTAAATCACAACGAACTGTCAACTCATCTATAGTCCGCGTTTTATGTGTGTTTAGAACTCGAGTAATCCATTCTACATACCCATCCCTATGTTTTTTAAGCTTCCTGTGATTCGACATTAATGTCTTTGAAGCATCAAAATTTAGACTAAGGGTGACAAACTTCCATAAACCTCGCCATATCCGTGAAATAACACTGGTCCGTACCGCTTCTTCGAAAGATAGCGAAGATAAAATATGGACAAGCAATTCCTGAGGCAATTCACTCATCCGATCCACCAAGTTGTCATTATATTCCTACAAAAAAAAAGCAACTGATTCTTCAGAGCATAAACACACTTTTTAAGTAAGGTCATAGTTTTCATACACATATAGAATTTGCATACAATTTGACAAAGAGCACAAATGCCATTGAATTAATCAATATATACACAGAAAAGAAATAACGATTCACTGAATTCATTGTTTACTGAAGAAAAATACAGAAACGAATTCTATGATATTTCAGAGTTGACGGCAATCAATTATTATACGATAAACGCAGGAACAAAGATTAGGTTTTTACCGAATTGTTTAGATGCTTTCTGAATTTCTTCTTTGGGGTGTGCTTGACAGTCGACCGCTCCATTTTAGCATTCGCGACCTTCAAAGAAAAGTTATCGAGTTATTAAGGTTTAGCCTTAGGGTTTGATATAGAGAAGTAGAAAAGTTAAAAAAAGATCTTTTAGGGTAAATTACAAAAATTGTCTTCAGATTATAAGATATGTTTTTTTATTCGTCAAAAAAAATTATAAAATGATCATCAATTTTAAAAATAATAATAAATTGATTTGGTGTTATTAAAAATTAACGACTGATGGCATATTAATTAATATAAATTAATATAATAATATATTTACACATTTAATCAATTTAGTTTAATTTAAAAAATCAATAAATTTGGCCATTTTTATTTTGACATTCTATTAATTTTTTCTTTAATAATTATTAAAAGACCATTTTGTTAACAAGCATTTTATATTGGTTTTAATCAACCAAGGGAATGAAAATATAACATTTTGGGTCCTTATTTTAACCAATGACCTCTAAAAATATAGGACCACATGCCTTGCAAATGAGCTAGAGATTGGAATTTGATTCATTTGACCAAAATAAGTATTTAACTTAACTTTATGGGAAGAGTTCCATAAAATAAAATAAACTTAACTTAGTTTCACATTTTGGTTTTCAAAATTCTGGTTTGGAACCACATTTGAAAGCTATTACTTTAAGGGAAATTATTAGATAAAACTGACTCGTCATCTATGGTCTTAGCTAACAAGATCTATCGACATTCATCTTAAAATAACTTCCAAATAACCACTCACTATTTATTTACAGGTAGGAAAGAGGTGAAGATTCACCTTGTAAAAAAACTGAGATGAATGAACCTTATTGACTGAAAACACGGATGACGTAGTGAGTCGGGTCCATCTAATAGTTTCACACGTTGAAGAATCATGAGAAGGAAACAGTTACGCTCTCTAGGCCATCGGGGATTATTGACTCGAATATTGCTGAGGTGATTGCTATAAAAACGGCAACTACTTAAATTCAATGTTGACATCCCTGCTATTCGAGGTGTTCTGATCCATTTATGTTTCTTTAAAGTTATCGGAGAGGCTGATCTAATTACAACTGAACTTGTTTCCATGAAGGTTTGGCTCGCCCGAGCTTATTACACAGCTTGAACGCGGTTCATTGGATTAATAATTCTGATCAAGCACCAGGTATATTGAGAGGAATTATGACTCCATCCTTGTTTTCAGAAATTCACAGTTTGACAGTTTCCGTCAGCATAGAACTAAATGAACTCACAGACAGGGACGGACCCGAAGAAATTTTTATTTTCACTTTTGTTCTCCTATTTAAATTTTGTTATAAAATAATTTATTTATGAATTTGCCCCGCTTTCAAATATTTATAATTTGTCTTTCCTAACCTCAAATCTTGGCTTCATCCCTGCTCACAGACAGTCATCGAAGAAGGGCAGATTTATTATTATAATCGAGTTTAACTTTGTTACAGAATTGTTGGCAGAAATGCAACTGTACAACCTAATTACTAATTAGAATTCGAGTGGATGAAGTAATCTCTTATCCGGAGAAAATATTAAAAGAAAAGCAATTTAAAGTCTCCAACTATGAACTACCACGCCACAAACATTGCTTCCTAAATGCTGCTATATAGCATTCATTAATGTTCTAATAATTCTGTAAACAACCAAAAAAAAAAACCAAGTTAACCAGAGTACATGAATGTTAGCTCCTTCAAGTCGATGTTCCAAGAGCAGGTCATAGGCAAGCCTTCTAGCCTTTCCTGGTTTGTTTATGCATATGTCGTCCCAATGGGCAGGACAAGAGTTAATGACGATGGTGTCGAGTTCTAATGCAGTTTTAGCCAAGTAAATAAAGAGTGCAGTATCGGCTTCTGCCCCGACAAAGCCAACTATTTTCACCTCCTTTAGGCTCTCCATGCTGGATCGTCTTCTGTTTTTAATCATTGTCTCCACTCCCTAAATCACCTTCTCAATTTCTCCTCTACTTTTCTTCAGCCTATATAAACCATCGATTTCCAGCTGATAACATATGACATTTTAAAAATTAAGTTTCATCAAATATTCAACACCTGCATTTACCTAATATTTTTTAAAATGTTCAGTAAATGATATTAAAACATTTACCTCAACTTTGAATTTGTACAACAAAGGCGAAAAATCTACCAGATGTAGCAACTTTTATAAATCTAGAGATTAAACAAGACATTGTATACTTTTTATATTAAGAATATAATAAAAAATTCTAAAGGCTATATAGCATTAAATAATGTACTAACAATTCTGTAAAGAACCAAAATAAAAGAACTAGTTAATCAGAGCACATGAATGTTGGCTCCTTCAGGTCGATGTTCCAGGAGCAGGTCATAGGCAAGCCTCTTAGCCTTTTCTGTTTTCTGTGTTCGTGGTTTATAGAATCGGCTTCTGCCCCGAGAAAGCCAACTATTTTCTCATTCCTCAGGCTATTCATCTTGTATCTTCTTCTGTTCTTAATTACTGTCTCCACCCCCTCTACTTTTTTTCAGTCTACGTGAATCCACCATTTCCAGCTGATAACATTTTATATTTTCGAAATTAAGTTGCATCAAATGTAGTATTTAATAACTACATTTACCGAATTTAAAAAATGTCACGAATTAAAAACATTTACCTTAACTTTGATTTTGTGTAAAAAAGGCGAAGAATAACAATTTTAGAAGACCCTCTCCTTCCCTTGCTTTAAGAAAACACCGAACTTCACAAGTCAAGTAACGAAGGTTTGGTAGTGTTGGACACTGCATTAACTTCAAAATGAAAATTCACAGACAACCAACATTACTTAAACTGTAAAATCAAATCAAATCAAATCAAATCATATACCTCTATCTGGAAAAAGGATTGTAGCGATAGTTTCACCAATTGAAAGACACAAGTTGCTAGGCAGCTGGGAAAGGTTCGTAAAACATCGTCCCCCATATAATAGTCCCATGGTACCCCATAAGATACATCCCGAAGCTGGGGAACATACCGCAGAACCTGATGCCTTGCAAAACGGCTACTATATTCAAAAGAAACCAAATTTGGCGCATAAACCTCAATGATTTTAAGACACTTGCAGGAGGATATGTGCAAGTGCTTCAGCCTTGGTGATGACCCACAAACATTTAGTTTTGTAAGCTGTACTGATGGCGAGTGAGAGACATGCCATGTTTCAAGCAAGGGACAATTGGAAAGCAGATACTCCATAATATGACTGCTTACTTTCACATGTTTGAAACAAAGACTTGTTAGGACCTTAATTTCGGATGAACCGCAGAATTCCGGTCCAAACCGGTAATATTCACTGCCCCTTCGATGTATCGACCTACAAGGTTTGAAATCTAGTTCTAGCCTCCTCACTTTCTTCATTAACGCTACCTCAATCCATCTACTGATATCATAAGTATATTGATTGGTTAAATCGCAACGAACTCTCAACTCATCTATTGTTGGAGCTTTATGTGAGTTTAGAACTTGAGTAATCCATTCTACATACCCGTCCCTAGCTCTTAGAAGCTTACTGGGACGCGACATTAATGTCTTGGAAGCATCAAAGTTTTGACTAAATGTGAAAAACTTCCATAAATCTCGCCATATCCGTGATATAACACTAGTCTTTTCCGCTTCTTCAAAAGATAGTGAAGATAAAATACGGACGAGCAATTCCCGAGGCAGTTCACTTATCCGATCCATCAAATTGTCATTAAATTCCTAGAAAAAAAAAACAATCGATTCTTCGGAACATAAGGCATGAAGACACTTTTTAAGTAAGGTGCCAATTCTCAGGCACATACATAATTTGCAGACAATATATCTGACAAAGCAGGCACAAATAAGATAAAACAGAACTTCCATGGAATTAAACAATATATAGACAAAGAAGAAATAAACTCATTGTTTATTGAAGAAAAAATATTAAGAAACGAATACTATGATATTTCAGTCTACATGAATCAATTATTATGTAATAAAAGCAGGAACAAAGATTAGGTTTTCACCGAATTGTTTATGTGTTCTCTGAGTTTCTTCTTTGGGGTGTGCTCAACAGTCGACAGCTCCATGTTAATATTTGCTACCTTCACAGAAAAGTTAGGGAGTTGGTAAGGTTTAGGGTTTATTTCTATATATATTATAGAGACCTTGAAAAGTTAAAAAGTGACTATATAAAATAAGAAAAATACTTTAAAATACAAGTTTACACAAAAATTTGCACAAGCCTTTTAAAGTCTAGGGTTTAGGGTATTAGAGCTAAGGATTTATGTTTTAAGTTTTATAGCTTAAATACGAAGGGTTGTGTAATTTTTTTTACACAGCTTATGTATCAAAATATAAATCATAAATTAAACTTCTTCGATACTGGATCACATATAAAAATAATATAATATAGTATATTGTATCTAAAGGTTTATATCACAAATAAGTGCATAAAATATATTATCTTTTTCATCTAAGTACCTGAAATATTTTTTTGTTAAAATAAATACTTAAAATATATATTTTTGATCTAAATAAATACCTAAAATATATTTTTATTGTCGTAATGAACTCAAATATTCAAGGATATGAGCTCAAGCATTTAACTATATTTTATTAATAGAAAGAGAAATTACAGAAAAAGTAAAGACAAAGAAAAAGACAAAAATAAGAAGAAAATAGCCGCAGCTAAAGGATTTAACCAATTTCATATCCCATTCCCTAACTCACCCTAACTTATATATACTATTATCAGTACCATATATTAAAAATAAAACCCAACTTCTACAGGTGGTCCCCATTCATAACACTTATCCATCTTATTGAATTGCTTACTTTCTAGAACTTTGTCCTTTTGGTAGTTTTTATATTTAATTTATTTTGAAGCATACCCTTTAGCTCTGTTGATGAACAGAAGAAAACTCAGCATTTATAAATGAATCTTGATTATTCCAAGTTTATCCTAAGATCAAGCCTTGGCATGAAAAAAGTTTTCAACCTTGTTTTTGTTTCAATAATTTGGCTGCATAAAGTGGTGCGTTGAACAAGTTTAATTCATTAGAATGGAGTTCACATTGTTTAATAGCCTTGTGAATTTGTTTGGAGCATGAAAGTTAGATAGAAATGTTACTAATTTGATAGCCAACTGTTTCTTTGGGACTTAAAAATAGTAAAATACTTGTTTGATTCTTTCTGATAAAATTTAAATTTAAATTTAATCCTTTATGCAGCCACCGGGTGAAAATTACGCCAACCCGAAAACGTGATTCGTTATCTCCAAGGCCAACTATTTTGTGCATCTAAACATCTTGATCTGGTGAACCTGATTTACATGTGCTGCCTAGTTTCTGGTTTCCTGCTGGCTGCAGCATTGGCCCTGTACTGTACATCCTTTCTGCCTTCTTTTTCAACTACTAGGTGACTGTTCTTCTTTCTGCTCTTGTTGTTAAGAATGTCAGTGGACGTACTCGCTAAATGGAGTTGGAGGTTCTTTAGAGGATTTAATTAAAAATATTAATGTTTGATATGAATTAATAAAATTTTAAGAGGGTCAAATAATTTTTCCCCAAAAATAAAATAATTATTATAAAATTTTCAAATTGTTGGGGCCAAGGACCCCTTGGGCTTGGGCCCTTATTATAAGAGCAATCCTCTTCTCAATTCCACGCCCACCTTCCTTGATTTTTAGGTTTTGAAGTAGTTATTGACAATAAGGGTGAGCATTTGATTGAGACAAATAAAAAACTCGAGTTAGTTGAGTTAGAATGAGTCTTATTTTTTACTCAAATTTTATTTAAATTTTTTTCAATACGACTTCACTTAGTTGAGTTAATATGAGTTCTATTTTTTTACTCAAATTTTATTTAAAAATTTTTCAAGACGAGTCGAGTTGTTCAAGTTTCTGTTCAAATTGAATTGTAAAATTTTATAATATTATGATATTAATTGGTTCTAATTAAACGACTTTTTATAACCATATATATATTCATTTTCTTCCACAAATGTGAGGAAGATTTGTAAATGTTAATTAATAAATTAAATATCATCTAAAATATATAATAATATCATATAATGAAGTTAATTTTAAAAAATAATCTTTGAGAAAAAAATATTAATGAGAACATAAAGAGCCAAAGAAATTTATAGATAGAAAGGAAGAATTTATAAAGAATTGCATTAAAAGGGTTAAATTCATGGTAAATTGTAAAAAGAGGATATTCATTCAAATTTTTGAGTTATTTGAATTTTAATCTTATATTATTATTCAAACATTATTTCACATTAGAGAATATTGTTGGGTTGACCAGTGACGGATACACATGGTCACAAAGGGGAACATTTTCACCTCCATTTTGGAGAATTTGATTTAGTGTTAAATTTTTACTAAAAATACTAATTTGACTTGTTTACATAAAGAAAATGATAATCTGCATACTCATTTGAAAAAAAATTAAACTCTATTTTTTAAATTTTTAGACTCGCCACTGGATTAAGTCGAAAAAAAATCAAAAGAGTACTTCATGGATGCTACCAACAAGTTCAATATTTATTCTGAACACTCTGTTATGCCTAATCCATTGGATACCTGAAGAAGGTGAGATGATATTATGGGGCATGTGCCCTCAAAACAAGGTCGGACCTAGAATTTTATGTTAGAAGGGGTGAATTTATAAAATTTTAATAGAATAAAAATATATTTTTAACAGAAAATACATAAATTTTTAATTTTTTTAAATTATATATAAATTTTAAAATTTTAAGAGACGAATGTCTCTCCAACCCTTCTTTTGGTGCCTTAATTTTAAAGTTTAGAGACTTAGTATAATGATTTAAGTGCAAAGGTTTAAATTTTAAGTTTAAAGTCAGAATGTAAAATTTAGAGGTAATAGTTTAGTTTTAAGGATAATATAGTTAGAGATTTAAGTTTTAACATGTACACCTTAAAATTTTAACCCTAAACTCTAAATTTTAACCATACTCCTTAAATTCAAAACTCATATACTTAAACCCTTAAACACCGGACCTTAAATAAAATCCATAAATCCTAAAGCTAAAGTGTTTGCACTTGTGCATGATATAATTATCCTTGCTTCAAACACGAAACATTGCTAAATCTTACATACTCATGCAATTCAACCCCATTGGTTGTTGTACAGCCAGAAGCTTATGGTAGAGTATTACGAGTCTGATAAGCAATAATTCATCTTAGAAGTTCATCATACTCAAGCTTGCATATTATAGAGACTAGAGAGTCATGTAGTATAAATGACTGGGAATAGGAAGAACAGAGCCTCAACTTTGTATGTTATGGGCATGCCTCCTTAAAATCAACTTCTACTGTAACCATGTGAACATTTGACCCTTCTTTCCAGGATCACTGATATATTTACTTCACTTTTTTCATACAGTTTTCCCCTTTGTTTCATGAAATCTCTGCAGATATTTTTTTATGATGCGGTGTTTGCAAACGTGTATGAGACTCCAAAATATAAATCTGATCAGGGTAAGATCTGGATAGGGACATCTAATAGTTTATGTTGTGGACAGAAAGAGGTAAATCTGAAACATATGCTGTAATACTAAACATTCAATGCAATTCAACATCAACTCTAAAAACACTTCATTTTTATCATTACTTGATTTATTGATTACATATCAGTGAAACACACAGATGAGGCCATTTCCTGCTGGAAATTTGAGGCTCCATCTTTCTTCAGTTTTTGTCCTTGGATTCACCTTCAATCTCAAAAGCTGATACAGGGTAAGCTCTGGACAGCCCTGCAGGGGTTTTGAAAGTGATTTTGCCGGTGGGTGGATCATCAACAGAGATCTCACTCAGTGTGACCCAAATCAAAAGCTCCTTGCTCTTAACCCCACTCAGCTTCTTAATCCTGTTCTTCTCAATCACAGCTGTGACCTCAGTTGCATAGGAAACAAGCTTCCCAATCTTTTCAAACTTGTGCGTTATGCTCTTCTTCTGTTTAAGCCACACGAACCCTGTGTCCTTCACATACCCACACTCCTCGATGTCTTTCAAGGGCAAAAGGCCTCTGGGCATGCCCATCTCCTCCAGCAAAGACTTGGACTTCTCTTGGCAAATCTCATCTCCATTGTATACTTCTGAAGCACTGACTTTGATCTCTTCTGTCACCAAAGGCATCTTATTGTAAACTGAAAACTTGTAGGGAAAGATAGCTTAATGGCCTAGGAAAGTGAAAAATATGATGGGGGTTGATATAGTTCTCAAGCTATGTATTCACCCTTGTGGCACCAAAATATTTCTATAATGCCATTGTGGCAAGTGGCAAGTGGCAAGCATGCATGGATTGGCCTCTGGGGTTGGATTTTAGCCATAAATCATTCCTGGTCCATTCTGGTTGCTGCTGCCCATCGCTGGTTTTGGTGCAGTGGCTTAGGTGAACTAACTGGTATAGCCGAGTAATTTAGGTCAACAGATAGGGGCTTAAATTCTGCCTACTTACCTAGGAGTAGCTTTCTTAGTTATTAATGAATTTCTAATTGCAGTTGGAAACTTGGTGCAGACATTAAAAGGAGAAAAGGGATTTGCCAAACGAATACGCCAAGTGTAATTTTACATGGGAATGGGATTCCAGTTTTTTCAAGTAACGATCATGTCGTAAAGATGAACCAGAAACGTGTGGGAGTTCATGAGGGGTTAACTGAGGAAATCTTCACTTCTGATGCATATTTTATCACTTCGTTTGTTGATGTTAGAAGTAAGGTCGTAAATGAGATGAGACAGACTGCGAGCTACACGAATTTGATTCGGTCAAAGTTTAATTTAATTGGACTCGACTTCAGTTATTAACAAGCCAAGTTGAGCTACTCGATACGCGACTCGAAAAGTTCACGAGCTGCTAAAAAATATAATATACTTGTATTTTACATTTAAAATTAAAGTAAACTAAATGTATTTTGTTCGATCAACAACAACAACAACAACAACAACAACATAATAATAATAATAATAATAATAATAATTAGTGTTGTAAATGAGATGAAACATATTGCGAGCTACTCGAATTTGACTCGAACAAAGTTCGGTCAATACTCGGATCGAATTCTTAACGAGCCGAGTCGAATTAAACACTACTAGACTCGACTCGAGCTCGTTCTTAACGAGTCGAGCTCAGTACTACTCGAGCTCAGCACTACTCGAGCTCGACTCGGCTCGTTTACCCTCCTAGTTAGAAGCAATGATCACTTTGTAACAAATAATATCACTTTGCAGTAATTTCATGGACTGCCAATATAAAACAATTACTAGGCGTTGGCAAAGTTGCAGACCAGAGGTGAAAAGAATTGACTGATAGCACTTGTTTACTGGAAATATAGGAAGCATTCTCTCATTGAGATGAGAGTTTCGGTACAAATAGATGCACACAAGGCATGCCATTTCTTCTGGAAAAGCGGAATAGAGCGCAAAAGGATATCATATTTCCTCTATATAAATAGAGAGCCTTAGGAATGGCCTCCATTTCCGGCAGGAGGTGATCTTTGTCCGAGAATTTCGAGGAACCGGAAAATGGTTGCAGTTTTTATACTGTTACGGCCTCCATTCCCGTTGTATGACTGTAATTATTTAGCAAGGATTCGAGGTGTTTGATCTCTTTCGGCATTGATCCAGTAAGAACCTGTTTCAATACTACACACCATCAGAAGGATTACTCGCTAAGAATGTTTTTTCCAACAATTTGATTAATATCAGAAACAAGGCACGTCAAACACAAAGATACCCTTAAGAATGAAACGGAAAAAGTAACATTAATCGTGCGAATGCAGTCGTTACCTCACAACCCGTTTCGGTAATCCAAACTTCATCTTCAATCCTTACTCCTGTGCCTTGGTACCTACAATACGTCCTCCTTAAGTAACTTTCACCAAAAGTCATCCATTATCTACGCAGGACAATCTTAGTACGGACTCTTTACCATGACGACGACTTCAAACGCAAACACTAACGTTTTCAATCAGATGTTCTTATACATCCACAAGTACCTTTTATTCTGGTAGAAAATTTTCAAAATGATATATAAACCCAAATATCATTCTTTCCAAGCTGTAAATGAAAATTAGCTTCTTAAACCAAGTATATGCACTCGACAAGCCGTAGGTTCACCTTGCTTATGACCACTATAGCAGTTCAAGAAATGATGACATGACCATAGCAAACCCATATTAAGGTATATAACAATCCTTAATCAGGTATCGGACCGTAATTAGGTTTTGAATTGAATTTAAAAATGAATTTCTGTTTAGATACTCCATAAATACCTCTGTGGACCATCAAAACTAGATGGGATATAGATTCCTGGCTCAATGGTTATAACCTGCCATGGACAGTAAAATTCATATCAACAATCCGGTAGATAAACTTCGAGGGTACTGATATTAAATGCAACTACCAAGGAAACAATTACTCCTATTCTGTAGCTTGTGTGGATTTCATGAAAGTGCGAAAAATTATATTCACAGGTAGTGCAAAATGGGAAGTTGGTTGAGAACATTGACAAGGGATTCACTGGAAGAGATAACTTACTACTCCTGGCTTCAAAGGACGGTCATAGCCGATCATGGAACTATCATGGACATCCATTCCTAGATAGTGACCTGGACATCAAATATATTGGGCAAAATAATCAGAGGATTCGGAATTTTGAAAACCAATACAATAGATGATAATATTTTGAAAACTTATTTGTCATAACAAGTTCAGGTCTACGAAAAGGTTAGTCAATGGAAGCTTAGTCTAACCTATAGAAGTTGGGTTCATTTGGTGATACGTTCTATATTCATCCCTTTTTAAAATCCCAATTTCCTTCAATCCTTTGCATAGCAGTTCAACCTATAACAGGACACGATGTTACAAGATCAGAACATTCTCATTGCAACATAGCACAGCTTACACTTCAAGTAACAGTCGGGTAGATATATGCTTATTCCACAAGAAAATAACTGGTAAACTATGCTCTGTCGAAGGGGCCAGAGAGATCATCTAGGTCCCTCCCACTTCCCGACACATTAAATAGCCCAATATGCAAGGAACTTACTACAACATGCGCATGTGCCGATGCCGTAAAGAATGAGCAATTAAATAATTAATATGATCAACAGCTCATTTGAAGCATGCACAATGAGTATTAAATAAGTGATACTGGCCATTTTTTAAGAAATTGAAACTTCAGAAAAAAAAGAGGCTGAAACAAATATGGATTCAGGACCACGAGGTAAACACCTAATTTGTTCACATTCAGAAGAAAGTATAGCTACCATGAACTTTAACAAACTACAGGGTGAAAACTAGATTACACGGATGTATGTGCACACTAAATTCCTTTCATAAATTTATTGTTTTATTTTAAATTGAATGCATAGTTCAAAATGTACTGGTAACAAATGAACCATTTGTTTCCGAACTTTAGGAGGTACCGTTGCTTATTGTTCATGAAAGAACCAGAATATTGTCCCTTCTTGTGGAAAACATCAGCACCCGAAAACAACAGATGGATAATGAAAAAACAAATAAGCAAAGAAAACTGAATTGTGATTTTGAATTCTAAACACCATACCGAATAGTTGTGTATTTGACGGATGCTAGCACCAGGTTTGCAAAGACTTATGCATTCCTTGTTTGTTTGTAGTATGAGATCATAAATCTCCTCCTGAAAATTCAAAATCATATCTATAAGCTTCTCTACTCGGGTCATATGGCAAGTAACAACTAACAGAAGTAGAAACCAAAAATAAGGAACTTAAACAAGCATGCATTCATCCCAGATTACTTAGAGAATCATCTATAAGACATTGATAAAGATAAGCTGTAACTATCTAATAGACGAAGACATGCTGCAAATTTCAACCCCATCACACCAATCAAAATGAAAATACCTCCATTGCACGATAAAGAAAGAGAACAGTTTCAATACTATCTTTCTGTACACGAAGGAAGCAAATTCACATGAAACAAATTGATAATATAAAACCATACTTGTATAGAAGAAAAGCTTCCACGGGGTGGCCAAGTACGAGTAAGATCACTGCAATAACCATGCAGCTCACATCCAACATCCATCAAAACGAGATCCCCGTCTTTAATCTGAAAGACAATTAACAAAGTCAAATCTACCATCGATCGTCTTCACATAAACATGGCATGAAAATCTTATTTGCATTCTGTTGGTGATCTGAAAAACAAATAACATCTCAAAATTATTATACTTAGTTACTTACTTTCTGATCATTTCGAGAATAATGTATTACACTAGCATTAGGCCCACCACCAGCCACAGGGTTAAATCTGGCGAAGGACAACAATACTAATGAGTTAAAACTATCTGGTAGATAAGTTCACGATAATACTAATGATATTTTTAGCTCCAACAAAAATATTTAGCATAAGAAAAGCATGCTTTCAAGTCTTTTACAAAGGCCAAAGCTTACGCCATTCTCTGAGCACCTCTCATTCTGCATTCGTATTCAACCTTAGCTGATAGCATGCCCTCATGAGGATATGCTCTGGAATGAAACATTGTCTGCAAAAGAGCCTGTCCAAGAAAAGAGACGTAACATATGAATATCCGAGAAGTAATTACCTTCTCAAGACTATTTCATAAGCAAAAGGGGCATCTATATGAAGTGAAATTTCAGTAATACTATAAAACAATGTTGATTTACCACCTGACAAGCAATTGCTGCAGATTCTTTCATTAACTTGAGTTCAGCAGGAGATTTGGCCCATCGTAGCTTATGGGTGAAAACGGAAAGGTCTCTCACTTTCCCAACATGAGCTGCATTTTGAAAGGTCTCCAGATCTGTGTAGGTTGGCGTGGCAGTCAGCTTATTGTGGAACAATTTGGAAGATCTTCTTATCATATCTGGAAGTATCTGCCAGGCATTATTAAAAATATTTAAAAAATAAAGATGCTATCTTTTCCTTATCATATCATATATGCCAAAGCAAGACATTTGAGCTACCGTATCTATAACAGATTATCATACTACCTTATCTAATTTGCTCACTGGATATGCTTCTTCGGCTTTAAACATCCCCAGTGCTGCATCAACTCCTGCTATTTGTCCTTGCCAAACAACATCCTACACGAACCATAACTTCATAAAATTTCAAATGAACTTAAAACATGTCAGGCAAAAAAAGGGGAAAAAGTTAAAGCCTTTTATTGCAATAATTAGACAAAAAAGCATTTAGTGTCAAAATATTCAATCATACAACAGCAACATACATGAGGTTTTGCTTCTGGCATGAACATCCATAAACCAGACTCGTGACTTAATACTGCCACTCCACCAGGTTGTTGGCAACCGGTAAGATACAAGTAATCGGCATCTTGTCGAAATGTATATGGCACAACATCAGTCATCATCTTTACAGGGGCAGAAGCAATGATGGCCAAGCTCTTTTCAGGGAGAAGTTCCAACAATCTTTTTCGTCTAGAGATGTATTCCTCAGTAGTTATACCAGGTGTAAGTTCCCCTTCCTTCATTAACTGCTAGGTAAACATGAAGTAAAAAGAAAAACTTACAACAAGTACTAAACTAAACATAAAGCATAGATAAAACCTTCTCATTGCCCAAGGAGCTGAACAAATCAAATTGGCATTTTCCAAACCTTAAGTTAATTGCAGACTAATCATCCAAAGCATTTTTTTAAATAACACCTCGAATCTGTATCATATTTTCTAACATCAGAGTATTGAAGATGTATCAAGAAACACACCTGAGGATGAGATGCAGAACTTGGTTGTCCAAAATCTAAAACTTTCCCAGTAGAATATGTACAGCGACGGATAGCCTATCAAGTAATTTTTTTTAAAATGGTTAACGTTAGTGGAATAATCATAGCCTTCTAGCAACAGAAACTCTCTTTTATACCATCCAAGCATGAAACTTTGTCTACTTGAATAGTTGATAACATGAACTGAACAAAAAAAGGTTACAACCTTTAACCTTACCCTTCGGTCTTCATTCAAAGAAAAAGAACAAGTAAAAGTTGTAAAATCTTTTAAACTAGAAGACATCCCATGTTTAAAATTCGTTCGTAAATAAAATCCTTCAAAACAATAACTAAATACAAAGGAAAGCGAATTTGATAAATAAAAAATTAAGGATCGTTAATGATGCGAAGCTGGAAAAAATAGCATTCAAAAATCACAACCAACTGAATGGACCAACCGGGAAGCATCCCAATTGAAAATTCAATCAACAATCATATATTTCAGTACCAAATGAAGGAAGATAATAGAAAGATGTTTAATTGAAGCAATAACGATGATCATCTATAATTTGAAAAGCACCCACATCATCATTCGTTCCAATAAGCATAAAACCAACCATCATGAGTACTATAACAGTGAAAAAAAAAGTTACGAGGAAGAAGAAAGGTACTTGTTTGAAGGATAATTGGCACAACAGTTTCCCACTCAAAATCCTCATTGTCTCGTTTAGTTTTGCTTACTCAGCTGGGTAACACAGGTATGCTTTGCTTCCAATGTTTGTTCAGAAGAAAGCTAAAAGAATTTGTGTTTGGGGTATGTTTTGTAAGAGGTTTAAAGAATATTTCGGGTTAGGGTTTTAGGACTTAGAAAGGAGTTCCCACACATAGGTCACCCAACTATTGCAGGAAGTCTAACTGTTCTTTTTTTCCTTATTTGGGTGATTTTTCTTTTACTTTTGACTTTTATTTTACGAGCAATAAGGTTAGATGTCAAGGTACTTTGTACCAGTAAGTGCAAAGTGAACAAGGAGTATGTTTTCTAGTTCAGGAATACTTCTCAGATGAATGTTGGACTACCGAACGGAAAAACAATATCGAACTGTCACACAAAATGTGTTCGTTCGTTTCTTCACGTAATTTAAAGCTCAAATTGGCATTCTGCAAAAGCTGGAAAATCTAACTTATGCCTAAACCAACGTTTGCAATCCAATTGCAAACAGGCATTTTAGAATCTTTGTCGAACGGAGCCTAAATCACGTTAGTTGTACAGTAGTATCGTGCATATAGCTACTAGATGCAAGTAGATGGATGACAACAATATCGTTTTTTTTTTCGAACAGTTAAAACCAGCAAAAATGCAAGCTTTTCACCATTCTTTTCATTTTCATTTAAAATTGACCATTACATCATTAAAACATCAAAGAGTTTCTCAATTTTGATAGAATTAGTCTCTTCAATTCCAGAGCCAGACCCCATTTCTAAAGAGGTAAATGTTGAATAAAAAACTAGCCAATTACATATGTAATACATCAAAGAAAACGCTTAAGGAAGTCCTTTATATTGTCGATGTATGGAGACCGAGTAGGTATGATGTGACCACATTCATGTTCGATAACAACAGAGCAACCTTCTTCAAATCTTGATGCTAGGTATCTGCTGGTGTGGCTTGTAATCTGCCTGTCTTTGCCTGGATCACTACCAAATATATGAAGTGAAGGGCACTTAATGGGATTATGCTCAAAATCTGCGAATGGAAGAGCAAATCCAGAGCACACTATCACAAGTCTGAAATCAATTTCGCCCTTTAGCTTGTCTCTTTGTGCACCAAGTAAAGCAGCCATAGCTGCTCCTTGTGAAAATCCCAAAATCCCATCAAAGGGTCCTTGTTCTGAGAACACTTTTTTCAAATAGGCTAGTGATACATCAAAGCCATCAGTTTGTTGCTGGTATTGAAGTGGATCGAAAGGCTGATTTGCTACTTTCCAATCAGCCTCAACCTCTCCACCAAAATCGGGTGCAACCAACCATGCATACTTCCTCCTGCAGTTCTCTGGTGGAGGAGCATGCTGTTTGGAAGATGGAGCACAACTATTGTTTGCTTCCGTACAAGATTGGTAAATGAATGGCAACTCGTGGGGTGCATCAATAAAAACAAGTTCGGCAATGCTTTTAAGTTTCTTGGCCAATGATGCACTTCTTCCTTTAAAACTGGAGGCATTTTGCCGAAAACCATGCAAGCATAAAATTCTTAGTTTCCTGGGAGGCACATTCCCTGTCAATAGAAGTTATAGCAATGTTAGGACCAGAAAAATGGAAATTGAGATCAATTCTAACTTTCAACTTCACAAGCACTAGGGACATCTAGGTAATCTAGTATTCAATATTTAAAATGCAGGTTTCAAGAAAAAAAAAACCCTCTAGCAAATGAGCTTTACACATGATTTACAAATCTATTTGCAATATGTATGATTTTGTAAAGAGAAACTAAAAGTGGCAAACTATAACATAGAAAAATAGAAAATATCATGGCCAAGAGATTAACAATAATGAAAAATAGTCAAGAGTATCCCTAACATCAATTAAGTTAATCAATGAATTACTTAGCATTTCTTATTTAACCTATGATTTGCTCTTATATACGAGATTACAGACCTTACCATTTCTTGATGGCAGCTGAGATGAGATTATGTAATCTGAACAAACAGTTTTCAGATCATTTTTGTCCAACACTGATGAAAGTTCACTATCTTCCACAGATGGAATTGTTCCAATATCAATATGATGTTTCTGGCACAGCTCACAAACATATACATCACTCTTTATCTGCCACCCAAATTGACAAAATTCAGAAACAACAATGATGAAATACAAAAAATAAAAGGTGTGCAAGAATAAGCCTCGAAGAAACAAAATCTTGTGGGATAAGATGGCTAAAGAGATAATTGTAGAACATACCTGACAACTATCACAGATCAAAACAAGCATTCTGCAGTGAGTGCAACGGCAGCGTGAAGAATAATTGTCGTAAGAAGAGCCACAAATGAGGCAGGCACCCATAATACTAGTATCCGAGCTCCCAACTGAAATCCTATCAGCAATACAGAGATATAAGGAAAATCACAGGGTTTCACAATTCATGAACTAGACTAGTATGCTTGTATGCAATTTCTATTTTCAGCCTAACATGACAAACTAATACAATACTGACTATATTCTAACAATGGCATGTCTACAAACTATGAAACCATACTGGTGATCAAACACAAAGTTCTTTCTTTCCTCTGAAGAAACCACCATCAGGAAATTGTTCTAAATAGCGTTGTATTCCCCCATATAACTGCAAATAAAGCCAACACAGCCAAGCGTATCATGGTTACCCTCGTCATGGTGGATTGAGCTTACTTACTTCGGGTGATATTATCAGAATAAGTAAAAACCAACTTATAACTTATTCCACGGATAAACAAGAAGCTGAAGATGGTAATTTTCTATTTGGTTTCAGAAGCTAACCTGAAAAACATTCTCAAACCCAGCATCTTTTGACCTAATATAGGCTGATGCCATCTCACAACGGATTCCTCCAGTACAATACCTGTGACACAAACCTATCAAAAAGATATTCAAAAAGGTAGAATATGAACATAGTTAACATAAGCTCAGCTTTTCATTGTTTAGATAGGGTAAGTAATTGCCACATTCTGTAACCAGACCTTCAACCAAAAAGAATATGACTTAATAACAAAGGGATCAAAAAGTGCAAGTGAATAGTTGTTTGATAAATTCGGATGCAGACAATGATTCACAGGAATTAAAGAACTATCGGGATTCAGAATGCTTACATGAGGACGTGTTTTCCACGCAATTGTTCTGAATTATCATCTATCCAAGAGGGCAGATCACTATATTGTCTGATACCTGGGTCTAGTGTTTCCACACTTGGAGCATGAAACTTGCCAATTCTTGTCTCATATAAGTTTCTCGCATCCAATAGAACCAGCGGCTTATCATCAGTAGAACTTCCATTCTTCATAAGTTTCCCTGAGAAGCATTAAAAAAACATTAATAAACACATGATTTGAAATCATGAGCATTAGCCGACAAGAAACATATATGATGAGAAGTATCAAAAGCAACTTAGAAGCCATTAAAAATGAGAGATCAAAGTCTATACCAGCACTTTGAAGAACAGAATGGAACTCGGCAGCAGAGAGATGCCTCCCGGCATTAGACACCTCCGGAGGTTTTAAAAGGGGGTGAGAACTGAAAGTAACCAGTTCCTAAGAACAGATAAAACAAAATATTACTCCCGCGGGAAACTTCAACATAGGACATGTAAATAAATCAGATGGCATCAGTAAAAAGCCAGACTTAAACTCCATGGCATACCCATTCAGTAAAACCATTACTCATTCAAAGTCTATAGAAGAAAGTAGGGTCAAAAGTAATAAGACAAGTTTGGCAGCTAAAAATTACTATAAAGCGGGTCCTGAAAGGTTCGGAACTAGGAACAAACCTTGACAAGTCGAATGGAAAAAGAAGTAAAACCACATTCAGCAGCAACCTTGTCGTTCAACGGATGATGCGAAGAAGCAACCTTGAAGTCAGTTCCTTCGAACAAACTATTCGATTTCACAGCTTCTATGTGCTTCTCCAATGCTGACAGCAAACCACCGACCTGCTTACAGAAACAAGAAATGAAAAATACCCAATCATCCTTAGACTAAAAAGAATGCAACTTTACACAGAAAAAGGTTGGGAATAGCAGGCAGAACTTACGGTGACATTAACGCCATTAGGAGAGAGACGAACTTGGCCGAGAAGACCCAGAGAATTGCAGTTGGAATGGTAGGAGGAGAAGAGAGAATTGAGATCGGGGATGGGAGCGAATTTGTAATAGAGAAGTACTCCATATTCATCATTTGACATTTTCTTAGGTTAGAGTGATTTTCTGGATGTTCTGGTTTGGTTTGGTTTGAACTTTGAGCCCTAAACCCTAACAAGTAAAAACCCACTCTGGAGCTAGCCTTGGGTTGGGTTAGGTTGGGTTGGGTTGGGTTGGGTTGGGTTGGGTTGGGTGATTTTATTTTATTATAATTATTATCTGTTTCATTTTTTCAGAGAAAATTCGTACAAACTTGAGATTCTATCCAATATACATAGGATATAAAAAGTTGATCCGACTTGTAAAATTAATTAAAACTGACTTGAGTCAGAATTATTTCTGACCCGAAAAATTGGTGATTGGAAATAGATATGAGTTCGTCTTGGTGTTGACTTGAACCCGAATTCGACCTAGAAATGTTAGATCTGAACCCGATCTGAGAACGACCTGAACCCGAATTCAACCTGATAATGTGATAATTGAACCTGACCTGCATCCGACCTGATATGAACCCGAACCCGAGATTGACCTGGTAAATAACTGATATTACCCGACTTGTTATCAACCTGACCTGTTATGGACCTGACTTGTAATTGACTCAACCTGTTAATGATCCGACTTATTATTGAACTAATCTGATAATTATTTGTCTTAGGATTTACCTGACTTGTAAGTTGTAAGTTATAAATTTACAATTGATGAGTTGTAACTTGTAAGAATATGAATTTACTATATTAAAATGTGGAAAAATATATCTTCACAATTTAAAGTACATGATCATTAAATTAATAAATTTGTTTAAGATCATGAATTTTTTGTTATTGAAAATATTAATTATGATCACTAAATTAATAAACTTGTTTCCTAAATTATGATCATTATATTAAAATTTTAATTAAAAGTTTATAACCGTTAAATTAATAAGTTTAATTCATGATTATTAACTTTATTATATTAAAAAATAGATTATGTAAAATGACTTTAAATATCAATAAGTTTACTTCGTAATTTTATAAATATATATGGGATATATAAATATATATTAGAAAATAGATTATATAAATATAATATATATATATATATGATATATAAATATATATATATATATATATATATGTAAATATATATTAGAAAATAGATTATAACCATTAAGTCAATAACTTTATTATATCAATAACTGTATTATATTAGAAAAATATATATATATATATCATTAAACGTGATTTAACTTTTGTGAATTGTGATAATAAAATTAATTATATGGGATAACAACTTTATAAATTAAGGGGCAGGTTATATAAAATGACTTTAAATATCAAAATTTTTATAAATTGTGATTTTAATTCATGATTGCACCTTATTAATATCAAAACATGAGAAACTTTATAAATGGGATAGCAACTAAACAAATTTCGAAACTATGAAACTTTATAATTGTACAAATTAAATTTATTACAATTTAGTACACTAAAATTATAATTAAATCAACTAAATAAATATATGTTAAAATTTAAGCTCTCAGATCTTATAGCAAAAGTTTTACAAGGCTAAAGCCATACTTTGCTACCAGAAATTTCTTCATCGAGCTTTAACTTAGGCTGCCAATATGATTAAATTAAGGGTAACTTTTCAGCTTTAAAAAGCTAAATTGCCACCAGCCTAATTCAATCATGAGCAACTAGCAACTACTTAGAGTATAATTTACATTGTAAATTCAGCATCCAAACCAGTCCAAGGGCAGCAAACAACATCTAGATTTCAGTTCAGACCACTGTAGGCAGCAAGGAACAATTCATCATACAGACCAATAAACATCCAATGGTAAACATATCAGACATTTGAAAGAGTAAAGAAATAAAGATAATAAAACAGTTACAGTGGTAAACATTTCATACCAGACACCAGTGTAGGCAGCAAGCAGCAATCTAGCAAGCATCAGAACGCTCAAAGCCTTAAAGACACCCTAAAAAAAGAAAACAAAATCATTAATAACAATAAACAATTTGAAATATTAATGAAATAAAAGACAATAAAAATAAAGTAAACCATATATTTACCTTTAAAGGGCAGAATCATTAACCATTGTAAGATATTCCCCATCTCTTTCTTCCGGTTCGAATCCATACAACCAGTTTCGAGTTGTTACAAAAATTTCAACATTTTTAGGTAAGAGTTTAGCTCTCAACTTGTTCCAGATTCGACCCCCCATGCTAAAGGAAGATTTTGAAGCAACAGAAGTAATTGGAATGGCCAAAATATCTCTGGCCATGCGAGCAAGAACCAGATAAAAAGTACTTTGTGTTTTCCAATACTCTAAAATATCAAATTCAGAATCTTCACTGCGAGGGACAAGGGGCAGATTAATGTAGGATTCAACATCAAAATTCACACTCTTGAAGCAGCTAGATTAGCATCAAAACTCTGAAAAGATAGAAATAAACTAATTTAGTATTTAAAAAATAGAATACAAGTAATTCAAATAAAAGAAATATGAAAACTAAATTATGTAACCTAACCTCAAATAGAGCAGATTTTTTAAATGGTCGAGGTCGACTGAAACCAGACCCACTTGTCACTTGACTTGTGTTACTTTGGACGGAAGAAGAACTACAAGGTGCAGATTTTGAATAAAAGATATATAAATTAACAAACTTGGCATAAATAGCAGTTACCCTTCGTTGAACCTCATCGTCTACATAAAGAACACTGTACAACTCTTTTAAAAGTTGTAATTTATATCGAAGATCAAGCAAAACAGGAAAAGATGGAATCATTGAGTGATCTGCCCAATATTTTTCATACAACTCAAGCATAGGTCCTGCCATTGCAGAAATACCTTCGAAAGGATCATTGTGAGCATCACACAGCAACTTCTCAATTGCAACAACGTTAGTCAAGTAAAAGTTAGTTGTTGGATACTTAGATCCAGAAAACAGAGTTGTAATTTCATAAAAAGGCTCCAGAAAATCACAAATCATATGAATAGTTTCCCACTCAGAATCACTAATCATATCCAAGTCATTTTCCCTATTAACAAACAAGTTAATGGCTAACTTAGCATCAAGTGCCCTGTGAATCGTTGAGTAAGTAGAGTTCCATCGAGTAGTAGAATCCAACAGCTTACCACGAAAAGAAGAATCACAGTCTTTCACAGCTAAATCAAAGGCACAAAGCCTATAATAAGAAGAATCAATAAACTTCACAATTTCACGCAATTTAATAACAGAAGAATCAATTACCTTCAAACCTTTTTGAATTATCAAGTTCAAGATGTGGGCGACACACCTTATATGAAAGTAATTAACATTGCATAGAAGAGGTGAAATGGCATGCAAATCATCTTTAAGACACTTAACCATTCTATCATTTGCAGATGCATTGTCAAGAGTTATGGTAGAAGTTTTTTTTTCAAGACCCCACTCGCATAACATCTTTTTAACAAACTTATAAATTTACTCACCATCATGGGGTGAAGGAAACCGACGAAAATTTAATATTTTATACTGCATTTTTCAATTATTATCGACATAATGTGCAGTGAGAGCAAAATAAGAACGTGAAGTGCAGGCAGACCAACCATCACATATAAAGCAAATTCTACTTGAAACAAAATGCATTGAATTCAGTAGATATTTTTTATGCTTGTCATGCTCAATCATGCAATATTTAGTAACGGTATACCTAGAAATGTCATTCACACTAGCATTAAGGTAATGATACAAAGCCCTCAATTTTTCATGCTCAACCATACTCAAAGCTTAACCATGACAGAGAATAGCATCAGCAAATAATTCACAGTACTTATTTTGATCGAAAGAAGGTAGTATTCCAGGATTTTTAGCAAGATAATTTTTATAGGCTTGACATTTATTAGTATGCCTTTTAGGGTTAGATGTACCAATATAAGAGTCTGTTTTATACCTTTTGGTTTTGTCAATACTTACATTGGGCAAAAAGACCACCTTCAGGAGCCTTGATGAAGGTATAATGGTCCCAAACATGAGAAGTTCTTCTCCCGAACTCTGTTGAACTTGCAGCCTTCCTCTTAAAGGAACTAATGCCATCAACTGTTTGGGAAAGCTGATCATTTACATCCACTTGAAAAAAAATTACATTAGTACATATATAAAATAAAATCACTGAAATAGAAACAGAAACATTGAAACATAATTTACCTCTTTCGGAGAGATGATCATTATGGCCTCTTTCCACGTGTCCTACATAATACAAAAAAATAGAAACATAAATAAAAACCAACATATCACAAAAAACAGAAACATAAATACGAATATGAAAGGAAATTTTACATAAAAAGTTCATCTCAAAAGATTGAGTATCCATTAAACCCTAAAAATAAATCAAAATGGCATATTTAGGGTTTTGAAATAGATTCGATAAAAAAACTCAATGATTTAATCCTTATACGTGGCATTGTTAAACCAGCCCCCAAGGTCCTTTAAAAACCTCATTTGACACCAGTAGCATTGCAGGACGGGATGTTCAGCCGATATACTCAGATTAAACCATTGAAACAAAACCCATATATATATATATATGAACAATGAAACAAAAAATACAGAAATCGGAAAAAGAACTGAGGGAGATCAGATTCAGAGATATACCTGAGAGTTCAGATTCAGAGATATACTTGAGAGATGAGAGAGAAAACATAGTTAGCAAAAATGACAAGTTAACACAAACAACAACAAAAAACAGAAATCGAAAAAGCAACTGAGGGTGTTACTTAAATTACCCAAACCAACAGAGAGGCTGAGAATTTTACAACAGAACCCATAAATGATAAAGAGAGGGGAAGCTTTAGAGTCTGAGAGCTTTGGTTTAGGGTTTTTAGTTTTTGTAAAAAAAGAGTTTTGGGGATTAGAGTTTATAATTTCTGGAAAAAAAGAGTTTCTGGAAATTAAAAGGTTAGAGAATCTGAAGAGATTAGAGGAGAATATGGACAGATTTGAAGAAGTTGAAGGGATTAGAGAAAGAAGATGAAAAGATTTTGGGTATTAGAGAAATTTTTAGGGTAGAACATAATAAATTTGGGGATTAGGGTTTGGGAGAATTGAAAAGGGGAAAGTGGAAGAACATGAGGTTGTTCTTAAAAAAATTTGGGTTTTGATCAAGCATAAATAAGTTTGGGATGAGTTTTGGTGTTTGTATAAGATCTGGAAGGGTTTTGTTGAAGAACGAGGATGAACTGGGTTGAATATCAAAGGTTTCAATCGAAAAAAGAATGATTTTCTGGGAATAAGAGGTTTAAGGGTAGAGGAAAGTAGAGAATCTAGAGAAAGAATGATAGATAAAATCTGGGCAGAGTTTTGGTGAGAGAAAAATAAAATGAGAGAATTTTGGTTTTTTGGGGTTTATATAGAAGGCCGGGTCGGGTTAAAAGATCCGTGCATTGTTATACGGGTCGCGCCTAACTATTCAGATCTCGCTCCGCTAGCACACTTATTCTAAATTTGTTTCAATTTGGTCCTGGTCACTTTGAAATTGAGCTTAAAATTTTGTTTTGTTTTTTATTTGGTCCTTATTTTATTTAAAATCAAGTTTGGGGTCTAGGGTTATATTTAGGGTTTATGGGATTATTTTATGGATTTAGGGTTTATGGGCTAAGGTTTGAGGTTTATGGGTATAGTTAGGGGTTAAGGTTTGATGTTTATGGGCTAAGGTTTGAGGTTTATGGGTATAGTTTAGGGGTTAAGGTTTGAGGTTTATGTGTTAATGTTTAAGGTTTATGGGTATATTTTAGGGTTTAGGGTTTAGGGGTTAAGGTTTGAGGTTTATGGGTATAATTTAGGGGTATACATAATACATACATAAATAACATACATACATATATATAGTTTAGGGGTTAAGGTTTAGGGTTTAGGGGTATACATAATACATATATTAATACATACATAAAATACATACATACATACATACATACATACATAATATAATATACATACATACATAGTTTAGGGGTTAAGAACTTAAGGTTTGAGGTTTATGGGTATAGTTTAGGGGCATACATACATAACATACATACATACATTATACATAATATACATAGTTTAGGGGTTAAGGATTGATTTTTATGGGTATAATTTAGGGGTATACAACTATACATATACATATACATACATACATTTAATTAATTATTACAATACATATATAATATATATACATACTAAAACTTATCTATATTTATTTCTGTATACATATTACATATACGTATATATATACATATATATTACATTTACATATACATACTAAAAGTCTAAAACTTACATATATACATACATATACACATACATACATAAATACATATATTTAATTAATTATAACAATATATATTATATATATACATATACATACTAAAACTTACCTATATTTATTTCTATATACATATACATATACATATACATATATATATACATATATATACTAAAAGTCTAAAACATACATACATATATAATATATATGTATGTGTATATATATACATATACATATTATATATACACATACACATACATACATTTAATTAATTATAACAATACATATATATATTATATACATACACATATACATACTAAAACTGCATGTATTTATTTCTCTCTCTCTATATACATATATATATGTATATATATACATAGTAAAAGTCTAAAAGTTACATACATATATATTATATATATGTATTATATATATATATACATTTAATTAATTATAACAATACATATATATTTTATATTATATATATATATATAAGCCGCCCATTTTTTTTAAAATTTGCCGCCCATTTTTTTTATTACTGATTAATTACCCTTTAAGTCTTCACTCGTTTAAATTTTTTCAATTTAGTCACAATTATATATATTTTAGATTGTAACATTCACTTTTAAATTTTAGTTTTATTCAATTTAGTCACAATTATATATATTTTGAATTGTAATATATTCCGGCATCCCAAGAGATATTTTGGTTCATACTAACCCCTAAAAATTTATTTTTATCCAAAATTTACCCACAATTACCAGACAGAAATCTATTTGTACACGTAAGACCTGACTTGAACTACAACTGAAACCGATATTACCCGACCTGAATTTTATCCGTCAACGACATGACCTGACTTGAAGTTCATCCGAACCTGAATTAACCCGTTAATTAACTGGTTCGGACCCGAACCGTTTTGGCCCGAACTGAAACTTACCCGACCTGAAATTAACCCGACCCAAACCAAACTCAATCTAATTTGAAATCAACCTGACAATGACCCGAATCCGACCTGATCCGAGTCAGACTACTAAATTGACATGACATAACCTATATCAGATTTGACCTGACCTGGCCAGAAACTTGAACGATTACCCGATTTCACATCCCTAGCCGTACATGCAAAAACAAACATCCGTACATGATTTTGTTAATGTGAAATTCCCTTCACTTGTGTAAGCCATTGATTTATTAGTAAGTCTGCATTGTTCAAACACAATCCTCAGAGTCAGAGATTAGTACGTAAAGAGCCCCCGATATATTTCATCACTTTTGTTAAACATTCTATTTACGGTAATAGATGATCCAAGATTGTGAGTGGTACTAAAGTTCCTACAACATCGAGCAAGACGGATAAAGAAAATCAAAAAAAGTTCACAAAGCTAACAAATCTAGGCCAACAAGCAAACTTGAGAAACCAACAACCTCCCAGGACCCTAAAAAATCACCTAACACAAACAGTTCGAGAGATGCAACCAAACGATTTCATTAGCAAAGACACTAGCTCAAGTCTTCCGTTACCCAATCAACAAACATATCATAAGATACTGGACAGACAAGGCATGGCTTGAGTTCGCAATTCATGAAGACCAAAATTGGAAGTCACAAATCTTTGAGAGTACCAGATAGGTGCCATAGAGAGCAGACAAACATAAAATACGAAAATAAATGCCAAACAGGCATCAATACATTTCATCGCATTGCACCATAAGATGGTAACAGTTTTTGTACTACTACCACTGGCACTGGCCTGCCCAGCACCTCTCAGTTCTACAACAGGACATGCCCCACCCTCGATGCCTATCGCTATAACAGTGCAAGAAAACAATTGATGCCAATTTCAGACTTTATAACAATCACAAGCAACATTTTCCAATGGAAGGTAGGAAGAAATATAGAAATACAAATAAAATTTAAAACCCTTTCAAGCTCAAGTAATTCACCCCGCTCCCAAAAACGCAAAAGACCATTGTGTCTATGTGACAGAACAAAACCCTATCTCTTTGGCAGCAATGAAAATGCAAACAAAAGTCTAAAAAACTCACTGCAAGGAATGTGTGAGATATACAAAACTATAGCCAATTTTCCAAAACTAAACACTTCAACCAAATTTGAAGCCCCCAGGTGGAACGTTGGGCTGATTAGCTCCAAAATTAAAGCCTTGCTGGTTTTCATACCCACCATCTTGGAGATTATGTTCATCCTCTTCTTCAGCCCAGTATCTCTCCAAGATCTTCACAGCCTTCTCATAAATCTCGTGGTTGTCATGAGTTTGAAGCTTTTCAATTTTATCCAACCCGTCACATTCATCAATAGTTTGTGCAAATAGATTGATTCCATCGTTCATTCCCATTTCCTTGTCAGCTTCACCAACCTTCAGGATGTTCTCGAGCCCGTCAAGGCATACAGTCACAATTCGTGGATCTGGACAGATTAAGAGATCGCAGAGAGATTTAATGCAACCTTGGCTCACCAGGAATCTGCAAAATAATAGATCATATTATGTTCTCCACATCCAAGGAAGAATATGTCTATCATTGTATCATGAGAATATGATTAATTGAAATGGTTAAGAGCAATTACCATGCAATACAAAAAATTAAATATTGTATTTCATCATATTGGAAGAGAAAATAAAGACATCAGCGGCACTTATAATTGTTAACGAGCTATAATTTAGTTGAGTATGCCAACAGCTCAGGAGTCAGGACACACAGGTATCCAAGTATACATGCATGCACCATGATTTGGAAGAAAATATCAGCATATATTCTCCAGTGAATCTACATATAGAGGTTTGAATGTGTTCATGTGTCTTCTGTAAACATGCATGGATATCCAGTACAATAAAGGAAAAACTGAAATGTAAGCAAAAAGTAGCAGGAGATACTTAATCTGCTCGTGAGATCCTCCAGAGGTTGCATTTGAGATGGCCCATGCAGCCTCCTTCTTAATATCAAACTCTGCATGTTGGAGAAGGTGTACAAGAGGAAGAATAATATTCGCCTCAATAACTGCCTGTACCACAGGAAATCAAATAAATAATCAACAACAATGTGAGTGCCTCTAATGTGATTTATACAAACCCGATAACTAATACTAATTGAAGACAAGGCTTAAGCAAGCAAAGCAATGCTTCAATTACCATGAACTAAAGTTTGCAACATGCTACCGACACCTTTGAAATGATAACTAAAAACAAAAGTCACATTGGCACTTCTAAGGCAATCAAACAAGACTATTAAATTATTATACCTTTTGGTTGCTGCATTCATTGAGGCAATAGAATCTTCAAAGAATAAGGAGCAGAGAGAAACTATACCTGTATTTGAGCTCTATTCCCAGCTGTTATATTAGAGATTGTCCAACAAGCTTCTTTCTTTATGCTTTTTTTGTGATTTTGTATGAGAAGTTGATAGAGATGAGGGAGCACCTTGTTGTCAATCACAAACTGAAAAATATACCCAGAGTTATTGTGCAGCTTTTAAAGGAAACAAAGAAAAAACTTTACAGCAACCGTTTATCTTTGTGTAATCAACAGCAATAGGACTTTAAAGTACTATTTCTATTTAAAAGAATTGATTTCTTTCCTATATCATTACAATTAGATTATGCTTCGTGAACAATACAGATGAAGCAAAAAAATTCAGTGCGGTAAACAACAGAAAAGATCGATCGGCATCTAAGAAAAACACTACTGATATGAAGACAGCTGTGAACAGGCATAAATGTACTTCATACCTGAGTCTGATTATCATCACCAGTGACAATGTTTCCCACAGTCCGAAGAGCAGGTATAAGAACTGTAGGTGATGGATGACTGGAATGAACGAGTTTTAGTCAGCACCAGTAGTCAAAAATTTGCAACAAGGATAAAACTGACAAAGTATATAGACATAAAAACCCTGTGACAGAAGCAAAAACAATAGGCTGTATCCAAGAAGAAGGTGTGCGATATCTATGCTTTAAAATTCCAGAGGAACTAAATCTAAGGGTAATTAGCTTTCAAGTATTTTGTGGAGACTAGAGAGGGCATAAGCTTACCCTAGAAGTTCCACCAGTCGTGAGCAGACCCCAGCTTCAATCACGGCCTGAATTTTGTCATTTGGGCCATCTGAAAGATAACACAGTGCCCAGCAAGCATCTGTCAGAACTTCATCATCATTTAAGTAGATAAGTTCCCGTAGAATTGGTAAAGCAGGCTTCACCTGAAAAGAAAACAAAGTTGATATTATGAACTTCACAGATTATAAAAATGTATTGAGCCAAGATACAATAATAAACTAACTGTGACTGTGAAGTGTGAACACTTCTCTTATACAAAATTCAAGAGGAGCCTCTCAAAGTCTCTACCTGCTCAAAGGGTGTTGGTGGCTTGCCACGGCAGAAATTAGATAATGTCCATGTAGCATTCCTCAGCATTGATAATTTTGATCGTTCATTTAACTGAGCTAACAATGGCATAAGTGCACCATTGCCAAGAACTAGATCTCTACAACTTGGTGAATCACCCGCAACATTACCTAAAGCCCATACAGCCTAAACAGACAAAAGGGTGAGGACGGTAATTACATGCGATGAACACAGAAAAAATCGGGATTGAAAAAATAGACATAAAGATGTACAAGTATAGTTTATGGAAAATAATTCCCGCATAAATTACTCTAAGTGGGAGCAAACAAAGCAACTTAGGACAGGATATAAAATATATGAAGTGACAGATAAAGTACATTAAGAAAATGTAAAACTAAAAATAGTAACGATCAGAGATTCATGGAAAGTAAGAGAATTTTTCATTCTTCAGTCACAAATACAGGAGATATAGATGAGTTAATGAAACAAGCACTGACCTGCTCTCTAACATCATCACTAGCAGAACTAAGCAGTTGCACAAACATTGGGACAGCACCATGTTCAATAACAACTCGTGTGTGCTCAGATGTGCCAGAGGCAACATTGGTCAAAGCCCAGGCAGCCTCAAACTAAAATCAAAGGGAAGTTAGTCTCAGTGATAATAATATTTCTCATACAAATTATTTAAATTTAAACAAAAGAAACGAAACATTGTTGTACTTGCAATTGAGGCAAATCCTGCCTTGCAAGAAACTCTACAAACCGAGGAATAACTCCAGCTTTAATTACTTCATCAATTGGAGGACTGCGTTCTACAAGTAATCAGATGAAAGTTAATATGTAAATGGACATATTCCTTAACAAAGAAACCACTTGCATAGAAATTACTCAAATTAGGATATAGAGGTAGAACTAACCTATAGATAACAGCTTCCTAAAATGTGTTGTGG
Source organism: Hibiscus mutabilis (assembly GCA_019671005.1). Taxonomy (NCBI): domain Eukaryota; kingdom Viridiplantae; phylum Streptophyta; class Magnoliopsida; order Malvales; family Malvaceae; genus Hibiscus; species Hibiscus mutabilis. Next base: position 79,465,960 of record CM033712.1, on the reverse strand, counting down.
CTTCCAACTGTGAGGCAGGATCATCGGAACACACCCCTTGTACCATCAAAGGAATACTTTCCAACTGTTCGAAATCATCAAGAATACCATGTTCAGGATCCAAATAATGAAACGCCTAAAATGCGGAAGACCAGAACCACAACAAAATCCCTCCCTGCACTTTCTGAACATTCAAGCAGGGTTGAAGTTTATATATCTGAACTTCAAAAACAGTATATGAATGACATTTGACCTTTTCCATCCCCTGAATGATGAAAGAGATGAGGTCTAAAATGCTAAATATTTTTCCTTAATTACGCCCATTTTATCAGCAACAAAACCAAATAGCTAATCATTATTTGTAGAAAACAATCCTACACATGCTTCACTGAAAAGCTACTAGATCATAGAACATGAGAATACTATCATCCTAAATCTACAACCTCAGACACCCTCTTTCTCCTACTTCAAGCATGCATGAAAATTAATAACCCAAATCTCCATGAATCTATTCATTTTTTTCAGATCTTAAGAATCAAAAATCATAATCGAGTAATAACAGCAATAATATCCGACAAAAGTAACATTACAATACACTCAGCTGAATCAAGATCTCAACTTTAAACATCAAAAAAACTAAATCCACCAATCAAAAACTCAAACAAATCAGAACGAGATAGTTAAAACCCATAACCAATAGAAAAATGTACCTTTTTTTCAACAGCTGCGGCATTTTGGGTGGTATCGACCGAGGGCGGCTGAGACTGAAGCAGAAGGCCTTCTCTCCTCTTTTTAAGGAGATTGTCTTCGCGCTTGTTCTTCCGGATCTCAACCAAATTGTCCTCTCTCCTCCTCCTGGCCTCCTCCGCATCCACACCCGTTTTGTAACTCTTCTTCCTCACCTCAGTTCGGGTACCCGGTCGAAGCGACATTCTCTTTCTTCTGAATGCTTCCCTTTCTGTACCTCTGTTTGTAGAAATGACACTGTAAACGAAATGGAAGAGAGATCGTCGAGGGCGGGTAATGGTGGAGCCGCGTAGGGCAGAGACTAGAGAAAGATCGTGAAATGATAAATGGGTTTTTTATTATTATTTTATTTATTCATAATATCAGTAATTAAATCTTTAATCTTTACTTAAAGAATATTCGATGAGAGGTGGTGCCATGTGTGGTTGTAATAAGAATAGAGTACATAGTCCTCGGTTTATTTTTTATTGAGAGTATCCACGACGACCGGTAAAGGAATTAGTCACTACTATCAGCAGGTAGAGTAAGAGTGTTTATTTTCTGGTGCTTATTTTTTGGGTACCCTAAGTACCGAGTACACAATTTTTTGGGTATTAGATTTTTTAGCTCATAATTATTAGGTATCCGTAAAATTTGGGTACCCGTTTCATATTTTTTTATTATTTATTTTTAAATTTAATTTTAAAAAATATATAGTGAACACATGAAATTCAGAAGTTCATGATACATACTTCAAATACAAAAATTAGTGATTTAAAATTAGTTTTAAGATAGAAATATTTGGATTATATGTTTAAGTTCATCACCAAAAAGACATTAAAAATATTAATCTCATTTTTTTAATCTTATATGAATTTAGAGAGTTAAATTTAGTTTTAGGATAAAATTATTAAAAATTTAAAATAAAAATATAATTTAAAATAAAAAAAAATACATTAAAAATATTAAATTGCGTCGGATACCTAATTAAAAAATCACCTTTTACCTGGTCCAACTACTTAAAAAATCTAAATCAGGTATTTAAAAAAAGAATTAGCTAATTTTTAAGATTCGAGTCAACTAATCGACAAGCCTAATAATTTTAAACACCCCAGCAGTGGATACTTGGCTCAACCAAAAAATAATCGAACTTTCATTTATTAGGCCAATGGATAATTAATTAAAAATTAAGTAGTTTTGAGACTCACTGAATGCAAATGGCCAATGGGCCGAGGTTTTTTAGCAAGGCCAATGAGCCGTAAATTCCAAGGGAAAACGATGAGTTTTAAGTACCCAAAAACTTTGTCTACCCCTCGAAATAACCCTACAATTTGTTCACAGCTAAACTAAAAATCTAGCCATGGCATTGATGCAAGTTCCCAACAGCACAAAGGCAATTCCTTTTTTAAATCTATATGGGTTCTCGAAGTTCTTCTCCAAGTTAACTTCATTTGTGGATAAGGCCTTCTCTTTCCTTCTTGAGCAATAGCAAGAACATTAAAAACGAGATATTCCCATACTTCTTTTTGGTTCATGGGAAACCAGTAAGATTTTATTTGTGTTAGTTCTGTTGGTTGTCCTTTTTTAGGCTTTTTTGGTCGGCCATTTGGTTAACTTTTCAGGGGAAGTTTATATTTCTCAGGCTTCTAGTATTGCTCGGAATAATGAGGATTTTAGGAAAAAAAAGTTTGGATCTTTTTCACTAGTCCAGTGAAATTGGATGAAGAGATGAAAAAAGAAAGATTGGACTTTTCTATTCATGTTATTAGATTGTTAGGATTCTCGAGAAATATCTTTTAGAATAGCTACATAGACTTAACATGAAGTTGGTCCTTTTTCCTGTCTACAATCTAAGCTGGTACCATAAGGAGATTTTATTTTCCCAAAAGTAATTATGTTGTAAATGCCATAACTTTTGGATAATTGTAATCCCAAATTGGTGAAAAAATGAATTTGAGAAGTCATCTTGTTATTTTTGCAGTGAAGGTTGGAATATCCGAATTTCTGAAGGGAGTTGGGAATGGGTCTCTCAAAAAAAAAAACAGAGTTGGGTATGGGGTTGAAACTCATGTAGGAAAGCTGGAATCTGGGATTGGTGAGTTTCAGAAACTGCTTCAGCTCAAGAAAATTGGGATTCCTTGCAAACATGTAACAACCCCCCCCCCCACACACACACTTTAAAACACAAATTTTGTTTAATATGTATGCTTCTATTGAGCAATTGCATACTTTTCTGTGCATACTAATTTCTTCTAATGCTCCCATGATCTTGCCCCTAGTTTCGGATATAAAATCCTAGCTTGTTGCTTATCGAACTGGAATTGCAGCTAAACTATCACTACTCTGTTCTTTTATGACCTTAAACCTGTGTGTTTTTTATTTGTTTTGTTGCTTAATATAGTAAACTAGTTTGAGTAGTTCATCAGCCTGTGCCACCTAGGATCTTCCAAAGCTCAAGCTTCTGGGTATGGTAGCTGACAAATAGTTTGAACGAGCGGGATAGAATAGAATGGAAATTATAATCGATAGAATGGCTTTAGTTTAGGCTTTGCTGGGTATGAAGGAAGGAAATGAATGATGAGGGGGAATTAGTTAATCAAATGGTTAAGATTCGTAACTGCTCTTCTACTTCGCAGCTTAACCATTAGATTAACAAGTTTTCCGTTCTTCATACCAAGCAAAGCCTGAAAGTGTAGAGAAAATGCTTATTGTGTTAGCTTTATGGAATGCAATGTGTTGGTTTATGTGCAATTTTGATGCTGAACAACATTTGATACCCTCAACAATCTTGTTATCCTATGAAAATGTTCTGCTTTTTGGGGTATAAAAAGATTTGATATTCAAGTAAATGTATTTGTAGATTCGACTAGGATCGAGTTAGTGCTCATGGCTATTTTTTATTTATTTCTTGCAGAGAAAGCTGATATTGAGATACACAAACAGATATAGGTTTGGTTTGTGGAAGCCGGAAGTAAGTTGTGTTTGTGGAAGCCCAAAGCTGAACCGGTTACCCATGGACGTGAAGACTTGAACAATCAGTCTAATTCTTTGGTTTCTATGCTAAGATATTACTGTTACAGCCCTTTCTTTTTTCCTTTCTGCCTTGAGATGGAGTACTGAAAACTAGGGTTCCAAACAAATTTCTGAAAATATAATTGCAGTTTGCAACTGTAGTCATTCGAGAACTTTATGGACTTTATTGTATCGGCACCCAGTACCACGACCCCGTATGTCCCATTGCCAAAAATGTTCATCCTTCCATAACTAAGCAGTAAAGATACCTCGACAATATAAATAATTAGAGTGAAGGAACTATATCCGTAGGTAACTTTGCAGTAAATGAGCACTCGTAGATAAGCTTATGGGTGTTTAATCGGTTGTTCGGTTAACTGACCAAATTAAATTAGTTAAAATTTATTAACTTGATTTTTCCCCGTTAAATGCATTAAACTTTTTTAATTCGGTCGGTTTTAGAATTAACCGAAATTTGTTATAGTTTTTGGATAAAGTACTCAAAGGGTCATCAAACTATGCTAAGATGATCTTTTCAGTTATTGAACTTTCAAAAATTACAAAACAATCATTAAATTTATGAAACTATTACAAAATGGTCATTGGATGTTATAAATTAATGATAAATTTTAAAAAGTTTAATGGTTGTTTTATAATAATTCACTAAATTTAATGATAATTTTGTTATAATTTGATAATGTGTAATGATCATTTTATAACATGTGAAAGTTTTAATGATTATTTTATAACTTTTAAAATTTTAGGGATTAAAAATATATAATATATAATAATTTTGGTTAATTAATCAATTTTGAATCAAATTAATCGATAATCAAAATTTAAAAATGGTCTTAACTGTTAACTGAACAAACTTAGAATTAACCTATTAATTTAACCGGAAAAAAATCTTGATTCGGTCAGTTAAAACTGAAGTTTGAACATCCTTGGATAAGCTAACTAAATGACCCGGATAGTATGTTGGGCTTTTTCCAATCGCAACATACAAAACCCACCAAACTCGGGAAATCAAGCAGCTTGGCCCAACCCTAACCACGTATTGCAACAACCCCCCATCTCTGCATTTTCCCTTTGGTCATTCGTTTCATAGACGGCTCTTATCTTAAAGCCAATAAAAAAGTTATCTTAAACTCTTTTATAAAATTTAAAATTTAAATTCAAAATTTTAACGCCGTAAAATTTAAACGTTAAATTTTAAATTTTAACCATAAACTTTAAATTATGTATCTTAAACCTCTAAACTCTAAATCTTAAAATTAAAAAACTTTTGTAGATTTTAATTTACACAAACTAGTTTATTAAAATATTTTTCGAAAAAAACAGAAAGAAAAGAGTCCAGACGTGAAGAAAGGCTTTGCAAAAGTTGAAGGGTCACAGTGGAAGCCAGCAAGGATCCACGTGTGGGGAAGATGTCCCCAATAGGATGTTGAAACTTGAGAGATAAGTTTGTTTTGTCAGGAGATAAGGAGTCATGGTTTGTGCGCCTGAGAACGAGGGAGAATCTAAAATTAGGCGTTTTAAAATTAAGTTAAAATTAAGTATATTTTTGTATAATTACATAATTTTTTATTATTTTGATAAAGATATGTATAGGATGGATAAAAAATTATGTAATTATATAATTATTCTATAATTACAAAAAAAATATTATTTGTGTAATTATATAATTTTTTATATAATAATTTAATTTCTTACAATTTGTGTAAAAATATGGGTAGATTGTGTTGATTATAAAAAATTGTATAGCTACATTAATATTTATTATTTTATAAGAAATCATGTAACTCCAGTCTAATTTTAATCTAATAGTAAGGGTTCTAATCCTAGAAACTCCCGAGGATGAGGCCACGACTTCCATTCATTTATAGTGCAGCAAACAAACACAAGCACCGCCCCTTTTAATTCCACATGTGCCCAAACTGCCAGGGTACCCCACCCCCCTCCTCCTTTGTTTGACATACCGTTTGTCCTCTTTGTTGGGGACCTTCCCTCCCCTAATCCTTGTCACGGTTGGTCCCTTTTGACAACTCAAAAGCGAGTCCTTGTTCCCTCCATCTTTCTTTATTACAACTCCTTCCTCGCTATTAATTCAAGACATAGGGCAAGTAAATGAATTCCAATATTTGATGAAGTTTTGTTTAGAGGCTATTAATCCAAAGGGTAAAGTACACAAATAGTCACTAAATTATCTCTAAAAATATAAAATGGTCATCAAACTTTTAAATGTTACATAATGAGCATTAAATTTTGATTTTTGTTACAAAATGGTCATTAAGCCATTAACCGTCATTAATTGGGTGATGTAACAGTTACAGAAATTTGAATAATATAACATTTAATCCTCCATATTGACACATTTAATCAATTTATTCCTAATTTAACCCTCATTGTTGATGTCTAAATTGATTGAATGTGTATATATTGAGGATTAAATATGTTATTATACAAATTTTTATAACTGTCACGTCTCACTGTTAACGGCTCAGTGACCCTTTTGTAATAAAAACTAAAATTTAATGACTATTATGTAATTTTAAAAATTTAGTGACTATTTTATATTTTTAAGAATAGTTTAGTGACCATTTTTGTACTTTACCCTAATCCAAGCCCAAAACAAACTATCTGTTTTTAAAGTATAACTATGGTATCAATCAGGCGGAAATATCATGTTAAAAAAAAACAGGCGAAAATATTGCCTCAAAATTAACATAAAGCATATTTAAAGCAGTTTTAACAAAAACGTGTATTTTTTTTAATTTGATCCACTTAATGTTTTACATTAGAGGTGTGTAAAATCAGATTCAGTAAATCTTAACAAATTATTTTGGATAACTGGTAAATTTAGGTTGCTCAATTCTTAATCCTAAACCGTAACCATTAAACCGGTTAATTGAATTATTCAGTTCGGTCTGATAATAATTTTTTTTACTTTTCTTATTAAAAATATAAAATTTAACAATATAGTCAAAGAAAATATATCTTTAAAAAATTTGACACAAAATAATATCTTTTTAATACTAGAACACATTCAATAAAATATAATTGTAGTATATGCAAAAACTAAGCCTAATAACATAAAGAATCTAATAAAATCAATTAAAAAACTATAAAATCCTTTGAAAACAATAAACACTTTAAAAAAAAATCAATGCGCGACTCAAAAGATAATAAAAATATTATGGAAATAAATTATTTTTAATTATTGACTTCCCAAATCAATATTTTGTTTGGACTTTCTACTCCTGGGATAACAAGAATATACAAATATTTAGAGGGGAATAAATTAAAAATAACCCAAAAATTTTGCTAACATAATTGTATAAATATACATATTTTGTATATTATATATTATATAATCGACCTATATAATCGGTCGGTTCGGTTATCCGTTTTTTTCAAAACTATAAATCGTATCCAAGTCAAAATAATATTTTTTTAAAATAAATTACCGAAACTCATTTTCTCAATTCAGTTAACCGTATTTTCATATCAATTTTTTGAATTTTGGTTTATCGGGTATTTTGCGCATCCCTATTTTACATCATATTCAAATAGGCATTTAACCTTAAACTAATAGTTAACAGAAGAACTTAATTGATGCAACACCTATACTATACTATACTATACTATACTATACTATACTATACTATACTATACTATACTATACTATACTATACTATGAAGGATGGGATTGGTAGCTGTCGGATATGCAGCCATAGCCATTCATATGGAGAATAATGCAATAGGAGAAGGAGAATATACGGTGGTTGATCCAATGAAATGAGGTAGCCAGCATATAAATTTGGTTTGCTGACATCACAGTAGGTAACACATGGAACAACCATACGTCACCATCAGGGTACCACGCCAGATAGTGAACTGTGGCATGCCACGCAGGAAGGATATACGTGTCAAAAACTTATTAATAAATAACAAAGGAAAACAACTAGTAGAGATGATGAAATTTCGTTGCCCGCCACCTGCTCACCTGACCTCCGTCTGCCCTTTGTTTCTTTTATAGCTCCATCATTCATTCATCCATCCATCCATATCTATACGCACACGTACCTATATATAAATAAAATTACTAATATTAGATTCATTCAATAATTGATTCGAATTAAATATTGTATATGCTTTTTTTACTAAACAAATATTGTATATATTTATTGTAAAAGTAATCTTTTCAACTTAATTTGTTTTATTCATAATATCAATATTCAAATTTTTTATCTTCTTAAAGATTTAATATATCATCTCACTTGACCAATTGATAGTTTATATATATAATTATATTTTGATACACAACTTCACAAATTGTGTAAACAAAAATTATACATCCCTTCTATAAAATTTAAAACATAAATACCAAACCCTAAAACCTAAACCTTAAACCCTAAACTCTAAACTCTAATCATAAACATTAAATTCTACACCCTACACATTAAACCCCTAAACTCTAAACCTTAAAATCAAAAAGCTTGTACAAACTTTAGTTTTAGTTTGCTAAATATATCAAAGTATTTTTATATATATGTTCAACCCATCCTAATAACAACATTTTCAAGTCAAAAGCCTTAATTTTTTATAATAAAATAATTTATTACCAAGTCTTCGGTTGAAATTAGTTTTAGATTTATCTCTCAAATAATTTTTATTTTTGTTTCTTATTAAAAAGAACACCTTAATTTTGATGTTGTTCTTTTAAGAGAATAAAATTTAATTAGGGTAGAATTTTGATGAGATTAATAACATCGAACATTGATTCCAATTTGATATTGGAATTCAATGGGGGTAGAGGTCACTGGTGAGGGGAGACTTGAAAGGTGTATGATACGATGTGGTTTAAATTTAGATGTCCATGGTAGCATGAGGCAAATAAATATTGGCATTTAATTTGATCACTAAGAGGAAGTAACAAAATAGAAGCTTAAATATCAACAAATATCGAATGTAATGGTAAGACATATTCCACTCTAAAAAAATTTAAATTCAAACTTTAAAGATAACCGTATTGAAGGGAAAAGTCACGAATCCAAACCAATAAACTAAAGTTATTTTGTTAGTGTAATTTGTTCAAATTGAACTGTAATTTTCTATAAGATTGTTTTGTATTGTACGACACTTTATGAAAATAAATATAAAAAGTATTTCATATAATTCTCATTAGCTTGGAATTCGAGAACTTTGGATTGGTCTATCATACAATTTTTTATTTGAATTCTTATTCAGAAATGATAGATTTCATACAATTTAATAAGATTTTTTTAAAAATAACCATTGATAATAGAAGATTTTATTCTCTAAAGAAACTTGTTCAAAAAGTCAAGTTAGTTTTTATGAACATTACTTGTTTGACAAGTCGAATTTTTAAAAGTTTATTCGAAAAAATATATTTTGACCAACTAGTTTATGGGAATAATATACAGCGATTAAAGTAGAAAAAGATGTGTTACTCAAGTCGACGTACACCTATATATATATATATATAGAAGTTTGTCGTTTTTAGCGTTTTATTGTATTATTTGAAAAAGCTTTATTGTGTCATACAAAGTAATTTATTTGAAAAACATGGAAGTGTGTTGCTAGTTTCGAAGATTGTATTTACCGTAAGTGTTAAGTAATTAATTGAGAATACTTAAGGAAGAGAATAGCACGATAATATTATACCGAAAACACCTACAATTAGCGTGTGTAGTTAAGTTAAAGATTTATGTTCTTTTATACTAAAAATATTATAATAGACTTGTTGATTACTGATGTGAGTAACTCTTTTTTGTGGAATCTGATTTCTGTCCCTCCCAACCTGACCTCGTTTTTGGGTACATGACTCTTTATAAGAGGTAGGTCGAGGTGAGGACATGTGTCACTCGAGGAAGACATGTGTGTTAGTGACTTGGGTTCGTAGTGGCTCGGACATTAGCGCGAACCACGTGACTATGCACATGATTTGAATGGTGTTCGCGTGTCGAATCCGCGGCAGAATGATTTGACTCTGTTAATATATTCGTAGAGGGTTGTGATTGGGTACTCGCATGGATGTAATTCACCGATACTAACAAGACTTCTCTCTAAGCATGACTCGACAAAGGTAGAATCGTCGATTAATACGAACCCTGTAAAAAAATATTTTTTTTTTGTATTTTAATTTTTCAAGTGGTTAACTCGATATCAATTAACTTAAACAGAATTAGTTGTTGAAAAAATGATATTTTTGGAGTTTTGGATGAGAAATTGATCCAAACATTATTAAGAAAAATGTAGAACAATGTGTTTGTTCGTAAACGTGTACGATGTGGGTAACGCAAATGTCGGACCGCGGATCTTCCGTGGGCCTGTGGATATTTTGACTCAAAAATTAAAATAATTTTTTTCTCAATTAAGAGCATATATTTACCAAATTATGTCTTTAAATTAAAATAATAAATATTAAAAGATTCATTTAATTCATACATTAATTTTAAAGACTACTTTTTAAATGCTCATTAATTCTCATGTTCCATTAGGTAAAAGTTTCCAATAGTTCATTATGTGAAACCCTTATAAATACCGTATAAACCTATTAGGTTAAACATAACTTCAAAACACATACAATTTTTTATTGTTTTACTCTGAGATTTTCAAAACTAGTTTTTGGTGATAAAAGAATGCGAGATTATGGTTCGCAGATTATTACAAATGTGCTATTGTTGTGTTCATTTTGTTATTGTATCCTAGGAGATAGACGTCCGACGTTTTTCAAGCATCATAAGAGCGTAGGAATTTGTCTTAAGAAAATTGTCTGTTACACAGGCCTTAACTCGTTCTCAATCGATTTGGTTTAAATAATTTTATTCTGTTCGATTTAATATTTTAATATAATATTTATATTTTATTAATTTGTTATTTCTTAGATTAACGATTTTCTAACGTTAGTGTCTACAATAATTATAAAAGAGATGACAATGATTCGAGTCACTACAGCCTACAGGGGTGCCGATTACTTGAGGAAATTGTGTAAGACACAGATGTTAGTTGGAGAAGAAAAGTAGATTGGGTCGGGGAATGTTTTTTGTTTGGTTGCGTTCACATTGTTTTTGTTTAATGAAGGCACATGGTTGCATGTGAAGATATGTTGAATCAGGCAATGCATGAGCCTATTGGGGAAGGAAAAAGCCAAGCCTACAAATTTTTATTAAACAATGTGAGTTGTTGCTGGACAAAAGAAACATACAGAAAAACCATGCCCCCCACAAAAGACCAAGACCCTGTGGTCCTTTCAATTTTGATTCATAATAAATTAATAATAATAGTAATAAATGTTATAAAATTTGCAAAATGGGGCTTCCATGACCAGCATCCCACATGTCCCAATCCTAAAACCAGACAGCTTGGCTTTCATGTTACCACACGTGTTAGCCCTTGAATGTGAAAAAGATGTTCCTCCCCATTTTGGTGGGGGTAGTAATAGCAATACTACCACCCTCAACTTTTTCGATTTCGAATTTCATCCCATAAAAAACATGTTATAGTCTCAATAAAAAAAATTAACATAATAAAACAGACAAGACAAATATAAAAAAACTCATTTTCATCCAATCTTGTTTTATAAACATTTTGACAAATTCAATTCAAAAAGCTTGACCTTCTTTTTTTTTTTTTTTTCTAGCTTTTGAAAAAAAAATCCCTTTTTCATAAATGGGCATGTGATTTTAAGGGTTAAAAGAGGAGGGGCACATGCAAGCCATTTGAAGGGTGGGTGGCCTTCAAAATGTAGGGCCACGGAGGCACATGTTCTGCGACTGCCAAGGGCTACTTAATCAAGGGCACATGTTGTGAGGCTGTTTTGTTCATAAAAACACCTCCCATTTCGCCTATCCTATATAAACACAAATCTATTCCAATATCAAAATTCAAAAAAAAAAGTAGTAGTAGTAGTGTATTCAAATCCATCAAATTATCAACTTATCTGAATTTGGAATTATTATTAATTTAGGCTCTATATCTTACAAATATCTCTCACATTTAAACTTTTACATGCATGTAATTAAAAAAAAAACTTTTACACACATGTGAAAATCTTTGTCGCAAATTGGATTATTGGACTGACCCTTTTGCCGACACAATTTTGATGTTTATTTGGTTCCACTCCAACTAATTAAACCAACAAAATGAGTGCGAAAGAAGTGGTTTGTTAGGCTTGCAGGAGGAGTTTATATAAGTTTGAAAAAGACTTGCATTTTGTTTCACTTATATTAAGTAAAATAATGAGAATTCCAAATATTGTAGCATATATATATATATATACTTATAAATTTAAAATTTAATTAAGTTGTAGATATCACAATTAAAATAATAAAAAGATGTATCATTTTGTTTGAGTACAAAATAATATATATGTTTTCGGTTAATAACAATCCCGAAATCGATCCTTTAAAAATCTTACCTTTAAAAAATTTAAAATTATGTTTTTGTTATTTGCATTACCCATCTAACCCTTCTTTTAATATTAAATTAAAATTAGGATTACTAAACAAAAGGCCTTGGAATAAAGCAACCCTAAACTTTACTTTAAAGCCTTAAATTATTATTCCACCAAAACCAAAAATTAGCTGGCAATGGTGTGTTCTATTTTATTAATCAATTAATTAATATGATAATTAAATGATGCTTTTGTCACGCATGAGAAAAGACGGGGTCATTAATCTCACATCGGAAAAGAAAAATGAGGTCTTGTGATATAAATACGGTGAAGCTGCAGATCCTATCAGACATGTCTTTTGAAAAGAGGGTAATGACCCCGTGACAAGTGGTATCAGAGCGACCTTTTGACTGCCCGATTTCACGCTAAGCGCCCATGAGTGGGGTAGACAGGGTGGACAACTGTGACAAAGTGGCTCATCACGAGAGCGGAAGCTCATGATGAGGGCGTCACGAGGTTGAGTGGGGGAGAATGTCACGCTTGAGAAGAGGCGATGTCATTAATCCCACATCGGAAAGGAAAATGGAGGTCTTGGGATATAAATACGGTAGCGCTGCACATCCTATCAGACATGTCTTTTGGGAAGAGGGTAATGGCCCCGTGACACTTTACTTAGCTTAACAAACCAACAATAATAATACTAATAATAAAAATAATAAATAAATATTAGGTGGAGCTAAAAAAAAAGAGAAGAGGAAAAGTCATGTATACACAATAAAATACAGGAATTTAAAAATCTCGCTGGAAAAACAGTTTCCAAAAAATAATAATAAATCTTAATAAACACCTTTTCAAGAGTTGACATTAGAGTTAGACGCAAGCCGATCAGCCGGCGGCTGCTGTCCGCCGCAGGCAAGAAACTCGGTGATAGCCGTCATGGCCCGAACTTGCATCTCGAGCGCCGCTATGTAATCGCTAGTTTCCTCTATAAGGTTCGTGAACGATAGTTTCCGGCAACCGGGAACGAGACGTCCCAAGACCTTCAATTTCCTCTGAACGGCAGGCGTTTTCCTCTTCTCCCTGTTAATCGCCGGCTTCCTCAACCTCGAATTGGCGGCGACCTTTGCTTTCTTATGTTTTGACATCTTGCGAGCGGTGAGGATCGCTCTGCTCCAACGCGTGGTTCCCTTGGCCAGAACGGCGAGGACTCTGTACGCCGTCTCGTGGACTTCCTTTGGGGGGGAGGAGGAAGCGGTTGTCCTTCGAGAACGATGGAGGGCCTGGATGAGCTTGGAGGAGTAGATGTGCTGCTCGCGTTGCGTTCGCCACCGCTTAATACTTTGGTCACGCTGATGCGAATGAGAGGAAGCAAGATTTTCGTCTGTGATCCTTCGTTTCCTCCGTTTGAACTCGGGGCAGGTGTCGGGTGCGGGTTCGAGGTTGGGTATGAAGGAAGCCATGGAAAGTTGGGAATAATTGCAGAAAGAAGCGGGGAAATAGAGAGGAAAAGAAACTCAAGGTTTTTGAATTGTATAGGTTGAGGTTGGTGTTATGGTTTGAGATTTGAGCTTCAGAATGAGGAAGAGAGAGAGGCTTGGAATGACCTTATAAAAACGATTCACCCAACAGCAACAAAAACGCACGCGCGGGTTCCAGGTTTGTGCTGTGCTGTCTCGCTTCCTTGTTTTTATTTAATAAAATATTATAAAATTTAAAACTAGAAAAATGTCTAAATATATCTCTAAATTATTTTATTAACTAATTAGTTGTTTAATATTTATAAAAAATAATTGTCTAATATTTATTTTTGTAATTATATTAAAAGTTCTCTGTCAACAACTATTAAAATAAAGTCATTTAATCATTGCATAACATGTGGTATATGTATTAATCTTCGTTTATTTATTTTTTCAAATAAAATCATTATGTCACGGCCCGCACATTTGGGTCCGAGACAGATGCGCAACAAGCAACCCAAGAGGTTCTAGGCTTGCCAAGACCATCACACTTGGCCCGGCACTTGGAGAATGCTAGAAAGCCCACAAGACTTAGCCAAATCCATGGAGGATTCAGGAGGGTAATTTGGTCAAAGCATTATCCATTTATTTGAATATAATGTGTAGATAATGTTTGTGATAATTAGATATTTGAATTTGAGATTTGATCAGATAAGATAAGATAAGATCAATCTCGACCGTCGATGTAATTTAAACTGAGCCGTTGGATGTAGGGGAGTTCAACTATAAATAGAGGCTCCATCCTCACTTGTAAATCATTCAATTCAGATCATCCATCATTTGAGTAATACACTTGGCATTTACTCTAAAAACACTCTGTAGTGTTCTTCGCGTTCTTGAGCGTTCTTTCTCTTGTTCTTGTTGCCTTTCTCTTTTGTTCGGTTCCCCTTGGAACGATTTTGTGTTTGTGCAACTTGGGAGTATTTGATCTTTCGGATCAAGGATTCAGGCTTACTTAGTCGTTTGTCTTAAGGAATCGACTAAGGCCACACGTTGGGTTGGTTCAGAAGTCTAGCCCCGTGACAGTTGGTATCAGAGCGAGTGTTCGAGCGCAAACACTGATTGGAGATGGCAAAGAAAGGAGGGAATGTTGCAGCACAAAAGGGTGTTGAGGCCCAGGCTGACGATGGAAGGCGAGACAGTCCGAGCAACACTGTGCCTACGTTGGAAGAAAGGTTGGGAAAGCTCGAAGGATCCATGAAGGATGTCCGAGAGGAGATTGACGTTGTCAGAGTACGTCTTGACGAGCTAGACTCTTCGGGAGAGGAGCTCGAAAGCAACGTGCAGGATCTGAAGAACAACGTTCGAGACCTTGACCAGTGTGCCGACAGTGCGGATAGACGGAGTGATGCACTCGAAGCCGAGCTAAAGGCTTTGAAGGCGGAGATGATGGAGGAAATCAAGGGGCTCAAGGGAGAGCTTCAAGTTTACAAGGCTGTCGTGACTGATATGTTAAACACGGCAACATTCAGACCAAAGTTGGACGTGCCAAAGCCGAAGGAGTTTAGCGGAGCTAGATCGGCCCAGGACGTGGAGAACTTTGTGTGGAGCATGGAACAATACTTTCGTGCTACAGGCATCAAGGATGATGCGGACAAGGTAAACATTGCTTCTGTTTACTTAACTGACGTTGCACTTTTATGGTGGCGACGCAGATGCTCTGAGGAGAAGAGCAAGGATATTCCCATCGGGACTTGGGAAGAGTTTCAAGCTGAGTTCAAGGAACAGTTCTACCCAAAGAACACCCAACAGGAGGCTCGGGAGAAGCTGCACGAACTCAAGCATGAAGGTTCCATCCTGGAGTATGTCAGACAGTTCACTGAACTCAAACTCCAAATCACGGACATCGCTGAAGCCGAAAGCCTTTTTATCTTTAAGAACGGGCTTAAACGATAGGCCAGAATGGAGCTGAAGAGGATGGGAGTTGAGGAACTCTCCAAGGCTATGGCCGCAGCTGAATCTATAGCCGAGTTCGAGATGGCGGAGACACTCAAGCCCCGAGGCAAGGGCTATGGTGGGGGAGTCAAAGATGGGGAAGGTCTTGTGTGCTGTGTCTACGGAGGAAAGCACATGATGAAAGATTGCCCCAAGAATGATCGTCTTAATGCTGTCAAAGGCGATGTGTCCGAGGAGTCGGACGAGGAAGTGACGAGACTTGGTGCGATTGCGAGTGTCAAAGCAATCAAGCCGAGGGTAGAGAAGCAACTAAAGTGCTACCAATGTAAGGGGCCACACAAGTTGCGAGCATGCCCACATCGAGTCAAGCCATCCAAGGGGGTGGACGAGCCCGAACAGAACGAGGCTGCGAGACTTGGTTCGATGATACTGAGTTCTGCTAAGGCGAGAGTACGCAAGCAGAAAGGGTTGATGTTTGTCGACATCAACATTGCGGGACGATCGAGGAGTGCTCTAGTGGACACCGTAGCAACCGATCTATTCATGTCTAAGAAGGTTGCCGACAAACTTGGTCTTAGAGTTGTGGGTTCAACTGGAAAGATCAAGACTGTGAATGCTAAGGAAGTTCCAATTGTTGGGACGGCACGGAAGGTAGAGCTGCAGATTGGTGAATGGAAGGGCAAGGAAGACATCAAGGTAATCAACTTAGATGACTTTGATTTTGTTTTGGGACTAAGCTTCCTTGACCGTATAGATGCTCTTATCGTTCCTTGTGCCGACATCGTCTGTGTTTTGAGATCGCAAACAACTTTACGTTGTGCCCTCATACCGAGACAAGGGTAAAGGAACCAAGATGCTGACTGCCATTCAGCTTGCCGAGGATGCTCCAAGCCAATGAGACATCACTTTGGGGGCTACTGTTGGAGGGACTACTTTAGTGGGGCAAGAACTGCCCGAGCCAGCTAGTGACATGAGGCCCGTGGAAAAATCACCTTTGGGCAAGGTGGAGGAAGCATTGAACTTCAAGTGTGAAGAAGGGTCAACGCGGGAAAAGTTGCCAATGGGCAACGAGGCACCAAACTTCACGAGGGAAGGGTTGATGCCGGTTAGAGTAAATGCCACGAAGGAGGCGCATCTCAAACTTCATCGAGATGTGCGCAATGATGCAGAGCGAGAAGTTACACGGCGGAAGGAACCAAGGCGAGCAGTCTGTATGGGAAGACAACCCAGCCCGAGTCGAGCGCTCCTTATGGGGGGAGCCGTTCTTATGGGGGAACATCGTTGCCCGATTCTGAGTTGGGAGCAAGCCATGGTACCATGGAAGATCCAAGATCAACCAAGAGAAGTCTTTACTGAGACAGCGATGAGGGCATCGCCAGATTTGGTTGGGGAGAATGTCACGGCCCGCACATTTGGGTCCGAGACAGATGCGCAACAAGCAACCCAAGAGGTTCTAGGCTTGCCAAGACCATCACACTTGGCCCGACACTTGGAGAATGCTAGAAAGCCCACAAGACTTAGCCAAATCCATGGAGGATTCAGGAGGGTAATTTGGTCAAAGCATTATCCATTTATTTGAATATAATGTGTAGATAATGTTTGTGATAATTAGATATTTGAATTTGAGATTTGATCAGATAAGATAAGATAAGATCAATCTCGACCGTCGATGTAATTTAAACTGAGCCGTTGGATGTAGGGGAGTTCAACTATAAATAGAGGCTCCCTCCTCACTTGTAAATCATTCAATTTAGATCATCCATCATTTGAGTAATACACTTGCCATTTACTCTAAAAACACTCTGTAGTGTTCTTCGCGTTCTTGAGCGTTCTTTCTCTTGTTCTTGTTGCCTTTCTCTTTTGTTCGGTTCCCCTTGGAACGATCTTGTGTTTATGCGACTTGGGAGTATTTGATCTTTCGGATCAAGGATTCAGGCTTACTTAGTCGTTTGTCTTAAGGAATCGACTAAGGCCACACGTTGGGTTGGTTCAGAAGTCTAGCCCCGTGACAATTAGCTTTTAAAAAAATCAAAGTTTTAATATTTTTCGAAAAAATCTTAAATCCCTAAATTTCGTCTTAACCGTTGTCGAATACTATATCGTCGTTGTAATAATGAATTTTTCCCTCTCATTTTGTCGACCTTTAATCAATCGTTCGAATAAAGATTTCACATTTGACGTTTGTGATTTGTTTGACCATTCATTCGTCAATTTCCGACGACATGAGATTATGGTTATCGGTTGTGGGGGTCAGTGAAGAAATTGGTAGTTGATAACGGTCGGATCGAAGGTTGGAAGAGAGTAATTTAGTGGTTTTAAAATTTAGGGTTAGAGGTTGAGTTTTTTTAGAAACTTAAGATTTTATAATTTTTTAAAATATAAATTAAATAAAATTACATAAATAGATCATGTGTCACATTTTAATTGGATAATAAATTTTTTTAAAATCTATCACAAAAAACCTTAAAATAATTATTGAGTGAAACATTAAACACTTATTTCATCAAAAAATTCTTTAAGCATCCATCTAATTAATAAAAAAGATATAATATGCCATTTTTTGGTTAAGCCAATAAATAATCTTACTTGTGATTATTAGAGATAAAACTCGGCAAGATGACAACAATCTTTTTGATAAATTTAATTTGGAGTTAATTGTATTATACATCCCTAAACTACGACACTCATTTTAAATTAGTCTTTAATCTTTTAAACATTTTATTTTATCTTCAAACTATGACCTTCATTTTAAATTGGTTCTCAAACTTTTTGAACACTCTAGTTTCATCCTCCAATTATTACTCATTCGGAGTTAGTCCTCAAACTTTTTGAACATTCTAATTTTATCCCCAAATTATCATTGTATGCTAATCATATCTTATGTTAATAAAACCATTATAAAAATGTTAATTATCATGGAACACTGATGTGTTTTGTGTAATAATATAATGCGCTTTAGATGATAATTTAAGGGTAAAATAGGAATATTCAAAAAAGTTTAGGGATTAATTTAGAATGACGGTCATAGTTTGGGATGAAAATGGAATATTCAAAAGTTTAGGATCAATTTAAAATTAGAGGCATAGTTTAAGGATGAAATTAAAACATTTAAAAGTTTAAAGGCCAATTTAAAATGAGGATCATAGTTTTGAGGATGTGTGGTGCAATAAACTCATTATTTTGGGCCAATTTTATAAAACAAAATAATACCGTGAAACATTATCAACTCAGTCTCATATATGTGTGTACAAGATTGTAAATAAATTGGGCTTCAACTATATTTATTTATTAGGGTTTTGCTATACACAACCTAAGGACTGTGTATAAGAACTACTAGATTACTATCATTAATGGTTATTTTATTTTTCTATCGAATCTATTCGAATATAATTAATTACATTCTTAAAAAGTTAAATATCGTTAATTTATGGTGTTTAGTAAAATTAAATCCTAACAACCTAAACCTTAAACCCTAACCCTAACACTAAATCCTAAAACTTAACCTTAAACCATAAACACTAAACCCTAAAAATACAACAGTACTAAAGCCCTAAAACAATAAACCCTAAACACATAAACTCTTTTACATATTATTAATTACATTAAACACCCTGAATCAACAATGTTTAATATTTTAAGAATGCAATTAATTACATTTTAATAGATTCTATTGAAAAGTAAAATAACAATTAATAAGAATCTAGTAGTTGTTATACACAAGCAAAACCCTTATTTATATATGTTTGTTTATTTTTAAGTATATTCGCATTCGGACTATATTTATTAAAGATTGATAGTTTGAAATTGTTCGTAAGCAATACATAAATGGTAACGGTAAAGGATGAGTTAGTTGGTCAACATCAATAATTCAATAAATTAATATGGGATTGAAAATGTAGTAATAAATAGGAATGCACACCTTCATCCACTTAATAATTTGCTTACGAATTTAAGACCAAAAAGGAAGTTCAACATTTTTGTCTGTCTTGCATCTAAAGGGTAAACACATATGTTATTGTTACCGACTTTAGCTAAACACCAAATTCCTTTTAAACCATGAATTACATACCAACAATGGCGACTTGATTTCCCAATTTAATTATATTTATGTTTAATTCCAACAACAACCGGCTAATTAACTTTGCATTATTAACTCACATAACTATATCTTTAACAAAAATAAAAATAAATCTAAATAAAAACTCATACATATTATTACTTAAATCATAATAAATCTAGGAAAATATGGATATGATATTTACAAGAAAAATCTCGAAATCCTCACGTCAATCTTACTATTATCCTAAAACTTTCAATAGTGGGCAGAACTATGCAAGTAAATAGGCATG
Source organism: Hibiscus mutabilis (assembly GCA_019671005.1). NCBI lineage: Eukaryota > Viridiplantae > Streptophyta > Magnoliopsida > Malvales > Malvaceae > Hibiscus > Hibiscus mutabilis. The sequence goes on along the minus strand of CM033712.1, from coordinate 79,446,062 downwards.
TAAACGAACCGAACGAACACGAACGGTGGTATGTTTATGTTCGTTTATTTAATTTTAACTGAATAAATAAACAAAAACGAGCAATTAAACGAATATAATTTTTTGTTCATGTTCGTTTGTTAAAATAATAAACGAACGCAAACGAATATTGAGTATTATTTAATTTTTTTCTTAAGAAATTTGAAGTTTCGTACACTGAGTATTTGTTTATTTTTTTGTTTTTATTTCATGTTTTTAATATATGTTTTTACATTTTTTAAATACAATACGTTTTTGTTATGAAAAATAATAAATATAAATGAATATATGTGAATAAATTTAAACGAACAGATTATCGAACGTTCACGAACATAAATGAATGAGCAAGCCTCTTGTTCGTGTTCGTTCATTTAATTAAATGAACAAAAAATATTGTTTCTGTTCGTTCGTTTAATACATAAACGAACTTCCCGCCAAACGATTCACGAACGGTTCACTGAATGTTTAGTTCGTTTACGGCTCTACAAGCAAACACCAATAAATAAACCAATTAAATCAGTCAATTCAATACTAAAAGAGCCTAAATGCGTGAGGAAAAGATATATATATATATATATTATTAATTAGAAATAATAAGTAGAGTGAGTAAAATTTGACTTGAAAAAATTAAATTTTTTATTCGAATTGTAATTTTATAAATTCGACTCGAAAAATTTTAAATAAAAAATTGAGTTATACCTTTCAAAAGAAATTGAGTTATAAAAGGGAATTTTGAATAACTCACAAATTCTAGTGATTAGTAGACTAATTTTTAAGTTCTAGTCAGGTCCTTCAACTCTGTCTGATATATGTATATCACATACGTAGAAATATGAAAAAAATTATATGTATATAGTATATGGTTAAAGAAAAATAATTTAAATTTGAACCAGTTAATACCATAAACATTATAAATGCTTACAATTAAATTTTAAATAGTAACTCGAACAACTCGACTCGACTCAAATTTTATAAACTTAACTTAAAATTTTTAAATAAAATTTGAGTCATAAATAGGACGAGTCTGCAGCGCTCGACGATCACCGAAGAGCACTACTAACTACGAGCACCGACGAACACTATTAATTCAATTTATAAAGATTAAAAATTTAAAAGACTCACCGTATAATTATAAATTATTTAAAATCAAAAGGTAAATTAATTAAAATATATTATTTTATTTTAAATTTTCTTTTAAGCATAAATTAAAATATCTATCTACTCCTAAATTATAAAACCATAATTTTTATTTATTTGAAATTCAAGCCGTCGCTGCCGCGGCCTCCACAGTCATACAAGTCTGGGCAATTGCAGAGTTAAAAAGGTATAAAAAAAAAAGGCAATCCAACAGGATGTCGAAAAGTTTGTATTAGGGTAACACCCATGTCCGGTCACATTCTGGAACAATTCAATGGCCTTTTGGACTTTACCCTCTTTCCCTAATCCAGCTATTAATGTGTTATAAGTCACAACTGAAGGAGCAAGTGACATTTCCTTCATTATGTGAAACATTTTCCATAGTGTATGACAACGGCGGGAACGCAATGCTGTTCATCGGTGGGGAACGACGGCCATGCAGGAGGCAACAACGGCGGCAGTTTGAATTTAAATGAACAAAAATTAGATTTTTTAATTTAGAGGTAGATAGGTATTTTGATATATATTTAAAAGAAAATTAAAAATAAAATAGTTTAATTAATTTATCTTTTAATTTTTAAATAATTTATAATTATACGGTAACTTTTTTAGATTTTTAATCTTTATAAATTGAATTAATGGTATTCATCGGTGCTCGTCGTTAGTGGTGCTCATCTAACACTCTAATTTTTTTTTTCCATAAAACATGATTCGTCAACTCATCTTAATAGAATTCTCACCATTAATAATAATCATTATCTTTTTAAGATAGAATGATATTTCGATCATTTACCTTAGTTCCGAAGATAATATTAATAAATTGGAATAGTGAAAAACAAAAGGAAGGGTTTAGGACTTTTTTTAACATACAGGTTAGGACCCTTTTTTTATCATACATACAGTTTAGGACTTATTAGGTGAACCAAAATGAATTAATATTATGAATAAAGACTTTAGGTTATATAAAATATTTTGTTGGATGTTTGACATCGTACGTTACCTATCATAGCACTGGCAGTCGCAGCTGAAAGCTTTCTTTTCAAACTTAAACACGATTTAATTCAGGATTAAATGCGCCACTTGAGAAGAAATATTAATCACATAATATATAATTAACACGGGGAAATGGAAATAGTGAAATGGACAACAAACGAAACTTTTGAATTTTGAATTTATATTAATACAGAAACGGTAAAAAAAAAAAAAAACAGCGTTTTAAATACAAAAACAATGCCAAACAGATGATAGTTAAAAATAATATAAAAAAAACGTTTAAAACTGAGTTTTCAACCCAAACCAAAAAGCTATTTTTTTTAGCTTTTGCGGCGAAAAATGTGGTTTAGAAGATAAAAGACAATTTTTACCTCGTTGTTGTTATTGTTGTCGTTGAGGACCAACCCCGATAGTTTTTCAACCAATTTCCCTTCTTGATTGTTCTTCATGCTCATTCCTCTCAACCTTCCTCTGATTGACTGTTCTTCAACTCATACCTCTCAACCTTCCCCTAATTTAACGATTCTTAATAATAAAATTTTCAAAACCCAATCTTGATGATGCCGATGACAATGGATGCAAATCTTTTAGCCCAAAAAATCCTAAGTTAATTGTCTAAAAATTTTAAAAATAAATATGAAATGGAAAGAAAGCAATGAATTGAGCAGAACTGCAGAAGGGGGACGGGGAGAAAGGGAAGGAAAGAAGCTTTTTTTTTTGTACATACTATAATATATATTTTTTATATTAATTATATGTGCATGTAATTTACATTTTGACATGAACCTAATAAATGTTTCAGTAAAAAAACAGATGTTGTTCGAGACACGAATTCAAATAATTTTGTGTACATAGTGTATGCGCCTTGTTAAGGGGTCTACAATATCATTGAACTAATAATCACTTTTAGATTATTCAAAAGAAATTACACTTTAACCTATATTTTCTATATTTAAATTAAACTAATAACTAAATTACATTAGTTTCTTATAATGTATTTAAAATTTATATTTTTAACAATTTCTCCTACTTTTTCTCATTCTCACATTTTTCTGCAGCAATTATTTTTTCTTTGAGAGTTTCTTAGTAATTTTTTAGTTTTTCAAGTTAATGGTGGCGACTTTGGTCATTTACCGGTGGTGATTTTTTTGTTATTTTTTGTTTTTGTTTATTTTTTGTTTTTTATTTTTCGTCGGCTGTTTTGGCATGTTCTTCATCTGCCATTATGTCACGTTCTTTGTCTACCTTTATGGCATGCTGATATTGAAGACGTCTACAACCTGATGTATGTTACAGTTGAATTTTACCGCACAATATTGCATGGGTTGGTTGTTCGTGGAGATAACCAAGATATTTTTTTCTCTTTTTTGTTGATTGGAGTAATTCAATGATCTGTGCTCTTCCAGTGAGCACTCCAAGATTTCGCTCTGGTGATAGATTTAAAGAACACTGATGAAGATTTTATGAGAAGATTTAAATTTGCTATTCATGTTTGCATACTCTTTGCTTTTTATGTTTTTTTTATAATTTAGGGTATGTTTATCTGTGTATTTCTTCTCATTATTTTTCAATGAAATCTAGTGTTTGATTCAAAAAAATTATATATATTTTAAAATTATTCAATTTAAAAAGATATTAATAAAGAATTACCATAAATTATTTTTAATATTTTAATTATAGTAGATTGATATATTTTATATATCGTAATATTAATTAACTTAAATATAATTAAAATCAATATAATTCAAAATTTATAATGCAATGTTTAAAATATAGATTTTATTTTTTTAAAAATATTTTTTGACAGCAATACCAAATACTAAAATCTTTTCAACTTTTCAAAATTACTTTTTAAAAATAAATTTTCACATAATTTTTTAAAATTACTTTCCAAAAACAATACTAAATTGGCCCTAAATTTAATATTTAAACCTTAATATTTAACAAAAATCCTAAAACAAAAATATTTATGAATATTTTTTATTTCCATTACATGCGTTTGGAATAATAACCCTTTGGGTGATGCACAAATCAAATAATAATTTTATTATTATTACTATAAATAAATTGATAGACTTATTTCAAAAAAATGGATAGAAAAGAAGAAAAGGCATGTTGTTGTTTTCATGCCACTTCATTTTCTCTCTCTCCATATTTAGCATTTATTTTGTATACAAGACTTAAATGAAAAATAAGCGCCCAAAGTATATTACTTTTAAATTTTAAGTGTTTAAAGTATTTTTTTATAAAAATACGTGCTTAAAGTTTTAAAAGTTATAATTTTAGGTGTTCGACCATTAAAAAAACCGTTATTCATTTAAAACGTGACATATGCATGAATATTAATTTTTTAATTATTTTTGAAAAAAAACTTTAAAATTTTATTTTTTTAAAATCCCAAAATTACAAAAATATTCAAATCAGTCCTTAAATCCCTAAAAATCTTCACCCCTACCGCCGTCTCTGACCTCACCCATTCGGTCGTCGAACTCAGCCGACCATTTTTCCCTACTCGCCGTCGCCGAAAATTGACAAACGATGTACGTTCGATGTTCAATGTTCGATTGGCACACCGTTTGCCGGTTTCCAACGTCGACGAGTGAATAAAAATAGTCGGCTGGGTTCGGCGATCGAAAAGGTGAGGCCGGTGGCCGGCGACGCCAGCGATGAGGATTTAGAGACTATTTTAGAAAGTTTTAAAATTCTAATTTTTTTTCCGTAAAATTTTAAATTATTAAAAATATTAATTTAAAGAAATTAAAAATAACACATGTCGATTTTATATTGGTTAAAGGTTTTTTTAACGATTGTTAACTACCAGACACCTAAAATTATAATTTTTAAAACTTTAGGCACATATTTTTACAAAAAAATTATTTTAAGCACCTAAAGTTAATAAAAAGTACACTTTAAGTACTTATTTTTCATTTAAGCCTTTATACAAAAATATTGTTTTTAAGATAATTGTGTTAATCAAGTAAAAAACCCAAGGTGTCTGTTAATTGATTATTTTCCTTGTACTAAGCCGGTTTTCAGTAAGAAAATGTGAAAAATATTATTTTTGGTTTTAAAAATACTTAGGTCATATTTGGTGATTAGTTGATAGCATATTACATTAGTTGATAGTTGATTTGACTATGGAGTTTTATTAGTTGATTATATAAAAGTATTTGATAAAATAAACTGATAGATGTTAGCTGTTTGATTATTTAAACAAGTAAAATAGCATACAAGTACATAATTATATTCAATACTTGTTTGAATAGTTTATTAGTTATCAAAATTTTGTATATATTAATATTAATTAAATTATGATTTTTTATTAATAAAGGCTTTATTAACTTAAAAAACTATTAGCCAGAGGTTCCACAGTCAATCTGTATCAAATTTAAAATAAAAGAAGGAAAGTCAACAAATATACAAAAATTTAAAGAACCTAATAATACTGACTTAGATAAATTATTAACAACTAAATTTGCCTCTCTAAAAACATGTGTAAACTTAACGGGCTAATTCCGATCTAGCAACTCAAAAATATAATGTAAGATAGACATTGACGCCCTCGAACGCAAACGTTGACAAATCAAACGGGAAAATTACAAAAAAATATTAATTTACAAATATCACAATGTAAATACGCGATGTTAAAGAATCAAATTAGAAAATGTTAAATTTAAATTATTTTGAGGTTTTTGATAATTGTTAAGGGTAAAAAAATTTTATAATTATTATGTCAAAATTATTAATTTCAAAAAATTTCTATTAGTATTTTTTTTCAAAATTAAAAGTTTTATTTCAATTCACTATTCACCAAACATCTAAATTAACGGATTTAACTTTTAATTTTAACTTAAACTTTCAATTTCAGCTCAAAACCGTTGTTTATCATACATGACTTAACTTAGTTGGTGCATTTGGTTAGAATAGGATAATTAGATTTTTAATCCGAAATGGGTGAATCCATTTTCGACCGGACCATAATGGCTTAGGAGATTCGTGGTGCTTATAATAAATCTCAGTTGACTTCACGGCTGGGTTTGAACCGTACGACCTTGGTAAAATGGTATTTGTTAGATAAGGAGAGGAGAGTGAGGCAAGTATTTCGAGTTGATTTGAATAATTTAAAAAATATTTTTTTTGAATTGAATTAAATTTTATTAATTTCTAACAACATTATTTTATTTCAAGGGGAAGTAGTGGTAATAAGTTTTGGGCGGTTGGTGCTGCTGTAATAATAATACTATATTAATACAACTTAATTGGGTCATAAAAACTAGAATTGGTCATGGATCTGGTTGGTCGATTTTTTGCTGACCCACACCCGATCTAAACATTTGATATCTCCACCAAATTTGATCTGATTCGACATTTTATTTTATTTCACTTGATTGAGTTCGACTTAAATTTTAGAGTAAAAATATGAACTTATTTCGACATAAATAATAATAATTATTATTATTCGATAAAATATGAAATTAATTGAAAAAATACAAATAGAGAGATAATTATAATAATTATTCCGTTTTTATTACACAAAATAGAAAGATAATTAAAAAAAATATATAGACAGAGATAATATAAAAAAATCAGACGCGAACTATTATTTAGAATAAAAGTAAATTATTATTTCAGGTAAGGTAATGTATTTTTCACCTTAAACTCAAATTCGACCCGATCTTATTCTAAAATAAAAATCAGCTTCTAACTCAATTTTTTTAAAAAAACCTGACCTCTATAAAATCAGATCAGATCACAACTCGTCTGAATCAAATAACCATCCATAGTTAACATTGTCATGGATAATTCCAACTTATATTGGATTAATTAAAATAAAGAAACCGAAGAATGAGTTAAATTGTTTGAATGTATGTGAGAAGAGCAGCAGAAAAAAACAGAGGAAAAATCTTTGAAAGAATCAGAAGAGGACCATCTGCATTACACCACTTGCTGCCAGTTGCCCTGCAGTGCCTCCTCCAGTGAGACAATCCCCCATCTGACTCGACAAAGCCAAAGGAAAAGCCACTCAATACTCCAAACTCTTCATTTTTTTTTACTTCAATTCGAAATCAAACAGTGAAATCCCTTAATCTCGATTTTAAATAGGCATAAAGTCAAAAAATACTCTCAATGTTTAACTGAATGATCACTTTGACTTTTATTCTTTTTTTTAGAGTAATTTAACCCTTAACGTTTTATTTTGGGTAAAAATATCCTTATACAAATGAAAACTGACAGTCCACTGACGGTAGATGGTTTGAAATGACGTGACAAACATGTATAGTAGTGTACGTTGACATGACAGTATCATATAGACAAATGTATTTACTTGAAAAAACATTATATCAGTCAAAAAATATTTTTATAAAATTATACAAAATATAAAATAATTTTTTCTGCTAACTTATTATTCTGTTAAGTCTTTTCAAAATGTTTACCGTCAGTTTTCTAACAATTTTTATCCGCAGAGAGACATTTTGGACCTAAAATAAAACGTTGAGAATTGAATTACTCTAAAAAAAATAAGAGCTAAAATAACCATTTAATCAAACGTTGGAGCCATTTTTGTGACTTTCTGCCTTTTAAATAAAACAAAACAAGGACTTAACATAATTAGACCCTTGCTTCCCAAATCCTTCTTTATTTATTTGGGTTAATTCTATAAATGTACGTAGATTAACGTCTATTTTTTAGATCGGTTTACGAACTTCAAAACATTATAATTAGACCCTCAAAGTATCAATATTGTACTACTTTGATTTTAACATAAAGTACATTTAAAACACATGCACAACTTGAATTTGATGTACCGAAATAGACGATATTAGTAAAATTTAAAAGGTTATTTTTTAATAAAGCGTATACAGATTGTCAATGCAGTATTTACACATATATTTATAATTTAACCTATTTGTTTTAACATAATGTTGTTACTTTAAAGACTCTATTAGGGCGAGTCTAAAGAACAACAGCTTAAAAACGGTTAAAAAACACACAATAAAAATGTTATCAAAATATATAACATTTGAGGTTGTGTGCTAGTAACATTTGAAGTTGCAATAAAAAATGTTATCAAAACGTTTAGCATTTTAGGTTATGTGGATAACATTTTAAGTTGCAACTCGAAATGTTATCCAAACCAACCTAAAATGTTGCGGCACAACAGACTCGCCCAATCAATTAAGAAGTTTGAGGACAAATCAATAGTGAGAGGATTTTGTTGTTGTATTTTACTGAATACCAATGCTACTTTTTGCTAATTATATGTATCAAGTAAAACCATATTGGTCTATTAAAAAAAACATATTGGTATGAATACAAAGAAAGAAAAAGACTTGGAAGCTCTTCTTCACTGAAGAATTATATACATATATACGTATGTATTTTTTTGAAAGTATATACATATTTATATAAGCATCTTAGGGGGCAATTAACTGCAAGCTGTTTGTTGAAGCTCTGGGCTTCACATCATAGGCAAGTTTGATATCTGCAGGCTTAGACTGTGGATCTTCCTCTTGGAAGGATACCTCAAACAAGAGTGATTGGTATAAGCAAACTTCATCTTCTTTGCAATAATACACCTGCAAGGTCATGGACCAAACAATTTGACACAAAATGATTTGATTTCTAAAGCTGTTTAGACATCAATAGCACATGCAGGCGGTAGCATGCGTGCCGACACACATATGAAGAAAGGAGTACCTTGCAATTAATCAGCCCTTTAAAAGCTGAAGAAGTGGATCTTTTGAAACGAATCGTTGCAGATCCGTCTGGACTAAGCTTTCCATCCGAGGGATCGATAGATGCAGCATTTTCAGGCTCTATATCGACAGTGAATTTGCTCTGTGCTTCCTGCAATTGGTGATTGGAGAGAAAGTATTGAAGATTATTCTTAGATGACGATGCTACTGTTTTATCGCTACAAAGTTGGGAGAAATGAAGGTAAAGGGGCTAGACTCTTCAGTGAGTTGTGTGTGCATTTATGGAGAAGGGACAGATGAAGTGACCTTGGAGAAATGATACTCTTCAGGTAATGATATTTTGAGATATAAGTTCCCCTCACTGGATGAACCGCCATTAACAACGATTGTCTGTGTGTCAGCTGATGATCGCCTCCTAAGGCGTCTCAAAGATTTGGATTTTGGTGTAGGAGGCTGAACTCCTTTCAGTTCTAAAGTAAGGATTTCCACATTTTCTTTGTTCAAGTCTAGATATCTGATCAGACTGTTGTTTGTATCAGCAATAAAAAGTCTTCCTACAAATCGATAGGGGAACACATTCAATACATGGTTAATGATGAACAAAAGAAGGCATAAAAATTGAAACTTAAAGCAGAAGATCATAAAGGTTATATGATGAGATTTTATATACTCTAAAAAGAATACACAATTTAAGGTAGAATCAAAATTATGTCAAGCAACTGTCAGGCATATCCACTTCATTGCTGAAAAATCTTGATTCAACTAACTGTAATGCATTAATATATCTACACAATTAAATATGCTATAAAACTTCTTTCTTTCACTCTTGTTGTAGTAATTCATCTAGTTCCGACACTCTGTTATATAGTTGTAAGGGGGACTGCATGCAAGTGATCTGAGATCAGGAAATAAGAAATTGACACTGAATTCCAGGACTAATCATGATGTTGGATCTTCAAACGAAGTTCTTTTTATAGGAGATTGCATCATTACATGCAATGTACAGCTCAACCCTAGAACTAAATAAATATTATGGAAACTACCTCTGACATATTTCAAATTTCAGACGTGTATAATGAACCTTCATTTGAAAAATGATAAGGTTAAAAAGATATAATGTGGTATACGTTACATGAAAGGAAAAGAACATTACCGTTTTCTGCTTCAATGATCCCTGCTGGTTCAGAAAGCTGCAAGACCATAATAACAGTTAAAATGATACTATTTCCAATAAAAAGTATGTAGAAAATTTCAAACATTCACTTGCTACAGCATAACCTCTTAAGATACAGCTACACGTTCGTAGTTCTAACCTGAGCAGCTAAGGCCTTTCCATTCTTGAAGCCAGCTTTGCCTGTCCCCGCCAGTGTGGTAACTCTTTTACTAGCTGGATCTAGTTTCTTGATCTGAAATTTCAAAACCAAATGAAAGATGAAGTGCAAGCAATTTAGCCTGAAGCAATTCCTATCAGTTATCAAGTCATAAATTTAAATAAAGCGGTAATTTGAACATTGATACAGTATTCTGAAAATTTTAGCTTTTGTTGTAAATATAAATATACTAGTTATGTTTGAACCGCAACAAATATTTCTTTCATGGTTCTAAGTTCTATGCAGAGTCCAGGCACGACTTTCGCAAACATGTAAAATTGCAAGGAGTCCGCACGACTTAATCATACATGAAAGAGTAAATGCAGGGATGTACCTTGTGGTTATAACTGTCTGCTATATAAATCTGACCGTCCTTTGCACATAAGACACCCAAGGGATGCTGAAGAAGTACATCAGACCCTACACCATCATGGTCTCCAAACTGCAATGGTCAGTATGCATTGCTATGATCATCAGCAGAATATAATACCCCAACAAAATTTCGTAAGCTATAAACTTTAATTGACATTTTTATGTACTGCGTATCTGCTCTGTGTTATCTTTTAATAAACTAGCTTTAAACTAGAATACCCGGAACAAATTCTCAGAGAAAACTGGGTCGCCACCAGCTAGTAATCTTGATCCTCCTGCTTTCAGATCAAGAGCTCGAATGGAGCTACTCTCCCTATCAGCAATATATGACTCCCTCGGATCTGAAAACAAACATTTTAAGTAAATGTTCCTAGAAATCAATGACCATCTAAAACATTTCAGTAATGTACAAAAATGATGAAAACTATCAAAGTATTCCAAATATTACCGGGAGACAACGAAATTCCAGAAGGTTGTGCAAAAGATGTGGTTGTAGAGCTACCTCAATGACAAGAAATAAAATGTCAATGAAAAATGCATGTAGAATATTGTATATGTATTTGATATGTATATATGTATAACATGAACAAAATTAAATTATAAGCTAGGCAATTCAAGAAAGTCGATAAACACAGAAAGACAAAAACATGAAAAATGAAGTAAAAGTTGCTCCTAGTATCTGTACTTTAGCATTACCTTGATCCATTTAAGTTTCTTTCATATCCATTACCACTAAATACTCTAGTAGCTCCATCTTGTATGTTATGCTCCCAAATTTGGTGCTGGCTAGCCATTGCAATGTAGACCTTCTCATTGACAGGGTCAAAATAGACATCCCAGGGAGAGTTAAGGAGCTGAAAGGTGTAGAAAAGCAATTTTCTAGCTTTAGGAAAAACTAATTAACGCATAAAAATAAAGCAGAATTTAAGTTTCTGTAGAAAAGAAGAAGAAAACAGAATTGATTTTCTGTTATTGAATATTTTCAAAAAATTACATCCCTTTACAGTGAATTTATAGACTCAAGTATTGGACTTTAGTTACAATTAGGAGTCCTAAGTACACAAGACATCTAACTCTATCTTTTAGGAAGTAAACTTTAATTTAAACTACTATTTACATGAGGACTCTAACTCTATCTTTAAACTTTAATTTAAACTACTATTTACATAAGGACTCTAACTCTATCGGATAATCTAACACTCCCCCTCAAGTTGGAGAATATACATTGTATAATCCCAACTTGAATAGAAACTTGTCGAAAGAAGCTTTTGGTAGTGCTTTTGTAAGTACATCTGCCACTTGTTCTTCTGTAGGAACATAAGATAAAGAAGCTGTCCCACTAGTAATCTTTTCTGAGATAAAATGCCTGTCAATCTCCACATGTTTAGTCCTATCATGGTGTACTGGATTTGAGCAATTTGTATGGTGGATTGATTATCACAAAAAATCTCAAACTTCTCATCTTGGTTCACATTTAGCTCCTTCAATAGCTTTAACAACCAAATTCCTTCACACATTCCCAATGCTAAAGCCCTATATTCTCGCTTCAAAGATCGCTTCTAGATACAATCTGTTTGTTTCTTACTCCTCCAGTCACTAGATTTCCCCAAACAAAGGAGCAAGAACCACTAGTTGATCTTCTTTCACGATTCGTTTGCCCAACTTGAATCAATAAATTTGAAATAGTCCTTTCTTGAGTCTTTTTAAATAGCAATCCATGCCCAGTGTCCCTTTCAAGTATCTCAAAATTCTAATTGCAGCTTCCATGTGATCTTCCTTGGATCAGTCATGTGTTGACTGATAATATTAACCGGAAAAGCAATGTCTGGTCTGGTTAATGACAAATAAATCAATTTTCCCACTAACCTCTGAAATTTACCCTTATCAGCTTTAGGGCTTGTGTCCTCTCTATTGAATTTTAAGCCTGCTTCCATGGGAGTATCAACTGGTTTGCATCCCAACATTCCTGCTTCATTAAGTAGATCAAGAACATATTTTCTCTGGTTTATCACTAGACCTTTGCTCGACCTAGCAACCTCCATGCCTAGAAAGTATCTGAGCTTTCCTAGGTCTTTTGTTTCAAACTGTGTATTTAACAACCCTTTTAAGTGACTTATCTCTTCATCATCATCACTGTCAGAATAATGTCATCCACATATACTATTAAAATAACCCTTTTATTGCTAGAGGTTACCTTAATGAAGAGAGTGTGATCTGCCAAGGATTGTTTGTATCCATTTTCTAAAATCACCTTGGTGAATCTGTCAAACCAGGCTCTAGGTGACTGCTTCAAACCATAGATGGATTTATTAAGTCTGCAAACTTTCTGATCTCCTTTTTATCGACTTCAAGCCCGAAGGCACTCTCATGTACACTTCTTCTTCCAATTTTCCATTAAGAAAGGCATTCTTAATGTCAAGTTGATGAAGCTTCAGTCCTTGTTTACAGCCAAGCTTAAGAGAACTCTAATCAGTATTTAGTTTAGCTACAGGAGCAAAGGTCTCATTATAATCAATTCCATAGGTTTGAGTAAAACCCTTGGCCACCAACCTTGCTTTATACCTCTGTATACTTGCCATCGAGTTGTATTTTATGGCGAACACCCATTTGCATCCGATCGTTTCTTGCCTTGTGGAAGATCTCAGAATGGTCCAAGTATCATTCTTTTCAAGTGCTTCAATCTCCTCTTTAACAGCCCTTCTCCACTTAGAATCTTTTAGAGCCTCCTCAATAGTGTTAGGTATCTGTTCTTTATCTAAGCAAGTCAGTAAAAGCCTTAAATGATGGCATTAGATTACCATAAGCAACATACCTCTCAGAATGGGGTGTTTTGTACATTGTCTTACCCCTTTCCTTTTAGCAATAGGCAAATAATCAAATTCAAGTAAATGAGAGGGAGTCTCGGCTAGAACATTACCTCCATCATTTTCATTGGCAACTCAATTCAAGTCCAATTCTCGGCAAGTGTCGATTGCAAAAGCAGTCTCTGGAATAGTTTTACATTTTTACGGTATAAACTTTCAATTGCTTAGGAGGCTGAGGGTTTGTGAGGAAGGTTTGGGTGAATTCCGAGGAGTAGTAACAATAGGTGAAGGATGGGAAGCTGTAGGTGTAATAATAGGTGAAGAAGTAGAAGGGTTTAAAGGAGTATGGGGTTCAAATAACAAAGGATTATTAGTAGGTAATAACTCAAGGTAAAGAAGGATAAACCTGATTGGTATGAGGCTGAAAAACATCACAATTCTCCCCCGATTTGCAGCCAGGGAAAATAGGGTTCTGTTCAAAAAAGGTGAGATCCAAGGAAGTAAAAATTTACGAGAAGGAGGATGATAACATTTGTAGCCCTTCTTAAGTGAAGAATACCCGACCAAAACACACTTCAAGGATCTGGGGTCAAGTTTTGACCTAGAGGGAACATAATATTTCACAAACACAAAGTGCAACCAAAAACTTTGAAAGGGAGAATAGAGGACAAAGGTTTAAAATTGGGGTAACTCTCCAAAAAAACAACTCTAGGTGTTCTCAGATTGCAAAACCTTCTGGGCATTGATTAATGAGATAGGTTGCAGTTAACAAAGCCTCACCCCACAAATACTTAGGAATATTACTAGTGAACATCAAAGACCTAGTTACCTCCAACAAATGCCTATTTTTCCTTTCTCAGAACCCCATTTTGTTGTGGTGTATCCACACAAGTGCTAAGTTGAACAATCCCTTTTTTTAAAAAAAAAATCCCCAAGGACTTGGTAAAATATTCACTCCCATTATCAGATTTGAAGATCTGAATTTTACTTCAAAATTGGGTTTCAACCATATTGTAAAATTTCTCAAAAAACAGAGGCTACTTGATTTATCCCTTAACAAATATGCCCAAGTTGTTCTACTATGATCATCAATAAAAGTAACAAACCACCTACTACCAGTTACATTCTTCACTCGAGAAGGACCCCAAACATCACTATGAATTAATGAAAAAGGTTGGGAAGGTTTGTAGGAAGATGGTAAATAGGATGCTTTTGTCTGTTTAGCGAGAGGACATATATGGCATTTAAAAGAACTTGGTTTTCTATTAACAAATAATTCAGGGAATAATTTAGCAAGATAATGAAAATTAGGATGCCCTAACCTAAAATGCCATAACATTATATTATCAATTTGCCCTAAAGAAGTCAAAGAGCAAGAAGTATTTGGTAGGGGTAGATGGTTGATTTCCGAGGACATAAAGACCATTTTGCAAGCTAGCAATGCCAAGCATCTTCCTCGAATTCATTGCCTCGCAAAAAACAACCAGATTCATGAAATCAGAATGAACACTTCAAATTCTTGGAGAGTTTACTAACAGATGAGATTGCAAAGAGATTAGGCACAAACAAAACATCTTCAAGCAACAAATTATCGTTAATGAGGATCGGGCCACTTCCTTTGATAGGAGAGAAAGAGCCATCGGCTGTTTTAATAGAACTTGTAGAAGATGAATCAAAAAACTAAGGAATAATTCCTGTTACCAGTCATGTGATCGGATGCTCCGTAGTCGATGATCCATGCTGATGCACCTTTGGTAGAAAAAGTGCAGAGGGAGAACAAGTATTCTCAGATGCTTGTATCCTCCACGAGGGCTAAATCGCTTCACAGTTCTTTGTCGAACCTGAAATTTCGGAAAAAACTCCAATCCAGAGCCTGCTCTCTGCTATGGATAGCATCGTCGAAGGGGATCCCATTAAGAATTCTAACTAGGATCGATGTTAGACTGATACCATGTAGAAAAGCAATTTTCTAGCTTTAGGAAAAACTAATTAACGCATAAAAATAAAGCGAAATTTAAGTTTCAGAGAAAAGAAGAAGAAAATTGATTGATTTTCTGTTATTGAATATTTTCAAAAAATTACATCCCTTTACAGTGAATTTATAGACTCAAGTATTGGACTTTAGTTACAATTAGGAGTCCTAAGTACACAAGACATCTAACTCTATCTTTTAGGAAGTAAACTTTAATTTAAACTACTATTTACATGAGGACTCTAACTCTATCTTTAAACTTTAATTTAAACTACTATTTACATAAGGACTCTAACTCTATCGGATAATCTAACAAAAGGAGATGGGTACAAGTCTTTACTTGCAAGGAAAGAGAAAGTCCAGGAGATTTAATGTAAAGTTAAATATTTTTATATGCATCAAGGAGAAGATTGGCATTATGTAAATAATACAATAAAAATATTTCATGCATCTAACTTGAGGGAAGACATTGATTGAGTATCCAATGAATTATATTAATCAAGTTTAAAATTCTGAAAGTCAAGGTGTTGTAGTCTTTCTTGCCTGAGAGTTTCCTGTTCCACCTCCTGTGTAGTCTGAACCTTTCGTTCCATTTCCAGCAAGAGTTCTAACCTTCACTAACAAAATCAATTTCCCTACAATAACATTCATTAAAAAAGAAATAATGAATTAGTGTAGGACAAATAGGAATCTTGGGGAAAGAAAAAGCATGAAACAATAAAGAAATAATTCTTTTAAATATGCTGTGCTAAGTGCCCTGGACTTGATGAAATAACCCACATTGTACACATACAATTAAGAAAAAAATAAAGCAATCATTCTTTCACTATCTCAACAGCAGAAAATAGGAAGTTGTCAGGCTTTCAAACAGTTAAAACTTAGCAAGTCACCGCCCACCTTAGAGCATGATTTTCAGTATCTGCAACATAAAGAAGATTCTTCTTTGCATTGTAAGCCAGCCCCTATAAAAGTATGATGCCACGAGTTTAACAAAGACAAGGCAATAAAACATAAGGAAAATAAAAAAGAAAAAAAAAAAAGTAATTCAATGTTCTAGACTGTCAACAAAATTGTCAACGACTGTTGCAGTAACATTAGCTTATCACCTGAGGGCGATTAAACGTAGCATCATCAAAGGAACCATCACGTAAGCCCTCTTCTCCTGTGCTTCCAATTTGGACGATGAAGTTACCATCTAGATCAGTTACCACCTGAAATTTATAGGTGTAAACTAAATGCTGTCACTTCATTGCGGTGTCACATAGGATGCCACCATTTAATAAGATAAGAAAAGATTCTACATAGTTGGATAGCCTGATAATGCAATTGTTATCTGCAACTAACATTCTATTTGGCAATACCGAATACAGAAGTCTGAAGAAACTAATAAAACTTTGCAACGTACGGATCTGCTAATATTACTCTTCCTAACATCAACTTTTTCCATAGGTGGCTCTTACTTTTGGAAATGTGCACAGGTGTCATGTGAAGGGTGTGCATGTGAATGGACACTTTTCAGGAACCTGAGTACATGCCAATTTGAATATCAGTGAGTGAGAGAGATAGAAAACCTACTATGCGGTTATGGTTACTATCTGAAATGAAGAGCCGGTTGTTAAGAATATCTATTGCTAGCTTGCCAGGAAACTTTAAAGGAGATGTAAGCATGCGAGGATTATTGTCTTTTTCCAGGTTCAGTGGAATTGGTTTGTTGTCCAATAACTTCTTTTGACCATAATAAAGAAGAGCTGCTTCCACTAAATAATCAAGATCCTTGCAAGGGAGAAACAAGAGAAAATATTTTAGCTTCATTTCTGGTTTATAACCAACAT
Source organism: Hibiscus mutabilis (assembly GCA_019671005.1). Taxonomy (NCBI): domain Eukaryota; kingdom Viridiplantae; phylum Streptophyta; class Magnoliopsida; order Malvales; family Malvaceae; genus Hibiscus; species Hibiscus mutabilis. The sequence goes on along the minus strand of CM033712.1, from coordinate 79,428,866 downwards.
GAGAAGTTTAGTTATTGTACTGCAACTATGTAACACATATCTCCATCATTGACAAACTAAATATTAAATTTCCACATGGTAAGCTTCTTTAAAAATTACTAAATATTAAGTTTAGGATTCTTCTTAATGAAGAATCCCAAGAATTCAACTTACAGGATGTTTGATGTCATATCGCAATACCACATTACGGATGGCCTCTAAATCTTTCTCGTTAACAAACTTCGCTGAATGCACTCCAACAACAGTGAACTGTAGAAATACCCACACAAAAAACAATCTGATACAGGAATAAAGTTAAATATTTGGCATCCATTGAGAACATGGAAATCAATTACAATCAGTATATCAATATTAAGTAGTTAGATTGCATGAAATATGTGCCTCCTTTTCTTTCTTGCTGTTGTGTCTCGAATCTCGAATCTCTTATTTTTACCACAAGTTTTACATAGATATAGAATTGCCACTAACCCAATTGCACAGGGTTCACCTTGGAGAACTTTTGTTAACCTGCAATTTTTCTCCTCTAAGCATATTTAATCCCAAAATGTCAATCTTCATTCTAACGCCACCAAAACTATGTTTGTGCCATTTTTCTTTTAAGTTCTCAGTTGCCCATGCTGACATGCATTAATTGTTGGCAAAACTACTCAACTGAAAAAACTAGGAAAATTGGTAAGAAAATATCCCACTGAGAAATTTCGAATAGCCAAAAGATGAAACAGGTTGCATTTAAGGAGAGGAGAGGATCTTACGGGCTTATCTTTGTATTTCTTCTCCAAGAAGTCCAGATCTGGTAAAACATGCATACAGTTTATACAACAATAGGTCCAGAAGTTCAGCAAAACAGCTTTTCCTTGCAAATCCTGCTCAAAATGTATTAAATCATGGAAATGATCTCATATTGAATTACATTATCTCAAAACATGAGTAAAAAATTGAGCTGAATTGATGATTTTCTACTAGCTGAGCCTGTCTTGATATCCCAACCCAAACTAAATATAAATGATGTTTTTTTTTTGAAATGAGCCACACCATATTAGTGGTGAAGATGGCATACCTTTCATGATTAATAGCATTTACTTTCAATGATAGTTAGCGGATAATATAATAATAAGACAAGACTGAGATTCCATAACTTGGAAGCTTGAAATAAACTGATGTTGCTTTCTCCTTAAACCTTCTTACTTTGAGCATGAAACTTTTTACATGCATTAAAGGCTACATACGATGTAAATATATGGTCGGAACGAGTCCAGAGAATGTACCCTTTGAAATAGAAGTGGTGCTGTATTCAGCCAGTCAAGCTTTGCAGAAAATTCTGGCACTTTAGGAGCGGTTCCTCTTACAAAAGTGAAAGAAAATACATTTAAACTGATTAAGCATAAAATTGAAGAAAGGCAATTAAAAGAAAAGATGCTGCATGAAGCTGAATAAAAATGAATGACATAAATGATAAGAGTGCATCATTAACAGTAGAGAAAGAGAACTTCTTACCTGGATTCCAGATCAGATAAATAGTTCACAAATTGTTGAACTCTTGCAGAACGTGATCCATCTATAATCAATCAAATGGCAGCTTGGTTTAAGACTATGGCTTAAATATAACATGAGCCCGTTAGATATTCATAGCTTGTTCACCAATCGATAGGTTAAGTGGAGAGCCCAATTTGAATATAAGACCACAAGAAATCCAAGACTTAACAGATGTGAGATAGCACCACCTATCATGTTAAGTATCAAACTTAAACCAATTGGTAATAGGTGGAGGGTTCAACTTGAATGTAATACCCCGAGAAGCCTAAGATTAAAGAGATGTAAGATAACGCCACTTAACGCTTCTCATGTAGAATACATTGAGCTCATATAAGACTAGAAGCAAAAGAATATAACACAACCACTAAATAATTGCTTGACACATACTGTACCTTCAGTGGGACCAGAAAATGGGCTTTGGGCTGCAAACACCATATTCCAAATTGCTTTCGGTGATGCATATTGCATTGCCTGTGAAAAATGTCAGATCCATTGTGTGCATAAAGCATACAATAACAAGAATACCGAAAAAATAAAACGAGAAGAATATAATGCTTTTCCAGTATCCTTGTTCAACCAAATCAATTATACCTTCCAGTTTGTAACAGCGAAGTAGAGACAAGATAAAACAACACCCAAACTTCCATATCTTAATATGTCTCGCCTAGTACCCTGCAACCTGTCCATAAATTATTTCTGCAACCTCAAGTAGTTTCACCAACTCCTTTGCTTATTCTTAATAGAAACTCAGTGATAACAATTTCATGCTGATGGGTGAACGTTTTGTTGCATGTTAAATGTTGTAAGCTAATTACAGACCTTACATGACATGAGTTGAACAAAGCCCTCAATATAGATTTTGAAGAGGCATCCAAAAGTGATAAAAAATATTTTCATCCATAAAGCAAAATACATCGTAAAGCTGCATGCCAAAATTTTAAGTAAACTAAAAGAACTTGATAATGAAGAAAATTTTACATTTTTAAATGATACGAAACAATTAAAGTTCAGCTTTTTGCACACATATGGGTCATATCTTACCCCTTAACAGAGAAGACATCACTAGGAACATCCACACCAGGGGTTGATCCATTATAATTTCTTTCATTGAGAACTGTTGAAGGATTTTTTTCAGAAACTTGCAGAAACTGCATGTCCTGCACCATCTTATCTGCATCGATATGTTTTTATCAGAACTTTATATGCCAAAATCTACATGGCCTAGTAATTACTGAGGAAAAGAATGGGAAGAAGGATATTCAATTCCGCTTAATTTAAAGGTGAGCGCTTTCCTCATTATTTCATCAAATTCAAGATCAAAGTTCAAAGGATGGACTTTATCAATAGAATTTAAAATTTTCCAGTACATAGGATACCCATTACAGGAGAGTGTATCTTAAAAAACAGAACACTGAAAAGCATCACCGTTTTACAATGTTGATAATAAAAAATGACATTTGCAGCATATTCTCAGGACTACAGACTATAACCACCTGAGCAACCACTGAGAATATCATCAAGTGAAACACTTCCTATATCATTTTTGATAAATGATGGACCAACAGCTTTTAGAGCCTCTTCTGTCAATGTAGTTGTGACAGCTATGCATCTGCAACCAGTGGAGAATGATTAGAATTTACTATAAAGTTACTCCATTTCTGTATGATGAGAGAAGCCAATGGTTGACAAACAAAACCTGAAAAACTAAAATATCACGTTAAGAAAAGGGAAAGCAGATGGTTTTGATACACCATACTAATCCTGTATGCAAATCATTTCCTTCACCTAAGTTGAAAATGTTTGTTTTTGTTTTTGAAAAAAAAAGCACAAGTAAATTGAAACAAACATGCATATATGATCATTTACCTCATATTTGCTGCATTAGCTGCCTGTACTCCAGCCACAGCATCTTCAATAACAATACACTGGCAAATGATAGGCAGATGTCATATTCCTCAGCAGGAAAACTATAATGTTACTTAAGAAGAAAAAAAGTGTTCTAACAACTGAAGCTCTGCAGGATTATTATAGCAAGTATATGAAATTCTCCAACCAAGTAACAAAGCTGTCAAAATTCCACAGTGGTACCACCCATTAGAGAAATGGGAAGTATGATAAGAGCATGAAACATGGCAACATCAGTAAGTGTTTAATACTTTTTGGCGCAGAGAGAAGAAAAATATATTCTCTCTTTCACAGAAATACAAACAAAATTTGCATAAAGTATACAGCAGAATCACAATTCTCACGCAGAGCAACTCTTTGGGTAAATGAGAAGGGAAGAAAGTTGTTTCAATTGGTAGAGGATAGAGAATTAGTTATACCTCTTCAGGGGAAACATCTAATATCTTTGATGCAGCTAAGAAAATATCAGGAGCAGGTTTCAGGTTCTCAAAAGCATCTGCTGACACAATAGCGTCTTACCTGGAATAAAAAGGCTAGAACCATAAGAAGAAGAAACAAAAAGATTGATGTTGCAAAGCTAAAAAATGAAAATATACAACCAATATGTGCGTCCAAACAACAATATTAGGTTGACTTACATTGATACTGGCAATCCAGCCACAGCTAAGTTAGCATCAACCTTGACACGATCAGCACTGGATGCAACAATGACACGCGTCGTTTTCGCGTCAAAATAATTCACTCTTCTCAAATAATAAATAAAGGAATTCAAACGTAGTAAAAGAGAAGTAAGGGTCGATCCCACAAGGACTAAGAGAACTTCCTGATTTATGTTTGTTCAATCGGTGAGCCGAGAAGAAAGTTGAATAATATTTAAATATGGTGGGGATTTGTGGAATTGAGTAGAAATAATAAGAGATTGTAAAGAAGATTAAGAAGTAGATTCAATATGGTAAAGATTAGCCTCGGGCTTTTGCTTTGACTCAGCTTCCTCGGATCATTGGAATAAGGATTTTTCACTTCGGGGTTCACGTCGGTTACTCGCCTATAAGGATCAATCCTTGTGACTGTGCCTTGTATACCGAATACCCAAGTGTCATCTTTGATATCGATTTTGGAAATTAATCTAATCAACAACAATGTTGTAGATAAAAAAATGTATAAGTAAGCCGACTCGGGCTACGTTGTTTCAATAATAACTGATTCCGATCTCAGTTTCCTCTTAGCAAACAATTTTGCTAAGTGTGTTCCCAGGAAGTCGAATGTACTTCAATAGCCGATCCTTCTTCCCACACATTTAACCAAAACAACATCCTGGCCAATGTCAATCTTTGGTTTTGAAATCATTTTGATTTTGAAATTAAGTTTAGAAAACTAAGAGAGATACCCGAAATTATTTAAGTGCTTTTCAATCCTCACGTTGGAATTTAGTCATTGCTTTAGCCCTTGGCTATGGAAAACTTAGCTAAGTATGATTATGGTAAAAATCATACTTAGCATTATAAAAGAAAAATATATAAAAAAAAAACTTAAAGCAAGAACTAAAGAAAAGAAAGAACTTTATAAAACTTTAAAAGTAAAAACAAAGCTAAGAATAAGAATGTGAGATGATTTTTGAGTTTGCCCCAAATGGGGTATTTATAGCAGCTTAAAACCTTAAAAATAACCCTAAAGAGATAAGAGATAAATCCCAAATTATTTAAATTAATTACAAAAGATAATTCCAAAGTTTGAATTTAAAATTTGGCTGATAAGTTATTTGATATGCGACTTATAAGCTATCGTTGCTGCTGATGTGGCGTCTTCTAAAAGCTACTGATGTGACGTCCAGTCAGACTTTCATGCCCACTAATCCAGCCATGAATCCAGAAAATCAAAAATTGCACAATTTCAGCAGTTTAAGCAACATTCCTGAAATCTACTGTCCCGCATGGAAAATGAACAAAAATGCTCACATTAGTAACTTAAAACAATCAATCAATGAGTAATTAGAGATGGAATAATGCATAATTTAAGCACTAATCAAATTCCCCATCACTTATTCAATGCTTGTCCTCAAGCATTTCTCAATTATCATGCTAAGAACCTTAAGTTGCTAACTCCAATTTCATAGAATTTCCAAGATTTCTAAAGTAAACTAAATCAAGTAAATGTTGAAATTCAAGATCAATCAATCATGGCATAATCAATTAAGTGTAAATCGACCAAGGCATTTCAATCGTCTACCAATTTCAAAGAATACAAGACTTAGCTCCTCACATTGGTTCACTTATCTCGCTCAAGTATTTCGGGTAAGAGAATCGCTCAAGCCTAAACTAATCAACCCATTACCATAAGCCTGTAACTAGATCTAATCTCCACTACTTAATATGAAAATGATGCAAAAATCAAGAGGACTTTAAAAATGGGTTGTAACGGGGTTAAGGTTCAGGTAGGATAAAGGGCTGAAAATGGGGTTTAAAAAGTCGAGACAAGTAAAATTATTCCAAAGAATTTATTCGAAGAGAAGAAAAGAAATCAATCATTTTTTTCATTCTAACTGTTCCTTTTTTCTGCTTTTTTTTCTTTTTTTCTTCACTGTTCGAACAGCACAGTATATTTGAACTGCACTGCACAGTTTCTGCAATTTTTCTGCGCTGTATTTTTCTGCACTGTTCGAACCAAACTGCACTGATTTATTTTTCTGCACATTATTTATTTTTCTGCACTGTTTTTTTCCGAACTGATTCGAATCTGATTTTTCTCATTTTTTTCTTCATTTTTTCGATTCGGAATAACCTCAACTTGTCCTGAAAAAGGGTGACAAAAAATAGTTGAAGGAAAAACAAAAAGTAAAATAAGCTTGATCTAATGATACGGTAAACAAAGAAAATGATTAAAGGCTCAAAAAATAGTTCACTAAGTGGAAAATAAATAAAAGGGTAGGCTATTTGTTTGGGAAAAAATTGGTTTAAACATAATGCCTCTATCATATTAAAGCATCATAATCAAAATGTGTAGTCTCAAAAAGCATCGAGTTACAAGTTATAGAATGCAATCAATTAGTTTAGCACACTCAATTGAAACAAAAAGCAAAAATAAAAACATATGCTCATTAGGCTCAAAACTCACATGAAAGGTCTATTGAACTAAGTCATGCGTCCAATTCAATCAATAAATTTATGAAACGACCAAGAAAAATTTATATAAATTAGTCATGTCATGCTATCGTGCATCCTAAATTCAACAAGAACAAGATCGAATTCACAAAGAAATGCAAAGAAATTAAATCAAACAAGAGACTAGCAACAAAGGTCATCAACAATTCTAATCAGGAAACAACTCAATTTCAATCGCAAATCATAAGTGAGATTTAATTTCTAATTCCACCCATTCACTTAATCATAATGTCCCATTATGGAAAATAAAATGCAAAAGAGAGAGGGTGAAAATACTCCCCGATTAATGTCGGTCACGGACCGTGGCTTCGCGACGTCCGGAGTTTGGGTTTGGTGCGCGAACTGAGGCTATCAATTTGGAAAAGGTAGGTGAAAATTGAGGTTGTATTTTTGAAATTGTAGATAGGAAAAAATGGAGAATGACGAATGGATTAGGGAATAAGTCTTGAGGAATTAAGTTTAGGTTGTGATAAGGTGTGGGGTCCACGGGGAAAAAATTTAAAAGAAAAAAAGTTCAAAATAAAGATAAAGAATAATGATAAGGGTCATTGTTTTTAAATGTTGGTCAAAAGATAAGTGTGGGGGGTACACATTTTGAAAAAGAAATGGGTAGAAACACATATTGAGTCTGATAGGGGGAATTGGCTAATGCCATGGGTTTGGCTATCATGCGCCGTGTAGCAAATAGTGGGCAAGGGATTATGTCTGATTGCTCGGCTACTTGCTCGGGTGATCACACTGCTCTAAGGGACCTAATGTTCTCCATATTCGATTTAATTTACTTGGGTACCTAAAAATTCAAATGAAATAAATGTAAGACGAAAATAAATAAAACAAAATTGAAAATAAATAGAAAATAAAAATAAAATTAAATAAAATAAAATGGGTTGCCTCCCATTTAGCGCTTTATTTAACGTCGTTAGCTCGACGACTTGATTCAGACTACAGGTACTGCGACAAAAACTTCTTCCAATTCACGCGCTTAATCTAACTAAGAATTTCCCTATGAGAAATTTTACAACTGTGGCGTTCCTTTATTTTTCTGAAAAATATATCCCTTTTACTCTTCAATTTATCCGACGGTTATTTTAATTCCAAATTTGGTGCCTACAAAACGGAAAGAAACATTTTAGCTTTCGAAGGAGTTAGGCGCAAATTAGAATGAACAGAAAAAATATTTTCCAACACCCTAATTTCTTTATCGTAGCCTTCCAATTCCCTACACAAAATTATCAGATAAGTTAGTTTCTATAAACTCTTCAACGGTAGGTTCAATGGCATCGATAAAATTAATACTAGCAACATTATCTGGATGTTGCATTGCTTTGTATACGTCAAATTTAACGACCTCACCGTCAAACTCCATTGTAAGAATTCTGCTTCTTACATCTATTTTTGTATTTGTTGTACTAAGGAAGGGACGACCAAGAAAGACTTCAGAATAGGTGTTTAATCGGTCATTTTCCATGTCAATGACATAAAAATCTACCGGAAAAATAAGTTCGTTTACCTTCACCAAAACGTTTTCAAGGAGTCCTTCTGGGTATATCACGGACCGGTCTGCTAGCTGGATCGTCACTTTCGTATCCTTCAAAGGCTCAGCAGAAAGTGAGTTGTACAAAGAAAGAGGCATTACATTTATAGGTGCGCCTAAATCACACATTGCGCGCTTAATCCCAACCTTACCGATTTTGCAGGGAATAGCAAACATACATTGGTCCTTCAATTTCGGTAGAAGCTTCCGTTGAAAAACTGCAGAGACGTGTTCCCCTAGATTTACTTTCTCGATTTCGGTAAGTCGTCTTTTATTGGTGCACAGATCTTTCAGGAATTTGGCATATCGTGGTACCTTTTTGATTACTTCTAGAAGTGGGATGTTAATTTCCACTTTCCGGAATACATCTAGGATCTCCCTCTCTTCAGCTTGTTTGTCACACTTCACCAACCTCGAAGGAAAGGGAGGAAGAGTAGCGTAGGGAGATGGCGCAGGAGGTGAATCGGATGTACCTTGCTTAGTGGGAGATGGTGCTTTCTCTTTTCCTTTCTTTTGAACGCCTTCCTCTGTGACTTTTGGTTCGACTACGGTACCACTTCGAAGAGTGATCGCACTTATATTCTCTCTCGGATTTGACTCCGTTTGAGAAGGAAGTCTTCTCTGCGACTCTAGTCTCCCCACGTTTTGAGCCAACTCAAGTTATTTGTTTGTCCAAATCTTGTAGGTAGGCCTCGGTGCGGGTTTGAAACTTCTTTTGGGATATTGCCAACCATTCAACGATGGATTTCAATAATGACTTGGTTGTTGATATTGTTGTTGAGTGGGTTGTCTCTGCTAATATGGTTGACTTTGCCTTTTATTTTGAGCATAATCGAAGTTCGGATGATTTTTCCAACCTGGATTATACGAGTTGGCGTTGGGGTTGTATTGTCTTTGTGGAGGTCCTAGAAAATTTCCTATGGCATTCACTTGCGTAGTGTCATCTTCTTGTATAATCGGACAACAAATGTTTGGATGCTCGACTCGTATATATCCCGCAAAGCCCGGCTACAATTCTTTTATATGCAACAAGAGTTTGAACAATATCAGCTAATTTATCAATTTTGTTTTCCAAATAAATCATTTTTACCTCGTGAACCCGTCGAGATGGTTCACTTGAAGGGTGAAATCGTTGTGAGTTGGCAGCCATAGTAGATATTAACGTTCTTGCCGCCGTCAGAGTCATGTTAACAAGAGCTCATCCACTTGCTGCGTCCACCACTTTCATATCCATAGGCGTTAATCCTTCATAAAAATACTAGAGAAACGCTTGTTCGGACAACCCGTATTTTAGGCAATTTGCACATAGCTTTTTGAAACGCTCCTCGTAGTTATATAAAAAGATTCAATATCCATTTGTCGGATACTCGGGATACTTTTCTTAGCTTACCTTAGTTGCTTTGGAAAAACCTGTCAAGAAAAAGGTGAGCCATGTCAGTCCAAGTTGAAACCGAGTTGGAGGGTAAATCAAATAGCCAATACTTAGCAATATCAGCTAGAGAAAAAGGAAAGGCGCGAAGTTTTATTTGATCTTCAGAAAATCCTTGGGGTTTTGTGCTTAAACAGACCATGTGAAATTCCTTTATATGTTTATGTGGATTTTCACTTGGCAAATTGTGATAGGTTGGTAAAAGGTGTATTAAGTCTGTCTTGAGAGCGAATGATATCTCGTCATTCGGGAATGTTATGCACATCGGCTGGTTATCATCAGGGGCCGCAATCAGTTGTCGGATAGTTTGGTCGTTGTCTCCCATCAGAACTGGTTCTTTGGTTGTGTGGTCGAAATGTGATTCTGCTTCAGATGCTATTTCTAAATCTTGTTCTAGTTGTTGTTGTCGCTGTCTTTGCTTCTTCTCCCAAAGTGTTTGGGCGTGCAGTCTTCGGGCGTATGCTTCGATCTCTGGGTTATATTCTGCTTGTTCTCCTGGATTCCTCCTGGTCATAAATCAAACAAAAACAATCAGTAACTTCGTCGTAGTCCCCGGCAATGGCGCCAATTTGACACGTGTCATTTTCGCGTCAAAATAATCCCTTCTTCTCAAATAATAAATAAAGGAATTCAAACGTAGTAAAAGAGAAGTAAGGGTCGATCCCACTGGGGCTAAGAGAACTTCCTGATTTATGTTTGTTCAATCGGTGAGCCGAGAAGAGAGTTGAATAATATTTAAATATGGTGGGGATTTATGGAATTGAGTAGAAATAATAAGAGATTGTAAAAAAGATTAAGAAGTGGATTCAATATGATAAAGATTAGCCTCGGGCTTTTGCTTTGACTCAGCTTCCTCGGATCATTGGAATAAGGATTTTTCACTTCGGGGTTCACATCGGTTAGTTGCCTACAAGGATCAATTCTTGTGACTGTGCCTTGTATACCGAATACCCAAGTGCCATCTTTGATATCGATTTTGGAAATTGATCTAATCAACAACAATGTTGTAGATCAAAAATAAATAAGTAAGCCAACTCGGACTACATTGTTTCAATAATAACTGATTCCGATCTCAGTTTCCTCTTAGCAAACAATTTTGCTAAGTGTGTTCCCAGGAAGTCGAATGTGCTTCAATAGCCGATCCTTCCTCCCACACATTTAACCAAAACAACATCCTGACCAACGTCAATCTTTGGTTTTGAAATCATTTTGATTTTGAAATTAAGTTTAGAAAACTAAGAGAGATACCAGAAAATTTTTAAGTGTTTTTCAATCCTCACGTTGGAATTGAGTCATTGCTTTAGCCCTTGGCTATGGAAAACTTAGCTAAGTATGATTATGGTAAAAATCATACTTAACATTATAAAAGAAAAATAGATAAAAAACTTAAAGCAAGAACTAAAGAAAATAAGGAACTTTATAAAACTTTAAAAGTAAAAACAAAGCTAAGAATGAGAATGTGAGATGGTTTTTGAGTTTGCCCCAAATTGGGTATTTATAGCAGCCTAAAACCCTAAAAATAATCTTAAAGAGATAAGAGATAAATCCCAAATTATTTAAATTAATTACAAAAGATAATTCCAAAGTTTGAATTTAAAATCTTGCTAATAAGTTATCTGATATGCGGCTAATAAACTATCGTTGCTGCTGACGTGGAGTCAAATCAGACTTTCATGCCCAAATTCATGCCCACTAATCCAGCCATGAATCAAGAAAATCAAAAATTGCACAATTTCAGTAGTTTAAGCAACATTCCTGGAATCTATTGTCCTGCATGAAAAATGAACAAAAATGCCCACATTAGCATCTTAAAACAATCAATCAAGGAGTAATTAGAGATAGAGTAAGTCATAATTTAAGCACTAATCAAACAACGACTTTTAAGACTTTGTTTTTACACTGTCACACAGAATACTCCATCATATGCCCATGAATTTGAGGTGGCATCATTATCTCACTTGTGACAATCTGCTAACGTACCTGGGTAATGAGCTCAAGAGCACCTGGGAATCCTATTCCAGAATTTGGTTTTGCATACTACAAGGAGATAACATTTTGTGTGAAATTTTGTTCATTGAAAAACACTGAAAACCGGCATTGAAAGATTGTTGTTTCATAAGAAGAGACGATTACTCTCTATATAAAAGGGGCTAATTACCTTATCTAGATATATCTCAAAGAATCTCTTTTTCGCAGCCTCGGTGTCAAAATCTTTAACACCCTTAACAGAAGCAACGCCTCCTAAAAAGTTTGCTTCACCTGGTATATCATCAAAGTAGAAAAATGCAGGTAAGATCACAGATTTACATATTTACAAAGAGCACCTCAAAATTACATTTAATGTTTAACAAGAATCACACAATTAATCACCTACATTCCTGAAAATTCATACTTTTTTTTCCTGAATCAATCAATTTTAAGTAAGACTATCCATAACACAAGAAACTTAAATCAACAGGAAGTGATCAAACTAAAACTTTTACCCATTACAGTGAAAGGAGCAAAGTCCTCCGCAGTGCATTGGACACCCATTTCTGCAAAAACATCAACAGCTGCCTTCCTAGAAGGGTTCTCACTATTGCACAATACACCATCCATGTCAAAAAGTACTGCCGACACCTTGCCCCATTCTTGTTTACCAGTTTCTTTCACATTCGTTTGTTCCACCTTTACACATGCCATCAGCACCATTTTCCTCGTGAAACCTCTGCACTTGGATCTCCATTGAAAGAAGGAGCTTGTTCTGGAGATGGGTTTTGGTGATGAGATGAGATGAAGAAAAGCTTTGTTGGGTGAGATAGAGCAGTTGGAGTTGAAAGTAGTCTCACGGCCATAGCTCAACTCAGTTTTCTGTTTTGAGTGGCGGTAACTGGTTCCTGGAAAGGAGTTTTTCAGTATTAATTTGGCTTATTTTTTTCCTGGACCAAATCACACTTTATGTAATTAAACTAGACATTGGATTAGTGGTTTGAACTTGGGATTTTTGTCCTTGTAGGAAATATATAAGTGGTGGAGAAAGCAGAGGTTGTCTTGTGCTGAATTTTCATACATGGCACTGAATAATTGGTGCTTTATCCACACAGTGTCACAGGGAGAGAAGCGACCACTCTTTTCATTTATGTCCATGTCTCAAATGGATAGTATTTTTTTATTAAGTAAAAGAAGTATTATGTTATGTGTTAATGTTAAGATTGGAACCCTTACAAGCCACTAGGCCAAATAATGTTCTCTATAAATTTTTTTAATTTAAGTTTTTTATTTGGTTGGGGTTTTTTATTAAAAAATTTAGAAACATAGCGAGTTTAAATAATGGGAAAATATATGATGCATTGGTAGTGGAAATATTTTGTTTCTACAAGCGCCCTAATTTTAGGGGTTAGAGATCTAGTTTAGAGGTTTAAATTTAGAGGTTTAGAATTTAGAGTTTGTGGTTAGAATTTAGGGTATAGGGTTTAGAGGTTAGAGTTTATGTTTTAAGATAATATGGTAGAGATTTAGGTTTTTACTTATAACCGGTAAATTCTAATCCTAAACTCTAAATTCAAACCACAGTCCTTAAATTTTAAGCACATAAACCTAAACCCCTAAACTATGAACCCTAAACTAAATCTCTAACCCCTAAAATTAGGGCGCTTGTGGAAACAAAATATTTTTACCGTCGGTGCATGGTATATTACTCATAAATAATTACTATTTTTATATTGTTAATAGTATTTTTTTTGTTTTGTCACCTAATATCAATTTTTTGGTTGACTAATTTAGATTAGATTGTACAAAGGCTTAATATGGGACGACTCCTTTTGATCTAGTATGTTTTCATTTACATCAGTAAAATTCGAACTCTTGGTCTTGCCTAAGAGACCTAACGTCTCGTCTTCCTAGATTAATCGGTTGTTAATTGTAATTTTTAATTTCTAAGATTTGTAGTTTAGATCGAGATCGGATGTTAATATATTAAATAATATTTGGGACAAGATGGATTCAGATATTAAACTTTTGAATATAAATATTTTGCCTCTTTTGGTGCCTCTATTTATGTCTCACGCTAAAAAATTAGGTTTAGAGTTTAGGGTTAAGATTTAATATTAAGGTTTACGATTAAGGTTTAAGGAATTGAGGTGGGATTTATGGTTTGAGGTTTAAGATTTAAAATTTAAATTTAGTACTTAGAATTTAATATTTAGTGTTGGGCATAGAAAAGAATATAGAGAGAATTTATGTTCTAAACTTTTAGTTTAAATCTTTTACTCCTTTAACTAATGGAAAATTTTACTTTTAGCTCACCTTAAAAATTAATATTTAATTTAAATCCTTCAAAACAATTTTATAGTTTTATCCTTTTAAAATTTTATAATTTAATATTAATTTATCTTATATTAAGTTCATGACTTAGTCCCTATAACAATATCACATATCATATTCTATAACAATGTTATATTTACATAAATAGTAAATGGTAAAGAAATTTTAAGCTTTACTTGTAGAATGGAAAGAAAATTAGAATAATGAGAAATTAAAAGGTAAAAAAAAGGAAACGAAAAATAATTTATTTTTATTGGTGTGATTGGTAAGAATGATGAAAAGGTAAAAGGTTACATTTTCCTTCCATTGCTTGATTGGTTGAGTTAGAAAAATGAAGGGGAAAAAAACCAACTTAATAAAAAAAACATATTTTGAAATAGTACACATCTCTCCTCATTTTATCTCATATTTTCCTTCTAAATTGGAGTAATTTGTTTTTAAAGATGGAAAATAATCTCCCTTCTATTTTATTTCATATTAAGCATATTCAAGATGAATAAGACTAGAGTAAATGCCACCAATATACACTACTAATAATTTTAAAGGTAACGAAACTAAAAGTTAAAATATTTCCAACTTCTTTTTTTTAATAAAATTGGTATAATAAGACATTTAATCTTCAAATTTTACTTCTTTTTTTTAATAAAATTGGTATAATAAGACATTTAATCTTCAAATTTTACGCTTTATTTTAATTTGATCATAATTTTAAAAACTCACCCCAATATTTTATTTTTTTCTACCTATTTAATCCCTTTTTAAGCTATTTTCATCATTTCCCCCTCCACCACGAGCTTCATCTCCTATTTTTTTGAATTCATGGGGAGAAATATGAGTTAAATCTTACACGTTCAGATTTAAGGGAAGTAGACGAGTATTTTGGTATTGTTTTCAACCGGAGAAAATCACCGACAATCGCAGTTCATGGTGATCAAGGACGGCTCTGTGATCGGAAATGTAACATCTGGGAAATTTTCATAGATTTTCAGGGTTTTTTTTTTTTTTTTTTTGTTAATGTTTTACAATTAAAAATACATGGATAATAAGAAAGAGGAGTGATATGGATAATTTAATCTACATGTATGATTTTCATTGGTTATGAAATGTCACATCAGATTATAATATAATACACATCATATCTGATTGTAACATTTAACTGTTAGATTAACAATTTTAGTAACGGAATGACCTAATTGATATAGACATATAGTTTGAAGATTTAACTTGAATATTTTAAAGTTTAGGGGTTGATATAAAATCAGAATT
Source organism: Hibiscus mutabilis (assembly GCA_019671005.1). NCBI lineage: Eukaryota > Viridiplantae > Streptophyta > Magnoliopsida > Malvales > Malvaceae > Hibiscus > Hibiscus mutabilis. Next base: position 79,413,739 of record CM033712.1, on the reverse strand, counting down.
ATAATTTGAGAACGGTTAATGTTTTAATTTATTTCCAGCAAAACTATATATATATATATATATCCATGAACCCATTTAGGCATTTACGCTAGATTTCCAAATCCAGTTTATTAACGACATTAGTTAATTAGAAAAAAGAAAATGGAAATATTTTAATTTTTTAGATTTGTTTTCTTTTAAATTAAAAATTAGTGTTGTATATCGGTACATGACATTCTTCGTATGAAATAGTATATTTAGGGCGGTGGTAGAATATGAAAGATGTGAAGTAAATGGTATTTATTTTTGGCTGAGCAAAGTATCCATTAGGGAGAGTCTAATGATTAATTCTTTCGCATTATATTAATCTATTATATAAAAGGTAAACGTTGATTACAAGTTTTAAAGCTGCTTCATATCCAGGTCGAAGTAGAAAAGACATTCATGATAGCTACCTTCGACCAATTAAAGTAAAAAAATACCCTTATTATCTCACCTAAACTCATGGTTAACATAAATGGTATTTTTTAATGAAACTAATAGACACACGTTGTTAACATAAAATTCAATTACTTCTACACCTAAACTCACAGTTAACGTAAAATTTAATTACTTTTACACTTTTGTAGAACATTAAATGATGGTAACAAATAACTAAAATTATTTCTTTATATTTTTTTTCAATTAAAAATCTTCATATTTTCTACTATTAATATTGTTCATCCATTTACTTTCAACCAACGGTCCAAAAAAGTGCAAAACTTTTATTTTTTCCAAAAAAATATAAAACCTTCAAGTTTTACATAGTATAAGAGGATCTTATCTCTTATATATATATATATATATAATGTTAAAAAACGAACACCAAAAGTTTAAGGTTCTATCATAATCATCCAATGATTTTGTTGGCTATATGTATAAAATATTATTTTTTTGATGTATTTGTCAAGTCATTTTAAGTTGTTTATCGTCAATTGACTAACAGTTTTATTCTCGAAGCAAACATCTTAAGATATTAAAGTTAAACTGCTTAAAAAATAATAAAAGTCAAAGTGACTATTCAGTCTAACTTTAAAAAATTTTAACATTATCTCAATTTATAAATTCATTGTATGGTAACTGAAATTAATCTGTGACATCTAAAGAAATCTGGCAGCATTTAAAGAGCTACTATACATAGAATTCTTACTAATTAGATGGTTCTTCCATAAGATTTCTCTCCTTAGTCAATTCACGTTTACACGATATATACACACCCTTGTCCGAAGAGAATACATAGCCATAGCTTGCCACCACTGAAACAAAATGCAGTATAAAGCACAGTTCATTCTCTTGTTGTTAACCCTTTCTTTGGGGAGCTCCATTGTCGATGCCGCCAACGATTGCACTGGAAGTGGTGGCTCTGGAATTGTGTCCACCATCGTTGTAGACAAGTCCGGTCGTGGAAACTTTACCTCGGTTCAATCTGCCATTGATTCTATTCCGTCGCAAAACAATCAATGGATCAAAGTTCAAATTAATCCCGGTGTCTATGTGTAATTTTCTTTTCTTGAATGCTTATTTAGTGTACTTTTTTTTCCATCAGTTCAGTGACACTAGCTTGTTACAGGGAGAAGGTAAATATTCCGATAGACAATCCTTGTATTGTTCTTGAAGGTCAAGATCGAAATGACGTGACGATTACCTATAACGAACACGATCAAACAGATAAAAGCGCGACATTCACCTCCATGGCGGACAATCTAGTTGCAAAGGGCATCACTTTCCAGGTCAAGCTTCTAGCCATTTTTGTTTCATGTCTAAATTACCAGACACAACATGTGTATGTGACTGTCTGTGTTTAATAATAACTGTTGCTTGTATTGCAGAACTCCTTTAACCATCCGTTGTTGCTAAAACTCGCGCTGATCTACGGAGAAATTCCCGGTGTAGTACCGGCAGTTGCAGCAAGAATTTTAGGAGACAAATCTGCATTTTTCGAGTGCGGTTTCTTGGGGGTGCAAGATACGCTGTGGGATGCGCTAGGCCGCCATTACTTCTCCAAGTGCCATATTGAAGGAGCAACTGATTTTATCTTTGGTGTTGGCCAATCCTTCTACGAGGTAACCGATGAGAAAGAACAAAGATCGTCTCAGAAACTTGGAACACAAGCAATCAAAAACATGTTTTCTTATCCTGTTTTTTTTCACAGGATTGTTCGATAAATGTTACTGCTTGTGATCTTTCTTCAAAACTTCCATACGGTTATATAACAGCTCAGGGGCGACAATCATCGAATGATCCGAGTGGGTTCGTATTCAAAGGAGGAGTAATCTTCGGCACGGTGCGTCCTTATCTAGGAAGAGCCTGGGGACCTTACTCTAGAGTGATATTCCAGGAGACAACAATTAACTCAGATGTGATCCCTCAAGGGTGGGATGCCTGGAAATTCCCTGGACAAAAGTAAGTTTGTTAATAATTCCAGTTTTTAAACCCAGGATTTGTGTCTTAAAACTCTGAGACTGATCAATGAGCATGTGTTTTGTCTGAAAGAGCGAATTTCCTGTATGCTGAGGTGGACTGCACAGGACCAGGATCCGACACTTCCAAGCGTGTTCCATGGGAGAAGAAGCTTAATCCAGAACAAATGAAACAGTATTCACTGTCGTCTTTCATTAACCAAGATGGATGGATTAACAGATTACCAATAAACTAGAAATTAGTTCTAGTTGTCTTAGATTTGTAGAATGAGTTACACAATCCAATGTTTTTGAATTTGGAAGCAGAGAATTAATATGTATTTATCTCTTTGGATGAGTTACACAATACAAATGAATCAGTATTCACTGGCAGATCAATGTTCGCACAATCTTTGGATGAGTCTCGGAAAATCCTTCACCAACATTCTCACATCGAGAGGCAAATGTAGTAGCACATACAATCGCCCACTGGGCATTCACTGAATCTCAATGTATTTATCTCTTTTATGAATGTCCTGATTGTATTTCAACTGTTGTAATTATTGATTCTATTATTCTTTTTCATGTAGAGGGCATTTTAATGAGGCCCGTTTTTATTTAAAAAAATTAATAACTCTAATAAGATTAAGACCTCTTTGAGTAATACTGAAGTTTGTATAATTTTTTATCGTTATGCGGTGGTGTCAAATGATGAATTTAAAGATTTGAGAATCGGACTGGAGATTAATTAGGGTTATGAAAATTTGAGAAATTTGAAAATTAAAAAAATAAGTCGCATGTCATGCATTTATTGGATGACAGATTTTTTAATGGTCAAGCACCTAAAATTAACGAAATAAAAATTATGCACCTACTTTGACCAAAAAATATTTTAGGTGTCTAAAGTAAAAGAAAATATAATTTGAGTACTTATTTTCTAATTGAACCTTTAAATATCAATGAATGTAGAGACTAAATTGAACATAGGGTGAACTTTAGCGTTTGAACTGTGAAGTTGATGAGCTTAAAGACTAATGGCGTAATTTTACCATTGTTCTTTGACTTAAAAGGGTAAAAGGATGGTGTTCACGAAAGTTGAACGAATATGTTCTCGAACGATAAACAAACAAACACGAATAACTTTAAAAATAAATAAACAAACACATACACAATATTAAAAATTTAAACGAGCATGAATATAAATATCTTTAAAAATAAATAAACGAATATATCTTATTCGTTCAAGCTCAATTCATTTACACCATGGACTCAACCCGATTCAAGTCTCAAATATTGAAATATCAATCCATGTGTTTTTTTTAATTTTGAGTTTCGGATCTTATTAGGGTTTTTATTGAAAATTTGGGAGAAAGTGAGTTTAGATAAATTCTACCAGTCCTAAAGGGCTCACTTTTAATTTTTATAATTATTTTTTATACTGTTAAATGTAATTTTTAATTTATAAGATTGATAAAATACCTATTTTAATTTTACAGATATTTTATATGTGTTCTTTTATAATTTCCGTCAGATTTTATAAATATATTTGATTTAATGTTATATAAATTAATATACAGTAGAGTTGAAAATAATATTTCGGAGTTTGGATAGAAAACTAATGCTGGTATATTAAATAACATTTGAAACAAGACAGGACGAATTAAAAAAATTATCAACAAAAATTGGTTTAAATAATAAACAATTTGATATTATCTAAGCGAATCGTTCAGATTACTCAAAACAAAGTTTAAAAAAAGCAAGAAGGCCACCAAAAAAATATTGAACTTTTAATTTAAACCTCTTATATTAAATCCATGGCTTTGTCCCCAATAATAATACCATAAATTGTATTATATAACAAAATATTTTTTATAGGCGACATGTTATTACTATTGTGGAGAACCACTTTGAAAATGAAAGTAGAGTTATCAAACAAATGTTGATTTCGATTATCAAAAAAAACTATTAATTGATTTAATAAGATGGCTATATCATATCAACTATCATATTTAAGGCCTGCAGTAGGATACGGAAGTAGCCATATTTATGATCATAATAATGTGTCACGTCAAGTTTCCTTGTCTGCTTTAATTTGTGAACGTCTAATTGTCTAAAGAAATCTGGCTACAATTAATGAACTACTGTACATAGACTTATTACTACTTAATGATTCTTCCATGGGATTTTCTTCCTTTGTCAATTCACCATTACACAGTATACACGCACACACCCCTTTGTCTGAAAAGAACACAGAGACATAGCTTGCCACCACTGAAACAAAATGCAGTATAAAGCACCCTTCATGTTCATGTTGTTAACCCTTTCTTTGGGGAGCTCCATTGTCGATGCCGCCACCGATTGCACCGGAAATGGTGGCTCTGGAGTTGCGTATACCATTTTGTTGACAAGTCAGGTGGTGGAAACTTTACCTCGGTTCAATCTGCCATTGATTCGATTCCGTCGCAAAACAATCAGTGGATCAAAGTTCAAACTAATCCTGGTGTCTACGTGTAATTTTCTTTTCTTGAATGCTTGTTAGTGTACTTTTTTTTTTCATCAGTTTAGTGACACTAGATTGTTACAGGGAGAAGGTAACTATTCCAAGAGACAAGCCTTGTATTTTCTTGAAGGTCAAGATCGAAAGGTCACGACGATTACCTTTAACCAACACGATAGAACGGATACACGCGCGACATTCACCACCATGGCGGACAATCTAGTTGCAAGGGGTATCACTTTCCAGGTCAAGCTTCAAACCCTTTTTGTTCCATGCCTAAATTACCAGATACAACATAGTGTATGAAACTGATTGTGTTATAACTGTTGCTTCTATTGCAGAACTCCTTTAACCATCCGTTATTGCTAAAACTTGCTTTGATCTACAGAGAAATTCCCGGTGTAGTACCGGCAGTTGCAGCAAGAATTTTAGGAGACAAATCTGCATTTTTCGAGTGCGATTTCTTGGGGGTCCAAGATATGCTGTGGGACGCGCTAGGCCGCCATTACTTCTCCAAGTGCCACATCGAAGGGGCAGCGGATTTTATTTTTGGTGTTGGCCAATCTTTCTACGAGGTAACCGATGAGAAAGAACTAAAAGACTTGGAACACAAGCAAAATATCACATGTTTTCTTATGCTGTTTTTTTTTTTCACAGGACTGTTCCATAAACGTTACGGCTTCTGTTTTGACACTTCCGTACGGTTATATAACAGCTCAGGGGCGACAATCATCGGATGATCCGAGCGGCTTCGTGTTCAAAGGAGGAGTAATCTTCGGCACGGTGCGTCCGTATCTAGGAAGAGCCTGGGGACCTTACTCTAGAGTGATATTCCAGGAGACAACAATTAACTCAGATGTGATCCCTCAAGGGTGGGATGCCTGGAAATTCCCTGGACAAGAGTAAGTTTGTTAATAATTCCAGTTTTTAAACCCGGAATTTGTGTCTTAAAACTCTGAGGCTGATCAATGAGTGTGTGTTTTGTCTGAAGGAGCGAATTTCCTGTATGCTGAGGTGGACTGCACAGGACCAGGATCCGACACTTCCAAGCGTGTTCCATGGGAGAAGAAGCTTAATCCAGAACAAATGAAACAATTTTCTCTATCGTCTTTCGTTGACCAAGATGGATGGATTAGCGGATTGTCCTAAAATTTTAAATTTTTTATATAATTTAAATATATATATATATTTCTTATTGAAATTTATTTTTGCCCATTCTAGAATTTTATAAATTCTTTCTCTCACATCCGTCCCTGATTATAATGACATCTATGATTCCAGACAAAAACTTGCAAAATGTATGTAATACAGTCCAACTAAATCATAAACATTTGCAAAATGAGTGGATTAAAAATATTTCATAACCGAGATTATTTTATGGTTTAGAGATTTACTATATGATTTTGAATTTGGGGTTAAGGCTAGGGTGGTAGGATTTAAGGATTATATTTTAAAGTTGAAAGAAAAATATCTGTGTGATTTTTTTACACCGACAACATATCAAATAATAATCTGCTGATTAAATGCTTAAATATATAGTTAAACTTTTAGGTGTTAAAAAATGTTGAATAAGGGTCTAACATATTTTACTTAAATAGAAGTCTAACCTCTAAAGAATGTCAAATAAAGGCCTTACGTTTACAAATATGCTCAAATAAAGACCTAAAGTCTACAAATATACTCAAGTAAATGTCTTTATTTCTCTTTCATCTGTTTCTAACTGCCATCAAGCACCAACTTCACACTCATTCCAAATCACGTTTAACATATCAGAATTTTTGAACTTCAATCAAAATATTCACTACGGACAAATAAATCCAGGGGTGGACATAGGATACGAATGATTAGGGTGCGAGCTGTAATTACAAAATTTTAAAGGGATGCGAATTTAAATTATCGATAGAAAATACAAAAAAATATAAATTATATGTTAGTTTGAACTTTTTAGAGGGTGTGACTGCCCCCTCCAATATCCTTTGATTCATCCCGAATAAATTCATGTTATTTGAGGTTATAGCAGTGAGTTGGGAGAGTCAATCCGTTTATTAAGACTGAGTCGAGAACTACATTAGGAAAAGCTATGATTTTGAGCCGAGGACGAAAGAATCGAAAGAGAATCTTAAACTCTTGTATTTTTCAATTGAGGAAAAAGGTTAAGTAGAAATGAGGTGGAGCAAGTAATGACGTGTATTAGAGGGGATCATATCCTACTCGATTGAAAAGAAAAGGTGTATCTAATAATTTCTATACTTATTATTTATTAAGTAAATTACGTAAATCATAACCGAATTTTACTTTTAAATTTATTTTGGTTGTTAAAATTTTAAAACGTTTAATTTTGTTCATTGAAGTTTAGACGTTAAACTTTTTTGTTATTAAAGTTTAGACATTAAACGTTTTAATCACTCTTAAACCCCAAACAGTCATAGATGGTAGTCATTCTGTCCCAAACTTCACCAGTCACTTTATCTTGTTCCCTGAGTCTGAATTTAACCTTTATTTTGTCAGAAAGTACTTTGAAGTTCACGAATCGACAAAATTTTTTTAATTTTTCTCTTGTTGATCTCTCTCTTCTGTCGTTAAATGGAGTTCATTTCTCAGTATGTTGTTTCTCTCGTGCTGATGAAATTTTTTACTGTACGAATCTTAGAAAATTTTTTCGTTTGGCAGTAAATATACATCGTCAAAAAAGTTAATGAAGAAGTGACCAAAGACATTTAATGTTTAAACTTCAATAAATAAATTAAACGTTTAAAACATCAATGACCAAAATAAGTTTAAAAATAAAATTGAAACAAAATTTATGTAATTTTTTTTGGTGTTATTATTATCGTGTAAATTGGAAAGTCCTAGTTGTCATTTGTCAATGACTTCATAGGTTTGCTTGCTAAATGTGGAACTCAAATCAATTTTGCAACTTGGCCTTTGGCAATGGCATAAAAAACCAAGCTTTTTGCAATGGACCCAAATCCACAAGCCTGGCGCCACCCTTCAAATCTGTTGGCCACACAATCCTGATTCCTTCCCCCTCTTCCCTTAGACCTCTCCGCTCACAGCCGGCCTCTTCCACAACTCTCATAGGATAAGCCTCCACTTTCTTCAACATCTCACCTTTTCCAAGCCCTTCTTTTTTGCTTCACAGGTAAAAAAATCCATCTTTTACTCCTTTGGATTGAAGGCTATACCATTACCAGATTGTTTTTCTTATCTAGAAACTGAACCAGTTAACTTTCAGACACGAAAGCTTCCATTTTTTTTTTTTGGGGAAAACAAACATTTTGGGATAAACCCAGATTCCAGATAGCATTTCTGCATCTCAAAAACTGAATAGTTCATTTCAGAAGTTGATAAAGTTTCAACTTTTGTTTCTTTTGACTCGTTTGAAGCTAAACCCGGATAGCATTTGCTATCTAACTGAACCCCAGCGTGGTAGAATTTGCTGCTTATTGTGATTCTCATTTTGCATTCTTCAAAGCTGCATGAGTTTAGATGAAATCAAAAGTGATTATTGGTGCTTCCAATTCTGGAGTAATAAGAAGTTAAATAAGCAACAGCCAAAGCTAGCATGGCAATGGCCGCGGTTACAAACTCTCAGCTCTCTTTCAATTTGTTTAACTTCTCTGTTACCAGAAGACAAGCCTCTATATCGAGACAGGCTGCTTGTCGAATTCGCTGTCGCTTCTCTTCGAGCCGATGGTTGAAGCTCAACTCCCCTTCCAGTACTACTCATAGGTAACTGTTTATTTAGTTTCTCTAAGTATAATTTGGCAATTGTAATTTTGATGCAATGTCTTATTGCATTAAGGACTTGTGGTTCAAAATTGAATTAGTCTGCAATTTGTTCTGAAAAAGGCTGCTTTTAGTGTTTTGATATATCTGAATGAGTCAGCTAACAATTTTTCGTTTGTTTTTTCTGTTTAGTCATAGTTTTGACAGCTTTAAATCGAGATGTTCGATGTTAAATACTGATGTACACTTCAACCATGTGGCTACAGAGGATGAGGATTTATCAGCAAAAAATAGTGATTGTTTTTGTACAACTCCAATAATTCAGATTAAATCTGATGTTCTTCAGACTGAATCTTTGAGTATACTAACAGGGGATACTTATGTAGATAGTCTCTTGACAACACTCCCAGTATGTTCCTCTTTGTATATCAGTTTATACTAGACTCGAGTTTAATATCCTCTAACATTTTCCTTTTGTTCTATTCTTTTTCTTGTTTAGGTACTATCAGAGGAGCAGCAGAAGGCTCTTGATGCAACTCCAGCTCACCCAGAGGCATTATATGGTAGGACATTCTATTTTAATTGATCAAAACACCGTAGAATAATCTTAAAGACGTTCATATTACTAAATTGTGGTATTATCAGCTGCTAACTTTAAGGACATTCATATTTCAGCATTCTATGCAAGTTGTGTGGCTGGGAATGTAGTGGAACAGCTTTGGAATTTTGCTTGGCCTTCTGCTCTTGCGTTGCTTCATCCAAGCCTTCTACCAGTGGCCGTCATGGGATTCTTCACTAAGGTATAGATGAGTCTAGCAACATAAAGTCACTACTATAACAGGAAATAATGGAATATTTTCTAACAGAATTTATGTTAATAGCTTGTTATCATCATTGGAGGCCCTTTGGTTGGAAAACTTATGGATCATTCTCCAAGATTACCTTCATATATCTTTTTGAATGTTGTTCAGGTACTACAAATAACATTTTTTTTCGTTCAAGATTAATGAAAAATTAACAAAGTCCTAATTAGTTTTCTAAATTTATTGGCATCTGCCAGGCTTCTGCTCAATTGTTGTCAGCGGCAATGATAATTCATGCTCATAGAGTTTCTTCTACTTCTGCCTCATCTATTCTTCTACTGCCCTTGGTTTGCTGTGCTAGTGTTAGCAGGAGCTATTGAGAGGCTATCTGGAGTAGCACTGGGGGTTGCTATGGAGCGTGACTGGGTGGTGCTGGTAGTACCCTTATTCTGTGCATTTTGGTTGTTTTCTTCACAGGAAACATTGGTTATCCATATCTAGGAAAGTGGACCGTGAATTAAACTAGAGTTCTTGTGTTTGCAGTTAGCTGGAATAAGTAGACCAATTGCACTGGCAGAAGCAAATGCTGTTCTCAATCGAATTGACCTGCTCTGTGAGGTATTTGATAACCTTGAGATCTTTTATATTTTGGAAACATCGGTCTATGGAGTTATCTTTTTGGTCAAGGCATGAGCCATCATAATTCTTTGTTTGCTTGTAATCCATAGAGCATGAATCCTAAATAAATGCTGGAAATTTTATAAGCTTGCAGTTATCTTAGCAATCAAGTTATGGAAGAAATTTCTGAACTAGAGATTCATTATCCAAAATTGCAGATAGCTGGCACTTCATTATTTGGAATTCTTCTCTCTAGATATGATCCAGTAACGTGCTTAAAGTTGGCTGCTGGGTTGATGATGTGGTCATTACCTGTTATGGTAGTTGCTTCTATTCTTGTTCTGATTATCTATATTATTTGGAGAAAGGATCTACTTCCTCTTCTAATTTCTAACAACATTCTTCAGATTGCTCTGACATGGTTAACGAACAAGCTTTCTACTGGAGTTCTTGACCGTGCTAAGTGTTCACAATCATGTTGCATGCCATCTGATGGGGGCCTCTTCCAGATGCTGATAACTTCGGTAAAACTTGTTCATCTGATTACTATTCAAAATCCTGACTTCCCTTCTTGCTCTATTTAGCAGTTGCATCTTTTCCAAAAAATCAATTTATGCTTGCTATATAAGGATTCTGTTTTGTGGATGGCCAGTTAATACAGGTTTGGAAGCCATCAAGCTTGGATGGAGAGAATACATACAGCAGCCTGTTCTTCCTGCAAGCCTAGCATATGTGCTCCTATACTTCAATGTTTTTCTCACTCCGGGAAGTTTAATGACGGCGTCTTTAACTCAGCGTGGTATTTTTCTATCTATTTAGATGCAACTCTCCTGATTGTTTATAGTTTCGACCGAATCTTGAGGAGATTTTTGGAAAGATAACAAAAGCAAAAAAAAAAAGTATTACAACAAAGAGGGCTTACAAATTCAGATGACATGCTAATAGAATTTTTGTCTAAATTTGATCTCTTAAAGCATAGCATGCACTGACATGCCTGAAGTCACTCCATGTTATATAGTTGATTGTAAATTACAGTCTTTTTTTTTCATTTGCTAGATTACTCCTAATTACTTGAATAGATTCTATATTTAAGCTGAGAAAAATAGCCTTGTATTATTGCAGAAATTCATTTTTTACTCCAAAGTGCTATGTGGATTTGTCTAACAGGTTTAAATCCATCTATTATTGGGGGGTTTAGTGGATTATGTGCTTTTATGGGTGTTGCAGCAACCTTCATATCTGCAACTTTGGTCGAGAGATTCGGCATTTTAAAGGTTGGTTGTTGTGTTTGGTTTTGTCTGCTGGAATTTTCTATTTTGGGGTCGGATCTAATGGCCATTTTCCTTCAAACAGGCCGGAGCAGTGGGATTAATTTTTCAGGCTTCACTTCTCACCATAGCTGTTGCTGTTTACCAGAGTGGATCTCTTCCCCATGGGAGTCCCCTTCTTGTCTTCTTATGTTTGATTGTAAGAACAACTTTTAACTTTCATGTTTCTTCATGGACTATATTGACTTTTAGCATAACCCAAACTGCCTTGGCGAACTGGGAATCGAGAAAGCATGACTCAATCTGGCGTACAACATTGTCATGGTTGGAGGTCTAACCGAAATTTAGATTCAGTAACAGCCGAATATCTTAGTTATCCACTAATGGTACCAGAAAAAACTAATAGAAAAGACTCCCTAAAGGTCTTAACTTTTTTTATTTCTGCAGTATCGGAACCTACTGCAACCATCACGTCCATTTTTATGTCTCTAACAAGTTATTGGCTGTTCTGTTGAAATGCCAGGAAATCAGGCTTAACATAAGCATGATACCTGAATCATCCTCATCTCTTCCATGCAGGTATTATCAAGGTTGGGACATATGTCATATGATCTTGTCGTGGCCCAGATACTGCAAACAGGAATTCCGTCATCCAAAGCAAATCTCATTGGAACAACTGAGATTTCTGTTGCCTGTTTAGCCGAGTCACTAATGTTGGGAGTTGCAATAATTGCAAATGATGTTTCGCATTTCGGGTTTCTAGCAATGCTGTCATTGTTGTCAGTGGTTGGAGCTGCATGGATATTCTGCAGATGGTTGTTGAATCCTACAGAGGAACAAAGAAGCCTTTTCTCTTTTGATCCAAAATTTAGTTATAATGCAAGTGCATAGAATTTCCATTGTTTATGCAGGCATTTCCCTTGGGTTTACATATCCATTCAATTGTCTTCTCTCCCTTTTTGCTTAAGTTATCAACAGCTAAATGCAGTTGATAAGTAATTATGATATATTACAATCTAAAACACTGTGCATATCCAATTTACAGACTAAGATGCCTGATGTATATATTTTGATCCAACATGGTTCTATGATTTTATTGTCAGAAGATTAACAGCTGTTTTTTTCTTTTAGAATGCTAACATTGATTGGCCTTTGATTGAATTAAATTTCGGTTCACGAAAAAGATGGCTCTCTTATTAGCCATTGTAATTCATCATTAATGGATAACACCACTAGGAGCTTAAGAAATGAAAACAGTAAAAAAGCATACGCTGTCACATTAATCAAATGATAATCAGCTTCAAAGTCATAAGTTCCAACCAGACATAAAACATGCAACAAATTCTCTTCCATCTCTGTTTAATGTTCTTTTGATATGATTGCATAGAAGTTTCCGGAAGGGATGAAATGTTTGCAACAGCTACCATGATCCTACAGCACCCTGTGAGGGTTCTCGAAAGCAGAGAATTCCCAGTAGGTCTTCAATGAATATGGCTGGGAAATTGTCATGCCTTCTTCAGTGATCTTAGCTATCTGCAATCAACAGATTTCAAGTACATTAAACATCAATATTGATAGAATTTGCCTCAGATTGTACAGTAAAGGACTATCAAAGAATAGACTTGATTAAGAACCATCCTGAGATATACATCAACCTAAGCTGCATATATAAAAATCTAACAGGATGTAACAAATGCCAGTTAGTCAAAGAATAGTAATATCCATCAAGTCATTGAGACAGACTTGTATTTTTCTAGAAATTGCTATCAAATATAATGGATTATTTTTTTATTTTAAGATGGATTTAAAACATTAAAAGAGAAAAGATCAAACCTGAAGCTTGTTAATGGCTGATCTATCACGATAGAGGAGAACACGCATGCACTTCTCCAGTAGTCTAACACCATCTTCGAAGCTCAAATTCTCATGCCACTCCTGACGAAGAATTGGCCTTGCAAGGTGATTTCCAAACCCAGTTGCAACATGATTGTCCTCAAAGTTTACTCCAATCATACTGACCTGATGAGTCATATTTATAAAACTGGTCAGTTACAATCTTAAAACCGCAAGTGGCTCATTCTGAACATTAGGACGAAATAAACTTTGAACCTACCGTTCCAAGATACTTCTCTCCATTTTTTATTCCACCAAGTACAAGGGAGTTCCACAAAGGATTGAACTTGTTACGCCTGTTATACATGACTCGAGTCAAGTAATTGTGCACCTCCTTAGGCCCCAAAGAGTTGCCATCATCCCACATATTGTCATACAAGCTACAACAATCAAACATCAAAACCCAAATGAAAATTCAGGCGAAAAAAGGAATAAGATAACTCATGAAAGAATAATCAAAACAAAAGCCCTTATAATCTTAGTGACTCGGTCAAGCCTTACATAAGGTCATCAAGATAACGCAGAATCTCTTGGAAATCACTGATTTCTCCACTTGCACCCAGAAGAGAATGCTTGCCAATAGCCTTCATTCGCTCCACGTTCTTGTACCTCAGTGTGGACCCATAAGAACCTGTCAATTAACAGGATTCAGGCATAAAACATGTGGATTCGTTGGTGTAGCAAAAGTAGGGACCAATCAGCTAGGCGAGTATCAACTGAGGGAATATTAGCTTTAGAAAAATGCTAGGGTACTTGAAACATCAGACTTCCAGCAGAAAACAAGAGAAGAAGAGGGACGAGGAAGGCGAGTGAAAACCAAAATGTGCAAAACATGCATGGCAAATGAACTATAAGCAAAATGTATTTTCCTACCAAGTGCATAACTTATTTTAGGGAAACCGCAATGAATAAGAACTTTAATGTGAAAGCGCATGACATTCAGCAGTACAAAGAACCTTAAATAACTCCCAACTCCATTTCTTTCTATGCAACAATGTAAAATGCCTCAACAAGATCTCTTCAACCTCCATAATGGGGATCACATTACTCACTTTACACATTATTGTTGACAGCAGACAATAAATCTAAAATGAGTTCCTAATTGAGTAATTATACAAATGATGCTACAATTAAAAAAACATAGACCATCTCCATGTTCTAGCCTACAATATGGATCTTATATTATAAAGTACTGATCCATTAGAGGTTAGAGCATACCATCAAGCAAGCACCGTATCAAATGCTATGTTAAATACTATGTCCAGATTTTGAACAGAAAAGTTTTCTGTCACAAGTTACAACCAATGGTATTACCTTAACAGCTTAACTACAATTCTTAAGCTACTTAGCAATACTCAAATCCTCTAATGGAACCAAGTATTTTTAAAAAATATTAATAATACATACAGCATAGAAGGGTTGAAAAAAGATCATTCCATAATTCACATTTATATTACAATCCAAAAATCTAAGGGGGAACGACTTTGGATCAAGGTTATTTCAAGCTAATTGATATCTTTTAAATCCTAAAACGCCCCAAAAGGTCCCAAAACTACTTCTATCATCTACTTCAAATAACAAAACCAACCGGAACAAATAAAAATACAAAAGAAAAATAAAATGCTATGAAAGTGTATGAGCTGACCTCCCATATCAGCAGCCATCAAAATCCCATCTTTATACTTCAAAGCCACAACTGATGTTCCAGTAACATATGGGTACCTATCGATTAAAAAAAGAGAGAGAAATTTCAAACACCCAACATCCAAAGAAAACCCTAGTTCAATTGAAATCAGATAAATAACATACAGAGTCCTTTGAGAGTCAGCTTCAGGGCCAAGCAAGCTATTTTCCGGTTGCTTTGAAGCCATGAACTGCATTAGAAGAAGAATAAATCAAAAACGAAAAGAAAAGAAAAAAACAGTTTAAAAGTGTTAGACTAAGAAAATAATAGTGGGTATTTAAAGATAATTAACGGAATAACTTACATTCATTCTGATTTAAGGGTACAGATATCAATTGAAGAAGAAGAAGTAGAACGGAATAGATGATCTGAAGCTATATAAAAATTTCTTCGTTTTCCTTTCTCTCAAGAAACTCCCTTTTACGAAAACGGGCCCTGCTCCATTTGTTATCGAATTAGGAGTTAGGACCCAGGCCAACTTTCGGGCCGAGGCCTTATTTAAAAAAATATAAACTACACTCAATATCACTTGATTATAGATCTTATAATAGATGTCACTTCTCTTTTAAAATTTACAAACATATCATTCGATTATATATTTTTACAAATATGTCATTTATAGTGGTTAAATATTAAACGTGAATTAAATTGTAATATTGTATAATAACAATTTTAATCCTCGGAATTTTATATTTTGTATCGTAATTAATATATTTTAGTCATGGGTTGGGAGCTTTTGTCTTAGTTCTCAAGTTTTGAACCCCAACTTTTGTAACTCATATTTTTCTTGCCTTTCCTATCAATAAAAATGTGGCATCATACTATCAGAAACGTATAGGAGTATATTGTTTATTCAGACGCATTATAATGTTTAATGGTTGAGTGATTGAAATGAAGTACAAGCACCCTAAAAATTTGGTTACCATGAGTGTAAGTTACTCTAATAATAACTACAAAGTGTCTGTATGTGCTATCAATTTAGGAGTGTTTATGGTTAACTAAAATACTATAAAGATTAAATTAATCGTTGTAGTATTTTAGTTAAATATGAATACCTCTAACTATCGTATGTTTTGCTTTGGATTCATTCTTATTATACATTAGAATATCATGTATATCCACACTCGCAATATGGTTTAGGAACGAACGTAGGATTTAATGTTATGGGGTAAACTTATAAAATTTTAGGAGTAAAAATTAATTTTTAATAAAAAATACATAAATTTTTTTAAAAAAATCTAAATTATATACGAATTTAAAATAAAAAAAAAACGATCATTTTTCTAATCCCCTCAATTCATCCTTGATCTATTTAATCCCCTTGTATGATTTTATGAAGAATTTAATATAATTTCTCCCATGTGACTTGTGCAACTCGTATGGCAGGAATTAACAAAATAATTCCTTGATTGATGGCAAGGTTAGGCACCCTCAAGACCTAGTATACTAGTAGCACAAAACCTTTGTCCTACAAAGGGAAAAAAAGGGTATACATAAAGCTTAAGATTCTTTATACATAGCACATAATTGCGTTTGTTTTATGAACAACCATTCCCTCACTGTAAACGAATCGAACGAGCACGAATGAGAGTATATTCATATTCGTTCATTTAATTTTAATTGAATAAATAAACGGATACGAACAACTAAACGAACATAATTTATTGTTCGTGTTCATTTTTCAAGGAATATAGCTTGTTCGTATTTGTTCATGTTCGTTTGTTAAAATGATAAACGAACATAAACGAACACAAACGAACGAATATAAAAGGAAATATGAAAATAAATTTAAACGAACATAAACAAACGAACATATATGAATAAATTTAATTTTTTTTAAATACATAATACTTTTGTTATGAAAAATAATAAATATAAGTGGATATATGTGAATAAATTTAAACGAATATAAATGAACGGATTATGGAACATAAATGACCAAACGAGCCATTTGTTCGTGTTCGTTCATTTAATTAAACAAACAAAAAATCTTGTATATGTTCGTTTATTTATTAAATAAACGAACATAAACAAACTTCTCGTTGAACGTTTTGGATCATTTATGGCCTTATCTGTGATTTTTGTTTTGGTGTTTTTAATGTATATTCTAACATTAAAAATTAAACTTTATATTTTAATTTAAACTCTAAAATTAAACATATATTTTAAAGTCTACGATTTAAATCTTAAACCCTAAATCTAAGCTCTAAACTTTATTTTTTTAATATTAGAGCAGAGACATATTTGCAATTTATATTATTGTTTTGTTGGGCTTTTACTTTTATTCCTAACATTACATATTTAAGCTTAGATCAATTGGTTTGGATTCAAATCTTGCATGCCGTTGCTGTGGGCAAATACCAGTTGGCTCTAATGGCCATTTAGATAAAAGCTGACAAATTAAATTATAGAAAAATAGGCGTTCAAGTGTTAAATTCAAGTGGTGAAACGGAGGTTCAGGCCAAATAAAAATTATTTGGTAACCAAATTATGGGCAATTTTAAGTAAAAAAAACCCTAATAAATAATTATTTAAAGAAATGACCCCTCAGAGCTTTATTTAGAAAAATGACCCCCAAATCTGCCACGTATAAAGAACTCGCGTTCTGCGTAAAGCGAGTTTCGATCTCATTTTCTGCAAAAAGCGAGTTGTTCTTACGTGGCATCGCTTTTCAGAATAACGAACTTAACAGGATCTCGCGCTCTGTAGAACGCGAGGTCCCCGAGAATTTGAAGAGCCGGCTGAATTTATCGTAGGCTGTTTAATGGAACTCACTTTCTGCAGAAAGCGAGTCCTTTGTAAATCGAGGTAGCAGAACAAGCGTCCATAGGCATGTTCGAGCGATATTCCGGGGCTATTAATCGTATACTTTCAGTAAATATCGACTTTAAGTGCGTAGTACTAGAACTTGTCTTTCATTCGACACCAATATGGGCAAGTTAAAAGGGCGTGATAATATTTTTCGGTTTATTTATCGGGTTTTAATTCGTATTGAAAACGGTACCATAGCTTGTTTTTGTGAATGACCGAAAAGTTAAAAGGGCGTGATAATATTTTTCGGTTTATTTATCGGGTTTTAATGTACGTTATTGTTATCCGACAAAGAACGAAAATAAATATAAAAACTAAAGCTATGTTAAAAAATAAGGCAAAATAAAATATTTAAAATTATAAAATAATAAATAAAGTTGATAAATAAACACCCACTAGTCCTAATGGCGTCTATGTCTACCCGTTCCGCAGCTGGGTGCACGACGATCTCGTGGCGGATTATTTCGAGCAGCATGTGCTCCATCGTCGTCGTTATCGTGATCGTCCCCGAAACGCGGACCACCGCTGACATCGGGCCTATGTAAAACAAACTCTACGACGGCGTCTGCTTGACAATGTTGTAGTCGAACTGTGCTGCCAATGGTGGAACATCTAACACCAGAGGAACATATGCAAAAGGCGGTGTCGGGAATATGGTGGAGGTATCGGTATAAAATGGCGAAACGCGTCTGTCATGAAAAGACGGGGCGTCTACTGAAACGTTTGAAGACCATCCATCTGCATAAACGATAACGAAGTGGAGTACTTGAATGTCAGTTCTGGCGCTGATGTCGAAGGCCCTGCCCCAGACTGATCTGCTAGTTGCGCTGTTCCAGAGGACGAGGCCCCTGCAGTGTGTGTTCGATATCTCTAGCTTTCAGGCCCCATTCTGGTATCGCGTTGCATCGGCTAGCGCTGGGTGGCGTGATGTTGTACGGGCGGGAAGTTTTGGGGAGGTAGCACAATTTATCGCTAAAACTCTTCCGGAGTCAGTATATGCGGGTTTCCATTTTAGTAGTACCACTGCATGTAGTCGAATGTGACATCCTGGTTCATAATAGGTACACATATGACCGGCCGCCTTCCTTACCTTGTCATCTATTGCCCGACCTTGTCAGGGTGATGATGGCACCAATGGAATTTCGTCTTCCCCTACCGCGTCAACCGATGTAATTCGTCCAAATTGGGTGGCAGCTTCGGAACCCCTTGGACGTAGCCAAATTATCGTAGAATATGGTCGGTAAGATGCCACTGGACAATTTCGTAGTTGATTAGTGGCACCAGCAGCAGCCATATGTGAGAGCCTTCTATGATGTCCTGCGGAATACAGTCCCGAATCGAATGAGCAGCGCACGGAGTCCACAGGAACTGGACAATTTTTTTTGAATGTGAGTTATATAAATTTTTGGCCGAAAACATTTTGAGGAATTAAGAAAAAATATCCGAAATCCTGACCTTGTTTTGTATCTTGTCGAGCAGCAGTCTGTAGTCTCGTTGTGTCTCTGGCAGTTCCTAGTGCGCGAGTGGAAGGCACTATCTGTCAGTAATGAAAAGAAATTTAAAAATTTGTAATAGTTTAAAAACATGTTATTAAAATAAAATAAATTTAATTTAATTAAAGTAAATAATTTTAATAGTATCTCATAATAAGCGAGAATATGTGTGGGGCAGGCTGTCTAGGCTACGAGCTTAGAAAGGGCATCCGAAACCAAGCCCAATACTGAAGTAGTAAAAGACATCCTCATATTGCAGCTCTATCTGTGTCGACGGTTCTGCAAAGCTCTCTGAACAGAAAGGTCATGACCGCTCCTCCCTAACATTTCTCGCTAGATTCTACAAAATTGCGGAGATGGTACAAGGATTATAATAAAGCATGAGTGACAATTGCTTGAGCAATATACGTTAAATATACTTAAAATATATTTATATTTAAATTAATTATTTGAATTAGTTAAGTAGTTTGTATGGTTTTACACATCTCAAGTGACTTAGGTTCAAGTTTTCTTGCAACTATTTTTAATTATTTATTCTCTAGCATTTACTACATTATAAGATATATAAAAACTGGTACAATTTTCTTTCACCCATGAGGTTGTGGGTTCAAACCTCATTCCAAGCACTTCCCTTTTATTCTTGACACGTGTTACCTCCAAATGTATCATCACCAGATTGGTTAATTAATTTTATTTATTTAAATTAAAATTAGGACTAAATTGATATAATAGATAACTAATAAGGACCAAATGTATAATTATACAAATTTTACTTTAACGGTCATGTCATCTTTCTGTACCTTTTAACGGCCGGTGGTTAAAATAGGCCTATTTAAATAATTGAATGGTCAAATTTTAAATTTTTAGTTGGGTGATCAAAACAGGTCGTGAGCAATAATTGGATGGTTATTGGGGTAGTTTTCCTAAAAAAAATAATCCTTAGAAGGTTCATACGACTAAATTTTTTATTAAGGGTAATTATAGTGTGTATTCACGGTGAAAATAAAAAAAGTTTTGTAAGTGTCTTAATTTTAGTGGTTAGAGATTTTGTCTAAGGTTTAAAGTTTAGAGGTTTAAACTTAAGGTTTTTAGTTAGAAGTTATGTTTTATAGGTTAAAACATAAATCCCTAATTGTACTATCTAAATCCTAAATTTTAAATAGCTAAACTTAAACCTCTAAACTCTAAATCTTGAATTAAATGTTTAAACCCTAAAATTGAAAATACTTATAAATTTTTTGTTTCCACAATCAGTATATAAAATATTTTATTTTTATTAATTAAATAATTGGATTTAAATTCTAAAAAATACTATTATAAAAACTGCCCTTTCAATATTTTTATTTTAATACTAAAACTTTCGAATTAAGAGATTATGATTAGAATTTAAATTTTAGGGATAGAATTTAACATTTATAGATTAAAAATTAAATTCTTAACATATTATCATAAAACTTAAGCCTTAACTTCTAAAATATTTCTAAATTTTAAATTTAAAACACTAAACTCAAACTCTAAATTAAATTTTTAAACCTTAATACTAAGACATTATAAAAACAATTTATTTACGATCTGGACATAAAATATTTTCTCATTACTTAATTTATCTAACATTTTATTTCATTAAACAACTGTATATGATTGGTCTCATCATTTGAAGTCTTTACGCAAAATATCCGGGTATTCCATTTCACTCCACTTCCCGGAAAACAACCTCAGAATATAACCAATGACAGAACGAAACGTGGCATAATGTCATGTCTCTCTGCACAGAGAATTAGATAATATTTCTTCGCATTAATTAACTTAATAGTAATGATAATCCAAGTTTCTTTGGTCAGAATCCAAGTCGGAGTTAAAAGAGTTTATAAGTATTTTTTTTTAATAATTATTTAAAGTATTTTTAATTAAAATAAGTATTTAAAATTTTATTTTTAATTTGTTTTAAAATTAATTAAAATATTTATTTTAATATATATTTTAATTAAAAATAAAATTTTAAGTATCTATATTAATAAAAAATACTTTAAATACTTATTTTAATTAAATTTTTTTATTATATATTGCAAACAAAAAAGGATTTTTTGTCAGATCAAATGAAAATGGTTCAATAAATGAATGAACAATCTTCACTGTTACAAAGCGTGGGAACACGTGTGGTGAGTGATGGAGAGACCAGACCAGACCTTCCCCCCTTGTTTTTAGCTTTTTATGCTACGCCTTACCCTCTCTGCAATGCGTTTAAAATGCAACATTCTCTCTCTCCATCTTTCTCTCTCTCTCAGGTCTTCTTGGAAAAGAAAAAGCAAAGGTCTCGTCTTTATCATCACTTCAACTTCAGCTAAGATGTGAATTCCACTTTTTCTTAGTTCTCAGATGTTTTTGCTTCTTTCCTTTGCCCCCCTTCCTTCCTCTTCTTCTTCTTCTTCTTCTTCAACTCTCTATCTGTTATAAAGGGTCAAGCTTTAGTATCTATAATGGCTGCCATTATGTCTTTCCCCCCCATAGATTCTTCTTAACGCTACTGTTTTCGTCTTCAATTGTGGTTTATTGTTGCACAAGTACTCAAAACCCTGCATTTCTGGTGTTATTCTAAGGTCATTACTCATTACTTAATAGACTAGGGCAACCCAAGTTATTGACTAATATTTGGTTAGATTTTGGTGCCTGGTCCTGCACTTTTCCTGTGGAAACTGGAAATAAATACAGCATGGAGGATTTGTATAGGCTTGATGATCCTACAATCTCCTGTTCAAATGATATTGTTGCAAGGGTTCATAATTTTGGTGCAGGAAGCTTTGGTGCTACTGTTACCACTGATTTTCTCAGTCCGGTTGATCATTTACTTCAATTCGATCATCAAGAAGCCGATACAGATGCCACTGGTTCAGATATGTCTGAGCTCATCAAATCCCAGATCTCCAATCACCCTCGTTATCCAAACCTAGTAGCTGCTTACATAGAATGCCAAAAGGTGATGTTTTTAACCCTTTTTTCTGATTTTTAATGATTAGTTTTCATGATTACCTTTTCCTTCTTTTTTACTGTTCAATGATACTGTGAAAAAGGGTTTTCTTGGATTCTTGATCCTCTAATCCTAGAGAAACTATGGTTAAGGACTTGATGTTTAAGTGTTTTTTTCTTGGTTTTTCTGTATATATAGGTTGGAGCAACGCCTGAGCTGGCGTCGCTTCTTGAAGAAATTGGCAGAGAGAACTGGTCTATAGGTGCTTGTAGTCAGATAGGAGCTGATCCAGAGCTTGACGAGTTCATGGTAACTCTTGTGGATCTTTGTTTGGTTCTCGAGAGAAGTGCAAGAAAAAGAGAAGAATATTACTTGTTGCATGAATCTCAATATTCCAGGAATAAATAGTTGGATAAACATAATACTAACATTTATCTGGCATTGTTTGATTGAAGGGATCATATTGTCAGATTCTTCATCGCTACAAAGAAGAGTTATCTAAGCCGTTCGATCAAGCCACAACTTTCTTAAGCAACATGGAATCACAGCTAAGTAATCTCTGTAAAGGAGCACTGACAAAAAACATGGACAATCATCCCATTGGTAAAGTTTTTAATTAAGCAGTTTTTCATACTTATTTGGCATTAAAGTCATACTGTTGATTTTACATTAAATAATCATTGCAAGTATAGGGATCTCATTGCTACTGTGCATGAAAAAAATAGTTAATTTTCCTTCACTATCATTGAGTTGGTGATGCAGTATTTATGTTTAATAGATATATTGTGGATTGACATGTTCTTCATTGCTGAATATTTTAGCAGACAATTTACATGTTATTTGCTCATTTTTTTTCAGATGAAGCTGGTGGGACTTCTGAGGAAGAGTTAAGTTGTGGTGGGGAAGTTGAAGCTTCTGAAAATCGAGAGTCTCCCGACGATTGTCGAAGCGAGGACGTCAAAGGAATGCTCATGCGCAAATACAGTGGCTATCTGAGCAGTTTGAGGAAAGAGTTCTTGAAGAAAAGAAAGAAGGGTAAGCTTCCAAAAGATGCAAGGGTGACATTGCTTGATTGGTGGAACAATCACTATAGATGGCCTTATCCTACGGTAAATACAAATACAACTTAATTACTAGTAGTGTTCTTTAGTAGCAAGACTACTGCATTGTGCTTGAACCCTAATTCAGTTCTGCGGTAAAAACATAAGCACCAAAAGTATATACTTTAGTACTATATTTTTCAACCCACCAAGTCCTGAAACAATGATGGTTAATATGAATGTTTTGATGAACATCATCCATTTTTTGGTAACTAAATAAACATTTTGATCTGGCCAAATAAAGAAAAATGATCTTGAACCTAAGTTTTAGGTCAGATTTTCAATGTAATTATCTTTGAAAAGTGATCTCAAGCAGATTTGGGGTTCGAATCTTAATATTTGTTTTATTCTGACATGTTTCTTGTTGTGTCATTGTGTATGTGTGTGTGTGTGTATAAAACTAACTGGATAAACTACTGTAAGAGTAAATGGTTTGAAAAGTTTCATGTGTTTCTCTAGGGTTTAATGGTTAAGAAGGGTTTGTGGTGATTGCAGGAGGAGGATAAATTGAAATTATCAGAGATAACTGGATTAGAGCAGAAGCAAATCAACAATTGGTTCATCAACCAGAGGAAGAGGCATTGGAAACCATCCGAGGATATGAAATTAGCCCTTATGGAAGGCGTTGCTGGACACAACGGAGAGCCTATGTACTTAGACCATGGAGTTGGAACGGATAACAATATTATCTGATCAAAACAATTGCTCTTTCAAGGCCTCCTTTTCATCATGTAATGTTATTTAGGTTTCAGCATGTGTTAAAATCTGCACCTGTAAATCAGTAAATGTCATCATTCTTAATCTCTTATGGATTATTATTTTTCGAAGTTATTAGGCCATATTACAATTAATTACTATGAGTGCACTTGATAAGGTGTCTACGGAAAGGGTTATAAGCATTGATACTTCTCAATGCATGGAATGGTACTGATATTTCCATATTTAATTCAATATATGGACCAGTGAATCCTCTATGGTCATTGGTGCCACTGAAATATGAAATTCAGTGGTCCGGGAGTTAGTGGCAATGGAAATGGTACTGGAAAAAACAAAGCTCTGGTTCATGGTGTTTACCTTGTTTGATGAATTTGGTTTATGATATGGTCCGTATGACTGGCCTAACTACTGGTATTAATGTTACTTTCAAAGCTTTAATGGATGGGTCTCTCCATGTTGGAATTTAGTGCTATTAAGTATCAGCTTTTTCTTTAATGGCCATTGAAGTGTGTAGTCTCGTAAGTAGTAATATGTAAGGCACTCAGATTCTGTGAAGTCACGTCTGCAACTCATAAGTGTTCCTTTATGGTATATTTTTATGATAAAACTTCTATTTGCAATCAAATTAAATTTAAGTATGAAATTTGAAAGTAAAACTAATAATAAGTTGATTTAGCGGGACAAAGTGTTAAATTTCTTAAGTAAGGTTATTTGTTTGAATTTTAGTACTGTGAATGGCGAAAATTAGGTTGAGAGAGAGACCCTTTCTGGATTAGTCGACCAATGTAAATAATGATGGACCTTGTGATGAGCGGCAAGGCTAAGGTTCGGCTAAAATGTGAAAATTCTTAATGATCGTGCAAAAATCTATATAACTACATAAATTCTTATTCAATTTGTGTAGATTTTGTCTTATACAAAATTTTATGTTATGACCTAAATTCTTATTATTTGAGTAAAAATTCGTATAAATACTATACAAATTCTTATATCTGAATAAGAATTTGTGTAAAAATTCACCGTATTTTAACTGCACTTTAAGAGCCTCACTCTAGAATTAGGGTACGAGGGTTTACCAAGCTGCAGCAGTTTTACAGCGGCCGCACTATTTTGAGTTTTACTATTGACCGATACCAAGTAAAAAAAAAAAGTTTATGAGATTCAGAATCATTGCCTAAACTTCACATTCATAGAATTAACACAATATACATCAACAAATTGGTTCCATAACAGCAAAGGCATGCCCCGATGGGGGTAAAAAAATTGATAGATGATAATTCAAGAAGCCAGTTGTCTGAATCGAATGCACATCAAAAGGAATTAAGGAAACACATGTTTCTATATATAACATAAACTATCAATCTATTTTGCAAGAGTCGGAGATTGGAACTTGGAAGGTACTAAGAAAAACAAGCATCCTAAAATCTACTTAGAAAATTAGCAGAGCCAGAAGAAATAGGCTTGCCGACATATGAGGAAATGCGACTTGGGGTCATAAGAACTCTTATGGTTCATACTACAAACAAACACATTCACCTGCAGTCTGTTCTAGGCCAACTCAACAATGTTGGGATCTTTTCTGGTCAAAAGATCACCAGATTTGCAACACTGGTGTCTGTTGACTCAACGATGTACACGCTAGGCATGGGAGATTATGAGTTATCAGTGGGTGCAGCTGCAGCATCACTACTTTTGCCAACTTCAGAAGCACTTCCCTCAGCATTCATGTTACTGAAACTCCGCTTTTTCAATTTGGAGTTTGAATTCTCCTTTTCCTTCCCTTTTCTTTTCTCGTCCTCGACTTTCTTTTCCGGCTGATGTTCATCATTTGTATTAGGAAAAAGTGGAGGCTCCCTTCCACTTAGTTTACAAAAGACTCTCTCCACCGTTTCACTTATTTCCTTTCCTAGCCCATTGCCGTCCAGAATCAACTCCCAAACTGATTTTGAGGCCCTCTCAAGAACTGGGGTCCTGCCCAGTAATAAGAACAAAAATTAGTTCCATTGTACATTTAATGCGAGCACATAGCAAATTGTCCATGATGACCGAAAGTTTTATAAATAAATGAGAACATGGATGTGCGGGTAAATGCATACAAGATCTACGTTATACCATCTAATCATTCTCGAATTTTAGCTGTTCAAAAAACAATGAAGAAAAGCGAAAATACTCACTCAAGTTCCTGCCTAAGTGCATCAAACAACTCTCTTTTCGTCTGTTTCTCTGCACCGGGGGTGTTTAGGACCTTACTCTGCTCTGCCATTTTAATTGTTGTATTCTTCAACTCCTCCTATAACAAAGAAAAGTTACAGATATCTTATAGAACCAGAGGGCATAAGATGAGTCAACTCTTCAACTTCAAGGAATGCAAGTTTATAGACTTGTTTAACATTACTAATTAATTACATCAGCAACTCACATTCAATACATATAAGCAACTTCAAAGGAACAAAGAGCTGAATTCACATACAACCATACAATTTTAGGTGAATCGATGATCTTCAGTCAAGTTAGAGCAGTAAATATAACAAACAAGTCACCACAACATAAAATTTCTATACAATTATTCCAAAATGCAAACCAGTTTCCTCGATCCCATAGAAAACTTTATATCGGTAGGGAAAAGAGAGTCCAACATCTATAGTAACCACAGTAAATATATAACTTTTATATCCAGTGCTCACAGAAGGATCACAATGTTCAGTGTTCTACTTTAGAAAAAATGGGAATCATCAGCAAATGTAAAAAGAGGAAAACATATGTAACTTCAACTTTAGAGCTTCACTCAAGTCATATATTGACAATTGACACTGAAATAAACTTCTACAGTATTTAATCATATCAAGTAGGGTTTCAAGTGCAGAAACACCAACAGGGAATAGACCAAAAATTCACAAATTTTAGTGGCATTATCCCAGAAAATAGTCATGAAAAAAACACAAACAAACTATCAAACAAAAATTCAAGGGAAGAACAAAAACTCACATTTAAAACTATCAAACAAACTCAAAGGGAATCACTGAATTTGCAAAATCTTCATGATAAAAACACAAACTTTAGTGACATTATCCCAGAAAATCGTTCAATGAAACATTTTTACATTAAAAGTAAAATACCCAGATAAGAAATCCAGCAGTTCGTATACATATTTACCGAGAAAGACAAAAGAGACTAACATTGGCTTTAAGCTGATTGATAATCTTCAACCTGAGAGCATCAATTGTTCCATCGTTCATCAATGACTCCAACACATCTTCTGGGGTTATTACCGATGAAGATCCCATCCTTTTAATTCGAACAATAAATAGATGAATTTAAGAGAATTTAATTCCTTCAACACTATGCCTGAAAAAAAAAACGAAAACGAATCTTATGAGCTCTTCAAGCTTGGGTATAGGACAAAGTTAGGTACTTTGATAAGAAAATCAAACAAAACATAAAAAGGAGGAAGAGAATAAGAATTAAGAACATTAGACATGGTTGGAGGAATTAGCGTACCTAGTCGTCTTCCAATCCACAAAACAAAATTTGAAGGACGATCAATTTGTTGTTCATCCTAGGAAAAAGAAAAACACACGCCTATATATGGATCTGGGCAGAATCCACATCATGGAAAACGGCGTCGTTTGCAAATGCTTTTCAATGCGAAAATCATTTGTTATGAATTACTCCCTCTGCCCGCTAAAATTATCATTTTATTTTATCGTGCAACTCGCTCGATTTCAGAGATTAATCTGATTAATTTAGACCATCGCATTACGTATCTAATTTTAATAGGTAAGTTTTCAGTAAAATATATTTATATAATTATTTGAAATCATTATAGTCAAAATTTATCAATCACAAAAATAATTTACCATTTTAATTAATCTATTATTTTGGTCAATTTGTCTTTTTTTAAATAATTTAAAAATTTTAATTAAATTATTTTAAATATATATATATTTTTTTAATTTAATTATTTAAAATAATTATGGTCAAATTTTAAAATTTTGACGGCAAAAAATTAATAAGTGACAATTTTAGTGGTATTATTGTCTTTCTATATATATATATTCAAATAAAATTATTAAAATTTATTATTTGAGACTCATTTTGACCAAAAAAATTTATTTGTAAATCTTTTGTTGCTACACTTACAATTATTTATTGTATTAATGTTTAAAAATATATTTTTATATAAAAATTTTATTTTATATTTTCATATATAAATATTTATTATAAAGTAATTGATTAAATTGATGTCATAAGTTAATTTAATTAAAAAATAACTAAAATAATCTCTTTTTTGAGATAACAAATATTTTTTATATTTATACAAATTTTTAAACAAACAATTATAAATCCTTACGACCACAAACTTTTATTTATAAGCCTTTTACCACACCACGTATATTTGTTGTACTAATGTTTACAAACATCTTTTTGGCCACTAAAGCTCTGACAATGACCATTAAACTTCCCAAATAATTAGAAAATGTTCAATACATGTTATACAATTTGTAAGTTTTAATAATCATTTGTAATAATTGATAAGTTTTAATGATATGTAACTTACCTAGAATTGTTTTAGTAGTCAAAAAATCATTTCAACATATTTTAGTGATCATAATTATAAACGTTAGTTTAATGTTAATTAAGCCCTATAAAACACATATACTTCAATCTACCACGTACGTCCCCATACAAGGAATATATTAAGTATGGCTTAAATACTCTCCAATATTTCATCTCCTTGTATTTACTTCTTCTATTATTCCACATTTTTTCTGTCTTTTTTTGTTACTATTTTGTTCAAATGAATCAAGTATAAGTATACAAGTATTGTGATGTCATGCTCAAATAATTTTTATAACTTTTTATTTTTACATTTTATTTGAATATAAGATTTATTTTATATGTGTCATGCCCTTAAGTACTTGTACCTGTAATTTTAAAATTTATCATATCTTATTTGTATTTCGTATCTGAATCTGTATCAGTACAGTATAGATTAAGCCTAATAAATGGAAGGCCCAACAACAAACAGTTTCTCTTGGGGAGGAGTAGAAGATCCAGAAATGAAACAGTTTGTGTGTTTGTAGCATGTTTTTCCTAGACTGGTTCTATAGGATCCTTGCATCCCTTGGTTTATGGGAAAAGGAGGCCAAGATCTTGTTTCTGGGGCTTGATAATGCCGGCAAAACCACGCTGCTTCACATGCTCAGAGATGAGGCATTTCTCCCCATTATTCTATAGAGTTGTATAATTTCTGATTCAACATTGTTCTACTGGAATGGAATGGACCGACTGCTTTTCATTTGCTATTAATCTAAATAGGGAAACAAAATGTGGGTTTGGGTGGGTATTGTTGATTGATTTCTTCAATCATAAGTTATTGAAAGTTGAGATTTTGTCAGAGATTAGTGCAGCATCAGCCCACACAACATCCAACATCAGAGGAATTGAGTATTGGAAGTTTAAGGCTTTTGATTTGGGAGGCCATCATATTGCTAGAAGAGTTTGGAAAGATTACTATGCCAAGGTACACCCTTTTTTCCCTCTAATCCTTGTCAATTGTCATTCTATTCTCTTTTCAGCCAATCAAACTCTTGCTATTTCTTCCTTTTTTATGTATTTGTTCATCATGTATTCGATTCTTCAAGTGTCAACTATGGAAACGTTTGTTGCATGAATAGAGATTACTCGAATGTTTGGTAATATATTGCTCACTTTGATTCTCTTGTTACTGGTGTCATGTTGTGAAGGAGAGGACGATTACCCGAATGTTTTAGCTTTCCTTTTTCCACCTAGGATAACCAAACCAATACGAAATTTGTTTGTAGGTGGATGCGGTTGTTTACCTGGTGGACTCTTATGACAAGGAGAGGTTTGCCGAGTCGAAACAGGAGTTGGATGCTCTCCTCTCCGATGAAGCCTTGGCTAACATCCCATTCGTCATCTTGGGCAACAAGATTGACATTCCATACGCTGCCTCAGAAGACGAGCTGCGGTACCACCTTGGCCTTACCAATTTCACCACAGGAAAGGGTAAGGTCAACTTGGGAGACTCGAGTGTTCGACCCCTTGAGGTATTTATGTGTAGCATTGTTCGTAAAATGGGCTATGGAGATGGTTTCAGGTGGCTTTCTCAGTACATTAAGTAGGTAGAGCTACAAGAAAAGTTAGGCTTGCTTGCTTTCTTTCCTCAATGATATTCTTATACAGAATTGAATTCGATGGAAACACTTTCAGAAATCATTGTTGCAGGTGTTTCAAACCCTTTTTCCCCTTTCTGTTTTCTTGTTTGAATCGATAAGCATGCTCCCTTGTACGAGACAATGAGGCATACGAGTAATTGACGATTTGTTGTTATTTATATTTGTTCTTGTGATTTAATTATACATATGAAACAATGTGACTAGTGAAATCTGATTTCGTCTGTTTGCATGCCTGTAATCGAGCCAAGCTGAGGTCAAATAGTGAAAAGTTCAAGCCGAATTTGAAAATGGTTCGAGAGGAAATTGAACTATTCAAGCTTGAGTTCTGTGATGCATATATTTTAAATCACTTCCATTTTATGGTAATTTAACATTAAAATATTAAATATGTTATAAATAAAAATCTCAATCAGCCTCATGATCTAAAATGGTGATTTTTATTTCCTTCTCATGCCAACCGAATAATCGGGAGATCCCTCAACAATGGTGAAGGATTAACTGAAGATGCATGTCAGAGAAATTTTTACTTTCATTTCCTTCTCAAATATCAATCAATACAGAACATTGGAAAACCTTAGTAAGTCAATCTCCAAAATAAGAATATGCCTATACTCGTGGAGTTTTCTCTCATTGCAACAACAGTGATCTTACATGGAGAAATGTTGCTCAGTTTTCAGATGAACGGAAACCACCAAATCCCATCATAGCTGCCACATCCGGGTCAATTTCGGGTTCCTCTTCTGCTGCTTTCTCTTTCTGAACTCAAAGAAATCAACAATCAATTATTACTTTTTAAGGGAAGTTAAAAATAGGCAAATACCAGAAAAACATGCTTGCTAATTGACATCTCAATACTAAAGAGATATAACCTGATGGCCAAACAACCGAGTAGTTATCAAATTCAACTTCTGACCTTTTTCTCTTTCTTTCTTTCTCGTCGTTGGCGCCCACACTCTTCCTCTTCTTCCTGCTGTTTCATGATCCGTTCATCAAGATTGAAAAAATATATAAAGAGATGAGACATCAATCATCTTGAACTCAGCTAATCAAATTACAACTAGTTGACAGAGAATAATTACGAATCGCTCTTGATGCAACCGGATACAATGAAATTAATGGAAAGACTATATGCAAGGTAACACTTCCTCATGACCTCTACAATTCATGTGCAACAGTTTCTAGGTTCAGCTACACCTTCAAGTAAACATAACCAGTTTCTGGCGTGGTAAACTCATCGTTTTTTTTTTATTTTTATTTCAGAACAAGGCTATAAAGCTTTTTCCTCTATTCATACATTTAATAGAAGCCCCAATCCACCCATCATTATGCTACTAATATTCCTAAGCTCTTTCACCGGTCACTCCACAGGATGTACATATTTATTAGATTGCATTTTATATGCACTACCAAATAACTTCTAAAGATTGAAATATCAAAATAAAGAACACATAGCTTTTGTTAGCCAATGAGGTTCTAAATACTTGAACCAGTTAATTGTTTGAAATGAACATTAAAAAAAATTCTGAATACCTGTTGAAGGGTTGCCCTTTCCACTCCCATGGACATACCTAAAGCTCTTTGATCTGAAAAACATATCAAGGGGGTGGTGGGTTAGATTAATGAAAAACTAATATGTACGTCTATATACGTCAACACAAGCCCGAAGAATGATAAACGGCAATCTCTAGAATACCACATACGTCTTCCCATTGATGTGATCCAAGTAGTTTGCAGAATCTTTTACTACACACTCACAAACTGAGCAATAGTATCCGGCCTGCAAAGGATCACTTTAATCAAAACACCCAAAATGTTTGTAACACACAGAAATAAATAAAAATCAGAAAGCAATAATTCCTCGGCCACTATGTCACTTCCATTTCATGTCAGTTGTTCAAAAACAACATATCAAACATTCATTGATGGAACTAATACCCTACTAAACAATCAAACATTCATTCGTATAGCAATGCAAACATACAACTGTTTTGCCAGTACCGTCCTAAAGCCATATACAGGTTGAAATCAAGTTAAGACTACTGAAATCGGGTTGACATGAGTTTGCTCTTAAAGTACATGAGGTGTTGGCAATCACACAGCAAATATACTTCGACTCAAGAAAACAACCAAAAACTGCATATAGGATGCCGAATGAGCTAAATGAATAAATGAACAACAACCAGAAATGCAATTTGCAATGTAACTTCCAAGGACATATTATAAAAATACCTGCTGACTTAAAGGTGCCACTGGAGTAACAACCTGCAAAACATATAGATATTAGAACAGGAAAATTTAATATAAACACGAATTACAAGATAACTTCCAATCCAAGCAATTGCTAACCTGAGTTTTACCCAAACGAGACTCGGGATCAACTTCATAATCCCTGTGCTTAAGGGGTTTCCTTTGCACTGGAGGACCTTTCGCTGTACATAAATTCAACTTTCACAACACAAATTCAATATCTTAGATTCAAACAAAATTGCTAACAATAAAGAAGCTAATCAGGTAAAAAGACTAACCTTTCGATTTACCTCGCCCTTCTGCTTCCTGAACCAAATGATTTTTTTCAAAGAACACAAAAATTAGCAGATAATAAAGTATTCAAAAAATAAACAGAGAGAGAGAGAGAGAGAGAGAGAGAGAGAGAGAGAGTCAGATAGCAGACCTGTTTCTCACGCTCTCGAGCGCGTTCTAAATAGTGTCAACACCAAGTGTCTGCAACAAAAACATGGTAAATTAAATTCAAAGCAAAAAATGTGATAATTGGAGTAGAAGGAAAAGAACATATTTTTTCGAAAGAAAATTTGTTCTTACATTATTGCTGGTAGCCATTGATTTGAGTACAGATTAATTAGAAATGGATGGGAAAAGAGGAGCTTCTCAGTGATCAAATCAAAAACCCTGAAACATTACGAGATTTATTTCTAATTTCTAATTCCTAATTCGCCTGTAAAAAGAACTGAAAGGGGGCCGGATCTTTCTCCATAAAAATCTAATTTTTATTTTTTTTCTAACATTGACCATTAAATTTTCTCATAAGATAGGTTAATCATTATGTTGGGGGTGGGGTCGTAACTCCCACAACTTTTCATTTTCTCATACTAAAATATGAATTTAAAATGAACTCTTTTTTAATGATTAGTGGAGATGAAGTCTTGGGGAACCGGACCGGCAATCAAAATAATTACAAAATATAATGGCTTTTTAGTGGAAGGCACATCAGATCATAGTAATTTATCAACAATGTCTCAGTTTTTGCTAATAATGGAATAAATTGAGAACCCTTTGGACTCAATAACATGTTCTACATTTTACCTTCAATTGCCAAATATACATTTATGTATATATATGCTTAGCTAGACAGGTAAAATGGTTAGCTTTAAGAGAAGCCTTAAAGCAATAAATCAAAAACTAATTCATCAACTAAACAAGTCCATATAGTTTTCTCAACCTCTAAACCTTCTTCAAATGCTTGCATGTCGAAATCGAGCCATCTCTCATCCTTTGTGTTCATATTCTTGCCTACAAGGTTGTCCACCACTGATATGTCCGCCATGTTTCTCCAACCCGATATCTCTTTGTACAACTCCTCTGCTAGCCATCCTTTGTTTTGGATCAATGTTCCCCATTTAGCCCATCCTTTGCAGCTTCCGACAAAAACGCGGCCGTACCTTAACTCCAGGGATTCGCTCACACAACCGAGTAAAACCTTTAGTTCGAGCTTGTTGTGGTCTTCTCCTCGTCTTTCTGTTCCGTTCCAATGCTGGAGCTGATCAAAGGCATTCGGGGTCATGATATTATCGGTCTGACCCAATGCATATTCTATGAACTTTAGCTCGGAATGTTTTAGCACCATTTTAATGTAATCAAGTTCGGAATTGGTTGACTCTTTAAAATCTGTTGAATTGGATGTCGTGGTTGGAAGCTTTTCGTCTGTTTCTTCAACTTCGTCATCACAAGCCAAACACATCATGCCTGCAAATGTAGATTGCATGTAGTCAATGCAGCAACTTGATTACTGAGTTTGCATGTTAATCATCTATGCAAATAATCATTTCTTTGCCTCTCAGACATAGTTAAGAACATAAGTATACTCTAGACATTGTCCCAAATTTAATCGGCAGATTACATTGCTACTAAAAAAACTCGAACCATTTCTAGCTAAGCATGAAATATAATAAAATTGGTCGAAAGAAAATTGGAATACCAAAAAAATTAAGAAAAGTACAGCTTACCACTGGTATCATCTCTACTATCAGCGAAACACTCACTCGTGACAGCAAGTTCAAGAGTTAAAAGTGGGTTAGGCTGTTGAAGATCTAATTCTATGCCAGTCTCGCTGCTGCTGCTAGCATTTCGATCTTCAATTTCTTCTGAAAGCTGGCATCATTCGATAAAGTTAAAGTCATGTCCAATTATGAAATATAAAAGACAATTAAGGAAAATATTATGTATAGGTATTATTCAGTAAAAATATTATGTTTTTTGGTTGAGGGAAAAAGGCCATCTAAAATCGAATAACTAAATTCTATACTTTTGGAAAAACCTTTTGCAGTGTGGGACTTCATTATAAACACCAAGAAATAAGCAACAAATGACATTGTACAAGTAAATGGTAGCAGTGAGTGAGTAAGCCAAACCTGCCACTTCCTTCTCCAATCAGGCTCCGAATCGTCGATTGAAGAGCAACTGAAGTCATCGAAACTAAGCGATATGTCTTTCTCTAGATCCACCGGAAGTCTTTTCTGATTTCCCATTGATGTGCTAGACGGGACCACTGAATTTTGTTGACTGGATGCGGGACTACATGAAGTCTCCTCTAAAATGATATTGCAATTGGATGATTCAACTCTATATGTCAATTCATGAAGCTGTTCCGCTAAAAGAACATTCAGAGCATCCCCGCCAATTGTATTAAGTCCAAGAGAAGAAAATCCTGAACTTTTCGAGAACAGTGTACCATTGTCACCCGAAGGATCATTATCAAAGCTGCAGCTCATTTCCGTAACTCGACTTGTGGAAGGTACATCAGGCATGCATCTTTTAATGGGGGATGTAAATGTAAACGAAACAACATCCGTGCTTGTCTTCATTTTCTCTGCATCCTGATTTGAGCGCCCATCAGTTGTAACATTACATTTTATGGACCTTTTAACACCATTCATCGATGAATTTTCAGAAACTGTTTTTCGGGACTGAGGATCCTCATTTACAAGCTGTTTCTTTCTAGGCAAATTCTTTCTTCTAGACACGGGAAGCTCCTTAGAAGGACCAGTTGCCGAGGAGCCCGTGTTCCTGGACTGAGATTCGGAGTTCAAAGTCACCTTGTTTATAGTCCTATTCAGCCCCACTGTACCGTTTAGGGACCTAGCCTTTCTAACTTGCTGGCCCCTGGTTGAAGTCTTCGATGTCGAGTAGTCTCTACCGGATATGCAGTTCTGCTTCTGATTATTCTGCCTCAGGACATGGTTAGTCCTATTTGCAGAAGTTCCATTCTCCACATTCTTTCGCATATCTGCCCGGCTCCTAGAAGAATGTCTTCCATTAGCATCATTCCCTTCCTCCGGATTTGCGGAACACCCATTACCACTTGAAAACGACCCCTCTTTCCTCCGAACATTAGTCCTTGCTTGTTCAGTAAGTGAGACTGATTTCCCCTTATTCCTTGAACTGTTACAACTACCTTTCTCTGAATCCCTAGCTATCCTTAATGTTGGTGCATAATCTGATTTATTCTGACTCTTTCCCTTTTGCTGTTCTTTCAAAGACTTCGCCGCACTCTGACTAGGCTCGTCCGGTCTTTGGGGCCTGGATACCTTATGTGCAGCTTCGATTTTCTCTTTCAAATCCCGGATTTTCAAAGGGGCTGTAGAAGACCCAAATGACTGCACTTTACGTTTGGAAGTTGTCTGAGGACTAACATCTATAATCTTTGCAGCTGCCTCCATTACATAAGCTGCATTTTTGGTCGGGATGAACCCCGGACTCTTGACAGGAGACAGGAGCTTTATCGGCTTTGCTGATTTCGGAGGCAATATTTCAGTCTGAAATCTCTCAATTCGTCGGTTCTGCACCTTATGAAACCTCGGTTCAACAGGATTTGAAGACGACCTATCAAGCTTGTTAGAGACGTCGGTGTAGTCCATCGGTTGATATTCATTCCACAAATTAGGAATACTTCTTTCATAATGAGAGACTCCAAGAGAGCAAGACCCTGAATATGTTGTAGAAGATAGCTCGGATACATTCGGTGTTGGAAACGAGTCCAAACCCATAAGCCTAGCAACAACTCCAGGTGCTCTAGATCCACATCCTTCATCACTAGTCACCGAGGAAGCAGAACTAAAATCAGCACTGCGTGTATTACTTGAAGCGCCATTGTAGTCATCCCCCTCCATCTGGTCATGCATAAAGAAAAGGTAAACAATATAGTCCGAAACTAATATTTTACCCGAATTACATAAAGCAAAAGAAGATTAACGAAAGAAGGGGGCAGAAATCCAACCATAAAAGGCAGTGACTTCAGTAGATTTTCCACAGGTTTTCCTCCCTTTGATTCTCCTACAAGTTGCGCATAAATTACAATATATTCCAGACAAAGTAAAAAGAGACACATATACATACAGATGAAGAACAGGAACATAGATATACCTGAGATTTCGGCATTGTTCGAGAACAATTTCTTTCGAGATTTACCATTCCAATCAAACAAATGAAAAAACCCTCCCTTTGAATGTTTCTTTTCTACCTCCATTATTGCATCTATAAACCAAAAGAACTCAAAGATTGTAACCCCAAAATAAAATAAAATAAACGAATTATCAGACAAAGTCCATCTAAAACAAGAATTATTACACCTTAAGTCAACTATAACAAAACATAATCTACGGCTAACAAAAAGGAAGAAAAGAAACTCTAATTTTCAAAGTCATACCTGATTTCACTTTCATTTGCTCATTCAGCTAACAAAGAGAAACAATGTATCAACTTTGAAGAGAGCAATTGAGGAAAGTAGAGAGTTTTCTGACATAACATACATGAACAAGAGAATCGGATCTCCATAAATCCAACATGTAAGAAAAACACCAACTAATGAAGATGCAAAAATCCTCCCAAAGGGAAGCAGTGAACTTCATTGCAAGAAAGAAAGAAAAAACTCACCTCGAATGCTTCAAAAGCTGCCAAAATTCATGATCCAAGCACCAAGATCGTTCCTTGACACAATGAGGCTACATAAAAACAGGAAAAGCAAACTGGGTATTCTTTAAACTGAACAAAAAACTTCAATCTCATTACAATTAAAATCCAAGCACCATTTTCGTTTCTTCCATGTATAGTAAGGATTTTTCTTTCCTTGCAACTAAGGTAATAGTAATAAAAAGATGGATTTGGCTTCTAAGTAAGAAAATGACAGAAAAGAAAGATCCATCTCAGGGAAAAAAATATTTTAGTGACAATAACAGAGATACTAAGAGACAGATTCAGTTGATACCAGATAAGATACAGAAGATCAGATTGTAAAAGAAACAGTAAAAAAACAAGAAAACTAGAGAGCTTAAAAGAGTATGAAAATGTCTGGTCTGAATTTGAGCAGTAAATATTGGAGAAGCAGTGGCATTACAATACACAAACCTAACTATGCCATTGGAAATTTAAGACCCCAAGGTCGTCCCTTGTGAAACAAATCAATTAATTACCTTTGTCTCGTAATTATATTCTTTTAACTCTTTCACCATTCCCATGCCACATATAGCAGTTTTACTTTTACCATGAGCTTCGGATTTTCCTCACTGCTTGGAAGACGTGGCACACAACAAAAATATATATTTATCAAATTTTATTTAAGTTAATTTATTGTTATCTGTTAATCAAATATCAACTTAGTCGGGGGAAATTGCTACAATATAACACTTGGAAGGAGAAATTCCCGTGGCATCTCTCATTTTATTTTTAGATCTATAACATTTGTTATAATAATATTAAAATTTGTATTTTTTACATTTTCGACTTTGAACGATGTTTTTTAATAAAAAATTAAAGTCAGATCACTTACAGTCTGACTTTAAACTATATTTTTGTGTAAAGTGTATTCCTACCGCCTATTTTCGCCATTTTTAATAAAAAATTAAAGTGAACAGTAAAGTCGGATTGAGTGCACACTGACTTTACTTTTATTGTTCAAACTATAATATTTGTGAAAATAATTTTACTTGTGCCAGCTTCCACTTAGTTATGTAAGAGATTTTTCTAAATTTATTTTAATTAATTTCCATACGTGTAAATCATATGCAAAGTTATTGTGTTAGATTAAGTTCACCTGTATTTTGTAATGATTTGGACCTGTGTTCATTGTATGTATCCATTAATAAAATCTTTAAGTTTTCAAATTTTACAATAAAATTCATAGAGTTAATTACATCACATGTCCCCTAAATTATGACCGTCATTTTAAATTGGTCCATAAACTTTTAAATATTTTGATTTCATTCTCAAACTATGAGTGTCATTCTAAATTGGTTCCTAAACTTTTGAGTATTCCAGTTTCATCCTCAAATTATAACTCATTCAAAATTAGTTCTCAAACTTTTTGAACTTTTTAATTTCATTCCCAAATTATAAGTATATGCTAATCATATCTTATGTTAATAAAACCGTTATAGAATTGATTAATTGTCATGAAACACTGATGTGTATTATGTAATTATATGATGTGGTATATGAAATTGGAATACTCAAAAAGTTTGGACCAATTTATAATGAGGGTCATAGTTTTGGGGATGAAAATGGAACATTCAAAAATTTGGGGACTAATTTAGATTGAGAGCTATAGTTTGGGGATGAAATTAAAACATTTAAAAGTTTAGAGACTAATTTAAAATAAAAATAATAGTTTAGAGATGTATGATGCAATTAACTCAAATTTATATCTATGCTAAATTCAATGTTATACTTATGACCAATCGAACATTAATTTAATCACTGAAATTACAGAAATTATATTTCAATTTTCAAGAAACACACATCATATGTCACAATAGTTTAATCATCCCAGTCACTTCTTCCATGTATAATAATACATATTTTAAACGATGTCTAAATCTTCATAAACTCCAAAATTAGAAGAAATTATATAGTTATACTCTTTTCTTTCAAATTATTGTATTAATAGTGTACTACTTAAATTAAGATTTAACTATATCTAATATAAATTATCAATAGATTGATATTTTATAAAATGCATAATATTTTTAGTCAAAAAAATGTATAATATTTTAAAAATTCAACCATACAAATCTACTACATGGATTCCATGTGCTACACCATTCATTTTTTATTTTAAAATAAAATATTGAAATTACACTTGAATTTTTATTAAATCTATAATACGACATTAACATTTGAGTTTATGTATTTATTTACATAAAATTTTTATTTGATTCAACTTTCAAAATATTAAAGTTGTCGACGTAGTATCATTTTGCGTCTACATATGTAACGACCCGAATTTTAAGCTTTGTAAAATTGAGCCTCGGATTCAATTTATTTGGGCCTTTGTAATGAGAGCCCAATTAAGAATTTTGAATATGGGTTATGGGGCAAAGGAAAAGAAGAGGAATGTGAGCTTTTAATAAATTATTTTATCCAAAATGAAGGAGAGGGGTTTCTGAAATTTAAAATGGATGTGAGTGGTGAAAAAGAGAATAAGGTTGGATGAGATATAGAGAAAAAGATAGGAGAGAAAATAAGGGGGAGACTTTGAGCCCCAATTCACCATCACCGGAGTCGTTGTGGCTCTCACCGCCACCGCCACCGCCATTAGGTCCGGCTCACTGAGAGGAGTCCGGTCATTTTCGTTCCGCCACAGTAGCTGCCATCGTTCGTTGGGGTGAAAGAAAAGAAGAAACGACGTAGTTTGGAACGTCGTCCTCCTAAAAAACCAATGCCATCTAGAACTCTCCGCCACCGTTCGGCCGTCGGATGAGGAACCATGCGCCCCCACGCGCCAGCCTAGGCAAGTGCACACAGATCCTTTGCACCGCGCCACACCGGATCCCATGACCGGTTTCACGTGGATCTGGCCGCACCAGATCGTGCCATGCGGGTGCATGGTTGTTATGCTGCGTTGCATCGCACCAAATCGCCCAGTAGTTGACCAATGTTGACCGTCATTGACTTTTCCTGAGACCTTATCCGGGGTTTCTCGACGTTCTAGATCCAATGGTGTAGTTCGTTTCGCCAAATTCGAACCCGATAAGCTATTTTTAGCGGTATCGGCTTAAGGTTAGTACACATCGAACTCCTATTTGCTTCATGAGCATCATAAATGTGATTGCTTTGCGTGTTAGTATTCGCAAAATAGGTAGACAATGAATATACATGTTTAGGACCGATAGTATGAGGCTGATTATTTATGAAATGCATGATAATTGCTTGACTAATTGTAATAATTGTGATGGATTTGTATGCTTGTTCGATTAGATTGATAAATTGGTTGTTTGAATGCTTAAGTATTTGAGTTTTAATCCAATAAAGAAAGATATGATAATGAGAAATCTAAATAATAAGATTTTAATTAATAAAAAATATTGATTCTTGACCCAATACTTTCAAAATAATGGAAATATCCATAAAAGTGGGCTTTATCTCGAATTTGGCGTAACACCCCTAAGGGGATTTGAACCCTTGACCCATGTTAGGTGAATGCAAGCCTTAACCATTTGGGCTAAGAACCATTATTGGTTAAATTTTATATCAGTTTATTATTAAGTTATGTTTTAATGGGTTAAACCAATAATAAGTAAAAAGCTGACCTCTCACATACCCCTTATTTCTTTTGTCACATGCACCAAATGTTTGTGTGTGTGAGAGAGAGACAAGGTTCCAGAGAGTTATAAACTCTTCATCTCCCCACCACCGCCCGACCCTGATCTCGGCCACTGAACCGTTATGGTTTTCACCGCCAGCATCGGCGTGACCAGCGCCACACCGCGACTCCGCCCCTGACCACCACTCGCAGTGAACAATCACCGTTTACCGTAGAGAGCCGATTGAAGGTCTGACGAGTCCGACGAGGAAACCCAAGCTTCGCCCTTTCGTTTCTCTCAGTTCCTGGCCACCATCGACGTCTATTTAAGATGCGACCACCAGATCTGAACTCCTTACGTCAGTGCGATCAAAACCCTTTTAGTCGATTGTCAATCCGCCATCGAGAGAGCCCTCTATGGAGCTACGCATTATTCCACTCATCCCTTCGCATTTCAGGTAAAATTAGTGAGTTTTCGACCGATTTCTGATGTGTAATTGTATATGTTGAATTGTGGGTTTGATACTCTTTACTTTCCGGCAGAATCGGTGCATCTGGGGGCTTTTGATGATCTATTCTAGCGACCGATCGACAGTTGCATAATAAGGGTAAGTGCGCCAATCCTTTTTGGCCCAATGTTTGAACCAGTTTAAACCGACCAAAGCCCAAACTCGACCCAAGTCTGACTCGATTCGAACTGAGTCTGACCCGACCCGATCGAGTCAACCGTCCGAGTCAACTTACCGAGTTAGCTAATTGAGTCAACCCGTCTGAGTCAACTTGCCCGAGTCAACTCGGTTGACCTTTGACCAGTTGACCGTTGATGTTAATGTTAATTGATGACATCGGCGTTGACTGTCGATGTCAGCGTTGACCATTGACTTTGACAAAAATTCAACTTTTTTTTCTTTCTGAAAACCCCTATTTTAAGTTTTTTGACGTCATGAGTCCGTTTTTGAAGTCTGTTTCGCAAAATTTTGACCCAAAAGCCTTTAAATCTGACCTTGAACCCGAGGATGCATGTGTTTAGTTTTTCAATTTAAAAGTTGTGATCAAGCTAAGGATTGATTATTGATTATGTTTAATTGAAGGTTTTCACATATCTTCGTATTCGAGAGGTAGAGGACGTCGAATTTGGGTTTGAGAGTGTTCGAATATTGTTCCAATGGTCGATTGATATAGCAAGGATTCAAGGTAATGCCTTACCACCTCTTGTATGCTTTACGAAACTTGTTGCTATTGGTTAATGCATGAATGAATATTTTAAAGTCATATTAATTACGATAAAAAAATAGAAATTTGGATAAGACCTGAATGACTCGAATATGGAATTGAGGATTGGTAAGTAATCCAAGTTCAGTGAATAATCGATAAAACAATTCACCTCGAAACTTTCAATTCAGATTTATTTCTTGATAAAAGATCTATTGCTCATAATGCTTGAATAAGAAATGACAAAAATGCCCTTGAGGTATAAGAAAGACTAAAATACCTTTGACAATGAAAGTGATATAGGAATCTACACTAGATTTGGTAAAACAATCGATTCATCTGAAAACCTCGATTTGTTTGGAAGGTTATGGTAACAAAGCTTAAACCTTCTACATTGTAAAATACTTGGATTTTCTTGAACCCTGAATAAATCTCTAAAGATAAGTTTACAAAAAACTATTCGTATGTCTGGATTAATCAAAGTGGTGTAAAAGTTTAAATTGATTGAAATGACTAAAATGGATGAAAATACTAATGGGGTTGAATTGATCGGAATGACGTAATGACCAAAAAGACTAAAATATCCTCGGGCACTAATTGCCAAATTAACCAAAATGATGGATATACCCTCGAGATCAGAAATGAATGAATAGTTGGAAGGACCGAAAGACTCAGAATTATTGAAACACCTTCGAGCATCAAAGTGTCTGAAATACCTTCGAATACTAAAATGACTGAAAATACCTCTAAGACTTGAAATAAGAAATATCAATAAAGCCAAACAAATGCAATGTCTCTGAATGTGGTAATACACGACCCGTGTTTGTTGGTCGTTTCTAATACTAGTGTGACATTGGAAGAATACCATATGAATGCATATTCGATTTATTTGGAGAAAGTACATAGTTAATAGTAAGAGTAATATGTTTTTCAAAGGTACATTCGATGTTATGGATTGAGTTCAAGTTCAATACACTAGTTTGAATACTTGGAAAAATCCTGCTTGAATACATGTTTGTTTTCTCGTAGAATGTTCAATGTTTGATTGGTGGAGGCGTACCATTTTGTTATACACAGTAGTCGGTTCTGAGAAATGAATACTTAAGGTGTAACTATCCAGTCAAATAATAAACATTGTATTGAGGGGTTTCAATTAGTTCTAAGGGACTCGGAAACTTGATAAGCAACTTGAATTTCTGAATTCTGTACATCATCGTTTATACCTTATAGGTTTAAATTACCAACTTACCACTGAAGATCAAAATAACCTTAATGCCCTCATAGGCTTTAATGATTGGATCAATCTCGATATATCTGAAATCTCTATAATCTTGATGTATCAACTTCTTAATGTCTGTTTTGAGTCCTTAGTACCGAACCCCCTTTTCATAAGGACCTCGTTATGAAATCAGTCAAAAATTGTTAGATGTTCAATGTTCTCTTTCTGATAAATACCAACTACGAGGAATAAGTTGGACCATACAGAGTGTTCCACGTGTCCATGAATATTTTTCTGTTTTAAACCAAGACCATCTGCTCTGAATTAAAAGTATGACTCTGTTATCCGTAATGAAAGCACAAATATTGACTTTTGTCTCTTGATACAAAATATATATGATACATGTTTTCTAACATCATTGTTTACTGGATAAAACTGATTTTTATCTGGGGGAATACTACATGGGTTATGATTGATGTTATATAGGCTCAACGCTAGTAAGCCCTTCTAGACCTAAACTCTTACGCCCAATGGGCCTAGGGTAAGTCTTTCTGGATAATGTACTAGGATACTGCATATCGATGTACGGTTTGAGGGTAATTAGGTAATTAAAATGAACTTTCGACTTCTTTTAGAACCTACCCTACTATATTAGTCTACCAAAGTCTGAAACTCTTAGTGTGCTTCCAATCTGCGTTTTTTGAAACACACTAAACTCTCTGGTTCAACTTTTATAATCTATCTCTCTTCTGATTCTACGGTCTATATGCTTCTCGCCAAATACACAATGATTGAATAAAGAATAATTCTGTTATATTCAAATATAACGCTTCACTAAAATATCGAATCATAATTGGAATCGGTAGTTACTCGGAACTTCATGACAACTTCATGCTTTGCCTTATACCTGCATGTTGCCTATAACATCTTTTGGTAGTTTTGTATTACTAAGCTTTTCGAAGCTCACGTTGTTTTTACCATCGCAGGTTAGAAGAAATCTTTCATGGTATAGTGACTGTTATTAGTGTTGGAGTTCTCTCGGTGTTGCTTTTGAAGTACGATACTGATTCAGTTAGTGGACATGCATGTTGTGTATTGTTTTATGTTAGTGTTTGTAATGTATTTTTCAAAATACTGTTATATGTTTAAATGATTTTTCTGAAATGATATTACAAACATAAGTTTGTTTCGTTGTTATAAATGTATTTAAAAAGAAACATATTTTTATGTGGATTTTTTGGGGGCCGCTCTTGTGACCATAATGTGATCTCATGTAACTCGAAGTAACGCATAGACGGGTTTAGGGGGTTACATTTGATTCAATAAGTCGGATTCTTCATGTCAAAAACTAGATTGGCATTAGTCACAAGACGTGGTTATGCCTTAT
Organism: Hibiscus mutabilis; assembly: GCA_019671005.1. Taxonomy (NCBI): domain Eukaryota; kingdom Viridiplantae; phylum Streptophyta; class Magnoliopsida; order Malvales; family Malvaceae; genus Hibiscus; species Hibiscus mutabilis. Next base: position 79,368,916 of record CM033712.1, on the reverse strand, counting down.
TGAAGACGAGCTTCTGCCCAGTTCTATTTTCTTCTAAACGACTTGATTTTCATATGGAAAGCTAAAAATATGCTTTTGAGTTGATTTTCACCATTTCATCCATATTTTACCTCCTAAATCAAAACAAACATAAATTCTCTAATTAAACAGATATTATAACTAGAATATGGAATGTTTAATCACACCAAAGTGTATAATTATAACCTATCAGTCTTCATCTATGGCAAATCTTAATTTGGTGTTAATAAGGTTTAAAATGGTAGGAAACCACTTAAACTACCTTCCATAATTTATAGGTTTGATTTGGGATCTTGCATTTGGGTTTTGGGTGGCTTGTTTGTAATAGTAACCATAGGGGTCATTGGTAGATCATGTGTGGTTACGTGCCAAGTAAGGGCACTTGTGTGGTTGGGTCTTCTTGATTAATGGGTTTCAGATACCTAGTGTAAGAAAAAGTGTGTTGCAACACCATAGTTAAATATTTTCGAATGTATGAACCTGATGCTTGTGGGACGGGACTCATTCGAAGGCTTGATGAGAGATTTCGAGCATGGGTATATGTATCCCGGTGCTTAGTGGTCGCAGGCCGCACTCCTATATTATGGTATAATACTTATATGCTCGATGAGAGATTCCGAGCACGAGTGTATGTATCTCGATACTTAGTGGTCGCAGGCCTCACTCAAAGTGTATGATCTTGATGTTTTGGGACGCGGTCGTCACTCCTATATTGTGGTATAATGCTTGTATGCTATATGATTTGGCAGCTAGAGGCAGCACCATATCTATGTGATGATATTGCCATGTTATGAGTATGGTTGGGCCTTGTGCGCCACGTATGATGATTGCTATGATGCGAACATGTGTTTAGGCGACTAGTGGTAGTGCCACGTGTTTATTTATCTCTCTTTATTGCTTGTGCTAGCTTGCACGCTTATGTTTATGATTAGCATAAAGTATAGTAGAGTAGATGTGTACCACTGAACTTTGTAAGCTCAGCGCTCGGAATCGTTGTTTTCGTGCGTAGGTTGATCGTCGGATCGTAAGATCGATGAGCACTATCAATACGAGATTTCAGCATGTAGAGGCTTTCAGAGTGCGGTACTTGTGTTTAGTGGGCTATAAATTCATAAGACCTTACGTGGTCGAGTTTGTATTTCTTATTTTGCAAATTATATTTATCAATTCGAATGTTTAAATATTTTAACTTAAATGGAGCTCATTTGTAACTTTTTAATCATTTATTTGGGTTAAACCAGCTTGAGAAATTTTAATCGTGGGCTTGAAATGTTTTCAAAAAGTATTTTTATTTGGGTTAAATCAACTTGAGAAAATTTATGAATTTTAGTTTGGGCTTGAGGCTCAAATGTAATATTTGGGTCGAAGGTATTACAACATATACACAGATAAGGATTTTATTCCATGCATTGACATTGGGGGAAATTTCCACAAACATGCATACATTCACCTTAGAAATTAAAATTCAAATCTCTAACCTTAAAAACTAAAGACTAAAACTTAAATTTAACCATGAACCTTAAATTTTAAAACCTAAACATCTAAATTGACCACGTAAACCCTAAATTGAACCTACTTACGAAAAAAATTATAAAATACCGGTGCATGAAACATTTCCCCACAAATAATTAGATTTACCTAATATAAAAATAAATATATGTATTTTTTAATGTGTCCAGCCTAGTCAAACTTTAAATTTTATGTATATAATTAAATTGAAAATTAAAATTTCTATATGTATAATTACATAAAATCACATTTATATAACACAATACATATCTGACCAAATTTTGTATCATTTCTATTTATTTTTCCAACAACGTCGGATTTCGAATCACTTTTACAAATTTGAATGTATTTAAAAAAAAAATGTTTTCTCGAGAGGTTTGAATTGGGCTATTTAATGAGTGGTAGTTCAATATTTCAATTTCTTTTAACAACTTCATAAGAAATATAAAGCATTTATCTATAAAGTGTCAACCAGCCTCATTAACACTACTACAGTACTCATAACATAATAAAGTTCTTTTATATTTTATTTTTTAAATTATTTGAATTTGAAACAACATCGTTTTTGAAGAAAAAAAGTAAGAACATATATATTCAATTAATTCAGTGAAGAAATTAAAAAAAACAATGGCTAATAAAATTTAATAAATTTAACTAACCTTTCAACATTTATGGTTCCGAAATTGTTGAAACTTAATTTTACTAGAAAAACACTAATAAAACTCTTCAAAAATGAGCAGTAGAGGTTTGTTACAACTTACAAGTATCATTATATCACATGAGAAAAATAAAGGGTCTTAAAAATATTTTGAATGATTTTAGGAATTACAATAAAAATTTTAGTATGTATTTGTTTCCCGTTTAATGAGTTTAAAGTTGATATGTTAATTTTATTTTTTTTTGCAAAGAAAATCAATAACACGAATTAGAAATATAAAATTAGAGCTAGTCGAAATACTAAAGACCAATCTTATAAGTTCTTTCTTTCTCTTTTTTTACTCAACCGTCTTTATAGTGATTTTCATGGCAGACAAGGATGGAGGGACATAAGGTCCGGGAGGGGGCCATACAACTCAATTTTTTTTTTATAATGTTTTTTTTTGTTGAAAAAAATTGACTAATTATATATTTGTCACTTTTTAAACATTTAAGTTTATTCACAACTTTTAATTTTGTCTTCGTCCCTCATTACAAAATATTTTTGTTAAAAAGTATATAAATAAATACAATAGGTAATAAAAATTTAATAATTTAACTAACCTTTCAACATTTATGGTTCTGCAATTCTTGAAGCTTAATTTTTACTAAAAAAACTAGTGAAGCTCTTAAAAGAAAGTTGATCGACTGCTATCAAATTTTTAATGGAATACAAGCCATAGAAGCTTATTACAAATATCATTACATTAGGGAGAAAATAGAGGGTTCACAAGTTGTTTCTAAGATATTTGGAATGACTTATAATTTTTTTTGCCAAACCATCCATCACTATATTTGTTTCTTGTTTAATGAGTTTGAAGTCGATGTATTAATTTCTCTTGTAAAAAAATCAATAGCACAAAATTGTAAAACCAGTTATCACTGTATTTTCTTGATTAAATAGAAAAGTATTACATTGCCATGTCGAGATTCAAACATATACAAGATGAGCATCGTTAGCCACTAGGTCAATTAGTGAATATTTATTTATCACTATATTTGTTTTACACAAACTTGCTTATAAAATTCAAATCTTAAATTCCTAACCATAAAATTTAAACACAAACTTAAACTCCTAAGCTTTAAACCCTAAACTAAATCTCTAATCCCTAAAATTTTAATTTAGAGAGCTTGTATATCAAGGTTTCTTTCATGATTTTTATTTTTCACAACCTTAAGTAAAGGCCTTATTGGTTCACATGATTACGTTATTGGGTGGTTGACATGTCAATGTCAAAATATATCCATAATCTTTCTCCTAATTGATGGAAAAACTAATCGAGGTTAATCACACCAATTGCATGGGGTTTGCATGTGCTATTCCTCAAATTATTCCTCTTAAGTCTTTGTAACTTGCAAGTCATATCATATATGCTAAAATAATAGTGAAACCTTGGATCTTATATATAAAAACATAAAGAACCCAAAACTTAGGCTTTGTGGTTACTAATCTTAACCATTTGATTTACTAATTTTTCATCATTTTATCTTTTCCATCTTCCGTACCAAGCAAGGCCTTAATGCAGTTGTCAACTGAATCCGTAACGCAATAACTGCAATTTCGACTAATCATAAGAAATCCTGATGCAGTATAAAGCCTAGTTGCAATGTGCACAAACATCCATGCCTTGCGCTGGAAAGGAAGTCATGAGGTTTGGACCATATTTACAAGCCCTCCTGTAAAGAGACTCCCCTAAGTGTTGAAGATTTGTCTTCGGCATTTGTCCTGGAAAAAAATGACTTTCAGCATTTGTGTATGTAAAGGAAATGTCAGTTCTTACATCAAGAAAAAGAACTAAAGTTCACAGTACAGTAGGGATAGTTAGCATATCAACTGGTTGAGAATCGAGTTAAGATCACCCTTTCTCTATGTCGCAGTCGTAAACCCAAGTAGTATTACCATAAAATAGAAACAATTTTTATGACCTTGTTGTAATGTGGTTGCCATGAAAACTAAAAACTCTCATTGGCTACTTGTCCTCGACTTCCAATTCTTTTCTAAGTCTAGATTCCTTCCTGGACTTTTTTGGATTATCCATGTGAGAAACCTGCAAAATACTCCAAAAATAAGAGTACAAGACCCAGATGGTATTCACTGGCCTGTCAAATATAGGAGCATTACCATGTACTTACAATGTGAGATTTCCACTCGATTTTTTCATTCCCAACTAACGAATTAGCTGTATGAGAATGATCTCAAACACGGTAGAATAATTCAATAAGAACAGCAGCATCTAGAGCAGCATACTCGAGCTGAAAAAAAATCAAGAAATGTAAACCAGTTGCTATTCTGTCTTGCTTTATTAAAACTGCAAATAGGAAAATTCAAGGAACAACATGGATAGAAACCTGATTCTGGGTCAATGGTCTTTGTTCCCAGTTGCTATTCCGTCTTGTTTTATTTAAGCCAGCTCCCAATATTTTCTGAGTAGGAGGAATTGTGCACCATTAATTTGCGGGAAATGAAAGATAAAAAGGAAACAGAGTTGTATCTGAAAAGAAATTTAGAAGGATAGAAAGCATAAACTCGAACTTCATGTTTAGCTTACTTCTGCAAGACCAGAGAGGCCACCTCGGGGATCTCTGAACAAGCTCTGGATGTCCAATAGCATATTATAGGACTTGAAACACTTCAAATCTCCATATGATTGAGATAGTTGCTTTACATCACATTGAAAACTATAGCCTACAATGAGAAGCATGTTTAAAAGCTAAATCAGCATTGTTACAATAACCCAGAGATGCTTTAGTTTAAGTCGGGCAATCTTCATTTTCAAACCATACAATCAATATATTGGGAGAAGATTTCCTCTGTCCAAAAAAGACAGATTCTCATACCGAGTTTTAGAATTCTTGGAGACTGAAAGATGCGAGTTAGGCAGTTGTCCAGAACATCAGGCACGTCCTCATGTAATTTTATCAGATCTAAGATGAAAACCTTCTTAACAGAAGCCATTTGCAATATAGAAACCTGATGCACGGAAACACAGATTTATTATTTAAGTATTTTTTCATAAATCAAAATGGATAAACCAAAAATGCAAACAAGTTCATTGACTTATGGTTTGGCAATGCAAGCCTGCTGCTAATTCCATAATGAACTAAGTTATAAAAAAGAGGATAAACATTCATTTCAACATTTTTTTCTAAGCAAAATTGTTCTGAGGGCCTAGGCTATATCAATCAAGAGTTATCACAAACTATAGGAAATGGAAGAAGATGGTACATGTTTACCTTGTTTGGCTTACTACCTTTTACATAATTGGGTTTCCATTCACAGTCAAGTCCCACAACTTTGGATCCCTCTATGTGGCATGTTGCCTCGCCAAGACCATTAAGTTCATCCACCCAAATAATGTCATCTACTACCAATTCATTGAGCTTTAAAAAACGCTGACGCAGAAAACTTGCTCCATGTTCTGAACAAAAGCATAACCAGTAGCATGAGAGTCTGCCTTTCGGCTAATCATCAAAGAAGTCTAAGAAATCTATTTACATCTACAAATACTGCACAAACCAGAATAAACAACAAGTGCTAGAGTTGGTATTAGTGGATTTTAACAGCATCAAATGCTAAGCAATACAAATGTTAAATAATGTAAAGTATTATCACCCTGAACACTGTAAGAAGGAATACAAATTCGAGAATTATAGATGCTTCAATCATGCGGTTTTGACGGTAGATTCCCATTCTATTCAAACCAATGCACTTCACAATAAGTTTCAGTAACATACGTCCTCTATAGTCTATATATTCCATTCCTTTATTTCCAAAAACAATCCCCATCAGTGATTATACCTTGCACTTTTGGAAGACCTTCAAGGGAGTAATGATTACACAGTTCATCAACCTTCTCCAAGTAACCAGCTTCCATGGCTAGATGAACCTAACATCCAGAGAGTAAATTTTTTAACATCCGCAGGAAGTATTCAAAAGCAACAAGATAAATAAACATACAAACATATGAGAAATTTTGGAAAAACAAATGAGTTTGCAAAAACTCCACAGCTCCATTTCATATTAAATAAACTTTTGGAAATGATAACACCTGTTTAAAAATAGACTTACGAGATAATTAATTGTCTATCACCATTTGCCTTCGCCTCTGCAACATCCCAGCATGCTTTCTCTACTAATTGTTTTATTGCGCTACAATATGACAAATTAGTAGCATCATCGTTACTGTTTTTAACAACTCAACTCCAAGCCTTTCTGGAATAGAGGTGGGCAGAGCATATTGCCAGTACGGGGATTAATATATCTTCGGGTACCTTTTTTTGTATTTGTGATGCACATCTGGAAATTCTTGCTGGAGATCGTTCTTCTTTACAATCAAATAAGCAAACTTCAGCTTGTCCCTCGCAACATACTCCTGGACGAGTATGGATAGCATTGGCTTCCCCATAAATGTTGCCCACTTCTCAGCTGCTTTGAATTGTTTGTTTTCTATCATTTTGAGAAGAAAAGATTGCCCGGATTGACGGATAGAGAAATGTTCTAACAGATTCACTGCTGTCATATATGACTCTGTTTCTATCAAACCAAATATATACTGCTCAACAAATGTCTTTACATTGTCAAACCTATGGTCATTCTTGGCCTTTAATTGGGATACAACTTTTTCAATATCTGTCAACCTGACATCAAACACTTCAAGTATCTTCACGGCAATCCTCTCGTCATGGTCAATAGAACCCTCAACAACATTAAGAAATAACTGCACAGCTATACATTTTGCTTCTGAAGAGCTCCGGTGATGGTCTCTGTCTTTAGAAAACGCTGAAAAGAAGATATGATCAAATGACTGAAGCCTTCACAATGTGATCCCAATATAGGCAGGATATAGAGACAATGAGCAACAAAAGTTGCTGGTCCTGGTTGAGGAGAATTACTTAGAACTTGGTGGACTTGTTGAAGAGCTCGGAACTTTCTAGTTGCCTTCAAGTTTCCTGTCAAATCAATTCAGAGAATCAGAACAAACAAGAAAAAGGCAGGGAAAACCGTTACATTTTAACTAATTTCTTGCAGCACGGTAAAAAGGCAGGGAAACCTTTTCCCAGTAAGTGATAAGATTAGCAGCAAAAAGAAGCAAAACTTTACCATGAACATAACATTCTTTAAGAAGGTACAAGAACACTACTGGAGCGACGTAGGTAAGATCCGTAAAAGCATGCAGACAAATTGTTTTCGTCACGCAAGCTTTCTCCTCTTTAACTTGCAGCTTTATAAACTTTTCCTCAAATCCCATTTCAAAAAGGCACAGCCAACTATACTGAAGTAATATCCAAAAAAAATAATTTTTAATCCTAACCCTAAAAAATTAAACCCCACACTCTAAATTCTAAACCTTAATTTCTAAACATTAATCTTAAATTCTAAATACTACAACCTAAACCCCTAAACGTTAAACCTTAAACTAAAATAATTGTTTAAAATTTACACGATATGTGTATCATAGCTTTTTCTAAAATGATTGTTTGAAATTTAAAGTTTGTCTCAAGAGTTACAAAATGTAAAGTTAAAATATTCAACTTTTGTTAAACACTTATTTTAAGTTCAACACCTGTTTTAAAATCTACGCCGAACGAGGCTTTAGAATGCTTTTTATTATAGATAATCTTTTTATATTATGATAAGTAAAAGAACTTATATGTATTTATTTTTTGCTTGATAGTTAAATAGGTGCTAAAACTATACTTATTTTTTGTGTTTAAATTATTTTTAGTTTTAAATAAGTGTTTAAATTTTTATTTCGGTCATTTTAGATGCTCAGTCGTTAATTATCGTTATTTAAAAAATAATTTTTAATTTTTTAATTTATTTTTTAACTTATTTAAAAAAACCCCTAAAATTTCAAAACTCACAAAATAGCCCCCAAATTTGAAATCCCTAACTTTCCCAGCCGATTCCGCCGCCGGTGGCCACCATATCCCCGTCAGACTACTACGATCATTTTCCCAACCACCTATTGCCGATAATCGATGGTAGATGTGTCGATCAGCTTCCTAACATCAAAGGAAGTTAAACTTGCGAAAAGAAATGTGATCGGCACACTTACCGTCGGTTACTGGCGATGGGTGGGTTGAGAGAAATGGTCGTGGTGGTCCGGTAACGATAGTGGTGGTCTCCGACAAGACAATTAACGGCGAAAACGACGACAATATGGGACTTTTGGGTTAGAGATTTACGACTATTTTGTAAATATTTAAAACTAGTAATTTTTAATTTTTTTTACTTTTATTTAAAAATTAATTAAAATATAAAAAAGCATGCCACGTGTCACATTTTAATTGGCTAACGATTTTTTAACAGTCAGACACTTAAAATGACTGAAATAAAAGTTTAGGCACCTATTTATAGCTAAAAATAGTTTAGGCACCAAAAATAAGCCATAAGTATAGTTTGGGCACCTATTTAGCTATTAAGCTTTTATTTTTTTAAAATTAAAATTTAAATATTCAGGTTTTAAAATTTTAAACCCTTAATTCTTATCCTAACTTTGAATTGTAAATTTTACGTATTAAATCTATAAATCCTAAATATCTAATCCCTAAAACAAAAAAAATGTGTGCTCTAAAATTGAGACAGCACAACATGTATAATGAATATTTTCTTTTATTATATCGTGAATGGGTGATCATTTTTCACTCTTATATGTAAAAACAAATCAATCCAAGTTTCAAAGCTTATGTCTCTTTCATCCCATTTTTTTATTTTCTTCATATGAAGGATATCAAAGGAAAGAAAAAATTAATTTTCTTATTTCTACATTTTTTCATTCTTTTAATTTTATTGTCTTAAATTTATTTATTGTTAAAAAAACATAAAAATTACAGTGAAAAAACTGAATGTAGTAAATTTTAAATACGTATTTTTTATAACAAATAATTAATTAAATATTTAAAATAATAAAGGTTAAGGCTTAATAAATTTGATTAGAATAAAAACCCCGCAACAACTTAATTGAGCAAGAATGAGTATGTTATTTAGATTTTGGTAAGTTTTATATACGATTTTGTATCTGAAACTAATAAATTTTTTTAAATGTTTTTTTATATAATATAAATTGAACTTATAAGTATATTTAATTGAACAATATAACCTATATACATAGAAAAAACCATATGTCTAAAATTACAATGAAGTCAAAATTTGCAGTTGCAACTGTTAGAGAAAATAACAGAACCAAACTAAATCTGCTGTTAGAGATCCACCTAATTTCTTCAAATCGCAGACGAAGACAGGCATTAACTGCTGAACTATTTGCATTCACCAGACTTCATGTATTCTTAAGCACCCTCCTGCCGTCTGCACTGTTGGCGGATCACCACAACATAAAACAGGATAAAACTAATGGTTGCTACTCAGATTACCTCTTAGAACATACAGGATAAAGCTAATAGCTACTAGAACTGAGATTAAAAGGGAATTTTGATGTAGGGAATGAGAACAATACAACAAGCGTACTCTGCATTTCCGTGATAGTCCATCTTGAACCACTTTTAGCACCCGGTTTCAATCAAGAACTAAGAGGCAGCTGTCTAATCAACAACGTTTATTTTCATGATTAGTTTGAACAGGATGGTGGTGCTTCGAGTTTAACGAACAATTCTTGCATGAATACCTAAACAAGGAAGATGAGACACCGGTGTCAGGATGAAAGAAAACATCAGTTGTTTCAGTTCGTGAACTTAATAATGAAATATGCAGAACTTTTATACAACTTGCCTTCTTAAAGTATTCCGATTCATGCCTTAGTTTTACCGCAAAATTATCAGCTGTACATTGCTCGACACCAGGCAGCTGATTTTCAAACTTTGCTTCCCGAATAACCTGTAAAATAACTGCGAGATCAATTTAACAGGAAGATGTTTCCCAAAGAAACAGTATACAATTAATATAACCGAAAAGTTATTACAATTAATTTTCAATATTTCAATCATATTTAAGAAAGAAGCATACAAAGCTAAATTGGCTCCACACCTTTATTTGGCATTTAACATAACAAATATAAAGCGTGATCGGGAAAAAAAAAAAGCAACAAGTGCCAGCAACAAGGCTAAAAATACATAAAATCAGGTTCTCCCAACTACTCGACTCATCATGTTTATATATTGTACTTTAGTACCAATTTGGGATGATAAAAAACAAGAGAAAAATGCTACATGAACAGCAGGAACCAGTAAAACAGGACAAAATATAATTTCAGCATCACATTACTAGACATTACCAACTTGAAACCTTCACGAGAATGTGAAAAATCCATTTCTCTGTAGTTCATACATCCATTCCAATGTAACACAACAGATAATCGTATAATTGCGCAAAGAACTTTGAGTTTCTGCTTTTCCTGAAATAAAACACAAACAATCATATCAAACCCTCTTAAAACCAAAAGAACAACAAAATCACCAAGCATATAGAACATGATACCTCTTCTCTGAACACATTAAGAGAATCACTGTCAAACTTGGGTAATTTCTTTCTATGGTGTCTCGTAAGAAGAGCTATTAACTGTAATCTCAATAGAAGATGATCAGGATTGAGAACATGTTTAGGCATCCTTATTTGAAAATCAAACCAGATCGATAGGCAGATAGTGTACCTTGACCTCCTCAGCACTATATCCATGAAGATGATTTCCGTTCTATAAGATAAATCATGTCAATAGATGGAGAATAAAAAGAATTAACTCTCATTTATTCATTGCAAGAAATTCAAAGACTTCACCATCAATTCCACTGAATCACTTTTTTTTTTTCAATTCTAGTGAGCAACATAAGCTTTTCTTGGTTCTAAAAAGCTCCGAAAATTTGCCCTTTTTGCTTATACAACTTGATAAACACGGATTATGCATAAATTATGGCAAACAATGCAAATAGAAAAGCAAATTTACCATGACAATGTAATATGACTTCTTATGGTAACCCTTTTTACCAGTGGATAGACCTATATTGTGCAGTAAGCATGCAACTTCAAGATATTCCAGATTTTTGTCATCTAAATGAAAAGTAAGGTTAACTCCATTGTTATCAAGCTCCTTGCATTTACTTAAGCCTTCAAAAATTTCCTGGAAATATAAAGTTATAAACAATGAACACAAGAAGATTTTTTCCCCCTTTATGTAAGAGATACTAAAGGCAAAATAATCAGTCCCTCATTCATCAACTTTTGGTTCTTAATTTTGAAACCTAATGTTAATCATCAAAAATTACCAAGGTAGCAATTATCATTCCATAAACTAGCTACATTCCCTCAAAAACCAATTTTTTGAACTAAACATTATAGGGAAATTTTCAAAGTCTAAAACAAAGAGATGTGAAAGTTACCGTCGCAATGCTAGCAATTTCAGCAGCAGAAGTGGTCTTCTTTTTGCCATTAAACCTTGCAGCAAGCTGCAAAACGGACCGAAACCGAGCATTCGCGTTTAAATCATAACCATCATCAAAAACCTTGGCTAAACTATCAGAAATCACACCTTCTCTCAATCCATAACCAGAAACCAACATTTCTTTAATCCCAAGCAAATCAAATATCTCATCCAACAAAATCCCACCAGCAACAATGGACTCTGATCTTCTCTTGAAAAACCCATCTCTCTTTACTTTTTCTCCTTCTCCTCCTTTACATAACCTCTCCACAACATTCTTCAATTCATCTCCCCTAAAGCTCCGATCCCTTTTACATTCCCTAAACAAAGCGTCGTTTTCAGCAAAATCCAATGCATACCCTTTGGAAACTGCTTTCTCAATGGCTCTTATTGTCCCTGATGATCCCAAAGCTATTTCAAAGCCAAAATTTTTAACTTTCTCGATTAACCCAGATTCATTGACGACGTTCCTAATATACTCCCTCATATTCGAAGCTCTTTCAGCCTCTTCGTCCCCGAAATTCTGTTGAGTCAAAGTAACGTGGCCAAGCTTCAAAGACGAACAAAATTCAACCTTTCCACGTAAACCAATGGCAAACTCAGTTGACCCACCTCCGATATCGACGTTCAAGACCAAATTATCAAAAACCGGCAAGAATTGAAGGGCGCCAAGGTAAGAAAACCGGGCTTCTTCTTCGCCTGATAAAACTTCGACTTTGAACCCGGTGGTTTCGGCGACTGAGTCAATGAAGTCGGCCTTGTTCTGGGCCTCGCGGACGGCCGATGTGGCTACGCAGCGAGTGTGGAGAGGCGGGACATTATGGGTTTGAATAAGCTTGTTGAAATTGTGAAGGGATTTGATGGAGAGGTTTTGGGAATGGGCGGAGATTGTGGAAGAAGGCGAATCGTGGCCTAAAACGACGGGCTCTTTGACGGTTAAAAGAGGGATGAATTTACCGGGGAGATGAGCTTGAACTATGAGAAGCTTGAAGGCATTGGTGCCCATGTCAATGGCTGCAAAGAGATTGTTAGCCATGGGAGTTTTTTCGTGTTCTTTTTTCCTCTCTTTTCCTTTTCTATGATTTTTTTGTTTCAATATTCCTAAGTTTTGAAGTAATTTCTAGGGATGGGCATATTTCCCGACAGGTTCGATCCGATCTTAGTTAAGTTTTTGTGTGAAAAAAAAACGGATTTGGGTGGAGTCAAGCTTTTATTAAGAGTAAGGATATTTGGGTCGGTTCGTTTTTAAGATAAAAAATCGACTCAAATCGACCAAGATCGGAAAAAATTCGATTATAGGATGAACCAAAAATTAGTTTTTTTCCCTTAATTTTTTAGTTATTGATTGTTTTTCTCTTTATATACTTTAACTTCTTTTTTTCTTATTATTTTTTGAAATAGGCAGAAGCATGTTTGATTGTATTTGAATTTTGAGCATTGGGTAGAGGTGAGTTTGACTCCTCACAAATAAAAAGACGATTGACAGAGATGATTCAGCTGTATTTGGTTTGTATTGATATTATGGTATGCTTCTTGAAATATCACTTATTACTATTATCATATGATAAGAATACATACAAAATTATTCTACCATATATTTCAATATAGCGATTGATTAATCATTCTTATATTAAGGTTAGTACATTCTAATATCATTAAACCTTAATTTTATTCAGCATGACTTGATTTCTCTCAATAATAAGAATAAACTATTTATTATTATTATTATTATTATTATTATTATTATTTTTACTTACTTTAATACGAAAGAATTCGTTAAACATTGGAGGGAATGAGTTGTTTATACATTAAACAATATAACATCATTATAGTGATTATATTTTTTTTACGTCACCGAAGGTTAATAATTGCATCGATTAATCATTCTTACTTATACATCCTTATAGTTGTTTATTTGTTTAAGAATGACATTATTCTTATAATGATTATATTTATGTTATTTTATTGATTAAAGTTGGTATTTTTAACCATATTTTGAGTTTTACATGATATCTTTAAATGGCTTGGAAAGAGATATGATATAAAGAGATTATGAGAAGTTGTCCTGGTAATTTATATCTCCATTGTCCTCGAGAGGAAAATTAATATTAGTAAACTCTATTTTTATTTTTATTCTTTAAATTACAATTTTAAAGTGCAATAAATTATGGTGATTTATGATCTACAAGAAGACTGTTATAAATTATGGTGATTTATGTAATCCAAGTATATTGGCTGGACATCCCGTTCTGCGAGGCTATTGGTCTCAAAGAAGGTTTCTAAAGGACCTTGTAAACTAGTTTAATAATGCCGCGTACGAGGATTAAATCTTTGGAATAATCTGCTCAAAATAAGGCCATAGCCATTATACTTCTTCGCCGTCACCTCCACGAGGGGTTGAAATTTGAATATTTAACGGTGAAAGATCCTCTTATTCCTTGAAATAATCTAAAGGAACGGTATGACCATCAAAAAACTATTATTATACCTAAAACTCATTATGGTTGGTTGCATTTAAGATTGTAAGATTTTAAATTAGTAAGCAAGTATAACTCTGCTATGTTTCGAATTATTTCACAATTGAAGTTATGTGGTCAAAAATTACTGATGAGGATATGTTAGAAAAAAACATATTTCACTTTTCACGCAAATAATGTTGTCCTCATACACAATATCGTGAAAAATGTTTTAAAAACCCACTGGCTCCACTCCATTCCCTAAAGTGAATGTGAGATTTTATAATAAATTCCACATTAGTAGTTGTGGTCATGGTCAAAGCTATGGACATAGACATTATGGTTATTTTGAGAATAATTATACCCACCACAAGTGGAACAATAATGATAATGTCAAATTGATTTGTCTTAAATAGTATCATTGACTTATTGGAATACTAGTTAACGTGTGGATACTACTATCCTTGTCTTAAATAGTATTCTTAATTATACCCATCACAAGTGGAACAATAATTATACCCACCACATTAGTAGTTGTGCCCGCTATGAGGTGGTACAATAAGTTAACTCGTGCCCTAAACTATGATTAATCAATTTGAATTATCTTAAATAGTATCATTGGCTTATTGGAATACTAGTTTAAAACCGACCAAATTAATTATCATGTCCTAGGATAATCCATAATTTATTAGGGTTTTTAGTATATTAGGGTTAATCAATTTAAGATTAATATTGGATTCACCTAATTAATAACTAGATCACTAATTGAACTTTTATAACTTGGGTCTTTTAGGTTAGGACCTTGGGTGGGCTCTTATGTGTTTATTTTCAAGCCTTTTGTTTTACATTCATATTAATTGTCATTCATGTGACCCATATATTTTGAATTAATTAATCTAAATCATAAAAAGAGAGATATTTATTAATTTCGATATTTGTGTCGTAACAGTCCGAGCTTAAAGGATGTTGACCAAATATTTGAATTAATCCTTACCGTCTCAAGGTAAAGTTAAAATTTGATAAAATCATTACATCATATCTTAACTACTTGCACCATGCATAAAGGTGACGTACGAGATTTGAACCATAAATTAACACGACAGTCAGACTTATATGATATTGTTTTAATCTATGGTCTGATGTATCATCAACCTTATTAATTAAATGTCCAATTAATTTGAACCCACTAATTTGATAAAGCCAGTGCAATTAAGGTCAATTCTTATTTAAAGATGCTTAAGTAAATTCAATTTAAATTCCAACAAATTCCATCAATTAGAAAGCAACAAATATTTTGGTACCATTTCCGAGCGTGATAGGGGTGTTAATCCTTCCCCACGCGTAACCAACTCTCGGACCCTTTTAGAACGAATTTCTGGTTTCTTATGGTGTCCGGCCTACCTTATCCAAGTGGCCGGTGGCGACTCCAAATCTTCATTGTTTTCAAAAAAACATGAATTTCCAAAAAAACCCTTTAAACAAAATTTTAGAAAATATGGGAATATAGTCGAGTTGAGAATTTTTTAAAGGAAAAAACGTCATTACAATCTCAATAAACCATGTCATGTTTGGTAACAAGTGGAACCAAAATCAAATCGACGTCGATAATACATTTGCATGCAATACAACACTAGAGATATTGTCGTGGATCATGAACCATTGACAATTGGACAATGTAAACAAAGAAATGATTGGCCAAAATAGAAAGAGGCAATTGAGGTGAAACTAAAATCTCTTTTGAAAAGAGAAGTATTTGGGCCTATAGTCGTACATCGTAATGTGTAAAACCCGTGGATATAAATGGGTCTTTGTGAGAAAGAGAAATGGGAAATCATGAGATATAAAGCTCGTTCGGTTGTACAAGGATTCTCATAAAGACATGGAATCAATTATAAGGAAACATATTCCTCGGTGGTGGATGCAACTACTTTTAGATTTTTGATTAGTCTGGCAATAAAAGAAATACTTAGTTTTCGCCTAATGGATGTTGTTACATCCTATTTGTATGAGCCTCTTGATAATAACATTTACATGAAACTTCCGAAAAGATTTAAACTGCAGAAGCAGTTAATTTAAGTTATCGAGAACACTATTCAATCAAATTTAACTTATCTATTTATGGATTAAACAAATTAGGCACATATTGTATAATCGCCTCAATGAATACTTATTAGCGGAAGACTATAAGAATGATTCAAGCTCCTCGAGCATTTTTATTAAGAGGTTTAGCTCTGGATTTGTCTTTGTTGTTGTTGTGTATGTTGATGATTTGAATATCGTTGATAATCGTGAAGAGATCTCCTTAACAATGGAATCCTTGTGCATCAATCGACATACACAAAAAATGTTTAAAGAGACTTTACATGATAACGCATATACGTTGATCACCCTTATAGTTTCTAGGTCTCTTAATGTAAACAAAGATCCATTATGCCCTCGAGAAAAGGGTGATGATATTCTTGGTCCAAAAGCACCATATATATATTAATTGATCTGGAAGCATCATATCTTAGTTGGTCCAGAAATAGTATTTAAGTGCTACGAGACCATTACCTTTAGGTCTTTCAAAACTCGATCCCTCTCAAGATCATGTAAATAATTACTATGCACAAGGCAAAGCCAAAATATGTGTTTGACTAAACATATCCAGAAGATATGTGAATTGCTTTCACAAGATAAGATGCAAGCTATCTAGTGTAGAGACAATGCAAAATTTATATTTCAAGGTGGATACATCAAATGATACAAAACGAAACATATTTCTTCAAAGTTTCGTCCCTCATGATCTTCAGAAGAATAGAATTCGATGAATCCTTTCAAGCAGTAATTTGAAATATATATTCACCAGTGCATAGTCTACTTCAACATTTGAAGATTATATTCAAGATTGAATTGTGAAGATTCAAAGATCTTATGTGATATTTTCATGAGGGGGAGTAAATACGTGTTGCACTCTTTTCCCCTTACCCGAGGTTTTGTCCCAATGGGTTTTCCTGGTAAGGTTTTTAATGAGGCAACATGTTATGCGTATCAAACATGTTATGAATATTAAATGAGACTTTAATGTACTTTATTATTAGGGTTTAATACCCATTGAAATTAGGGTTTTCATCTTATGCCTATAAATATAGAGTTTGGAGAAAGTATTGTACACAACCCTACTTTGAGAATATAATACAAATCTCTCTCATTGTCTCTCATCTTATTCTCGTTCATCTATTTTGTTCTTGCTCTTTACTTTATTCACAACAATTTCATCATTTTAATCTCATTTATAAAAAGATTTATCCTCTAAATAATAATGCAATATAGATTATTATTTAGTACACTATTAATAGAACATAAAAATTATATGAGCAGTACTAAAATGTTTATATGTCTTTTAAGTAAATTTTAAAGTATGAAAAATAAATTAATTGAGCACTTAATAGCGCCCTAATCCTATTTGTGAAAATTTTATTTTATAAATGTTACTTCAAATTTATTTTATTTATTTTTTATCATGTATAAAGAAACAAATTAATATGAAAATTAGCCTTATAAATGTTTTTTAGTGAATTATAGCCACGCACATGTAAATATGTTGATATATATATATATATATATGCTTCATTCCCTTGTAAGTAATCAAAACTAGGTTTCACCGAGCGTAACTATGGAATATTTCAGTAAATGTTAAATTAGAGTTTCATTTTGATGAAAAAAAAGTCTTATTCAATAAAAAAAAACATCTTCTATCGACAAGTGTTGGGTGCATTAGTAAGACACATTGCACTCTCAAGGAGAGAACGTGAGTTTGAGCCTTGGAGACGACATTGTTGGGAATGGCAGTCTCGCACTCTGAACATGGTCTGTAAAACGGAGCATGCATATTACCAAAAAAAGCATATTCCATTTTTGGTGTCACGGATATGTTCTTAAGTTAAAAAATTAGGTTTAAAATTTATAGATAGTATTTAAGATTATGGTTTAGAGTTTAAGACATGAGATTTTTTTTATTTCTTGACTTGTTGTTGGCTTAAGGGTCACTTTTGCCCCTATAGTAGTCCCAATTTATTAATTTTGCACCTATGATTTTTTCGCATCAATTTAACCCTTGAAGTAGTCGAATTGCATCACCGTTTGCCCCTTGACTGAGGAAAGCCAATGTTGACCGTTATGGTGTTGACGTGGTAGTTTACGATGCTGACGTGATAGTTCACATGTGAAGATGACGCGGTAGAGGGGCATAATTGATTTTTCAAGCAAGTTCGAGGGCAAAATTGATGTTCTAGTTGAGTACAAGGGCAAAATTAATTTTTAGGCAAAAAAATACGAGTAAAACACTAAAATATTAAAATAACATAAAAATTATTAAAAATATTTTATTAATATATGACTAAAAATAAAAGTTAAAAATATCTAAAAATTATAAAATTTAAAATATCATAAGCTAATAAATTATAAATTATTCAATAGTCAAATTTTGAAATATTTATAAAGTATTTAAAAATATAAAAAACCTTCATCAAAAAAATTTGGACGATTTCGGTTTTCATTCTCTTCAAAGAATGTAAGAAAGAAAGAATCTTAAAATAGGGTTAATGTGATTCTCTCAATCAAACAAAAATCCTCCACCCTTTTTGGTTCCCCTATCTCTCAATACTAAAAACTTAAACTCTACACTCTAAGTCTAATTTCTAAATCAAAAACCTTAAACCCTAAAATTTAAACCCTTTACTTGATTAAATTTATACACATACTCTTTGATTCATAGTCCTTTTATATTGATAAAATTTTCAATTAGGGTTTAGGATTTAAGGTTTGTAATTTAGAGTTTGAGATTTTTAGGGCTTGAAATTTAGAAATTAGGATTAGAGTGTTGAACCCACGATGATTGGATTAATAAAAAAGAAGTTATCGTACTTAGGAATGTATTTGCAAGTATAGATGGATGTTGAATTAAGTAAACTAAATCTGACTAATCTATAGATAACTATGATAAAGACAAACAGCTGCATCGACTTAATAATTAATTATGGAGGTTGGGATTATTGCTAAGGATATATGTTTGATTATCTACCTCAATGCTATAGCGATGGGCAATATATGCTTGTGTATACCCTTAAGTTCTTCATCTACTCAACAAGATTTTCTAAAGAACTTCTGACCCTCTCGATGCCTAGAAGTTAATAACTTTGTAATTAAAGTGATACATGTATACGTTAACCCTAACTACTCTATTATTTTGTTAAGAACTCCATTTTAATCGTTGAAACCTAAACTTATGTCTAAGCCAGATTAAGACTAAGTTAACAGCTTAGCCCCACTATTCATGCTTGTTTAACTTAACTCTCTCGAATATTAAGCCACCGATCAATATTTAACATGCCTCTCTCGAATAGCTCTTACGATTAACTACGCATTAAGCACATGAACATAATAGATGAAGATAAAAGCAACTAAAGCATTAGAATAAAATAATCAAAACATAAAATCCCGAGATGCAATAATCCCAACTAAAAGAGTTTAGCTCATGTCTGAGTCTAAAGCAACCATAATTAATATTATAAAGTACGACAGTTTATCAAGCAAGAGAAAAAGAAGAGTCAAGCGTCCTTGACAAGACTCATTCCAAGTTGTCTAACCGTACTGCAAGCCTTCTCTCCGCCAGCCTCTCTCGATGGCGTCGTTCATTGAGGAGAATCATCTAGCTTCGCCCCGATGGTTCTCCATAAGATCAATCTAGGACTGTTGTATGGATCGTGCTTCTCTATCGATCGTCTCTCTTTGAGTAGTGTCCAAGTCTTCTTTATATATGCGGTGAAATTAGGGCTTCAATACCCTAAAGTTGCACAAATTTATTAAAGAAAGCCAATTGTTTGCTACTTCATTTAATGTTGCGTATATGGGAGAAAGTCCACGTGAGCAAAATGAATATTCATCTCTAACTCTTTATGCCTCGTCAGTTCTAGCCCTGCAATTTGCTCTTCTCTTGCTCCATCTTTCCTCCAGCATCCTGCACATATGTAATCACTAATTTTGTCCGGGGTATTAACCCATTGTTAAAATTTTGTAATAATGGGGCGTTGTTTAATTTTAACTGGTTTATGCTATATACGTACATGATTATATTTAAACCCCCCTCAAAAAAATTAACTACTAGTGCTAACTTTAATTAAATATTTATATACCTATTATATTTTTGTTATAGTGTGTTATTGTTCATTTTAAAAACCCCAAAGTATTATTAGTGTATTATGTTTTGTGTGTGTGTTATTTTATTACTATATCATTTATATATAGTATGGTTATCATTAGTGCCTATTAGCAATATATATGTTGTTAGTTCTCTTTTACCTATTATCGCTTATAATAGTATTATTAGTTTATATTGTTAAAATCATAATAAAAACAAAAAATTATAAATACTAAGATAGTTTAAATTAAAAGCCTGATGTTAAATAGAAGCCCAACTTGCATAAATAAATCAGCCTATATATATCCATATATAAATAATCTTTTTTTTTCTATCATTTTCTCACCGAATCAGAAAGCAAGCTAGGTTTTGTATATATCCATATATAAAAAAATAATTTTACCCTCAAACTAGGTCAAAAAATCAATTTTGTCCCTCTTCCATGTCATCTTCACACATAGATTGCCATGTCATCACACGTGGACTGCCACATCAGCACCGTTGACCGCCACATAAACACGGTTGACCTCCACATTAGCATTGTAACGGTCAACGTTGGCTTCCGTCAGTCAAGGGGCAAACGGTGATACAATTTGGCTACTTCAGGGGCTAAATTGATGTGAAAATACCATATGGGCGAAATCTATAAATTAAGACTACTATAGAGGCAAAAGTGACCCTTAAACCTTAAGATTATGGTTTAGAGTTTAAGATGTAAGATTTATGATTTAGAACTTAAAATTAATAAATTAGAGCTAGGAGTGTATAATTTAATTTTTATTTAAATTTTGAGCATATATATATATAGGGCACCAAAAAAGACACAAAATTTCCCCCCTTCATTTCTTGACTTGCTATTTGTGTTTAGAATTAATATCACTTTTGCTTAAGAAAATTAGTAACCGGATGGTTTGTCATTGTCAAGAGTAGTTAGATAATATTCATAGTTATTTTATATATCTTCTGAAAGCGGCAAAATTGGTTCAATATTGTATCCAAAAAAATATTTTAAAATGTATAACAACCCCAAATTATTTTTCGAATATATAGCACTTTCTACAATGCATTTTGAGGTCAGATAGCTTTCAATCCGACTTCATAAAAAATTTAAAAAAAATTGAAAGTCGGTTGCTTTCAGTCCAACCTCATGGAGAAAAAGTAATAAAAACATAAAATTAAGATGATTTCAATCCGACCTCATAATAAAAATAATAATAAAATATTAAAGCAAGGTGCTTTTAATTCGACCTCAACAAAAAATAATAATAAAATACATGAGATCGGCATGCTTACCTTCCGTCTTCATCAAAAAAAGTAAAGATTGCATGCTTGCAGTCCGACCTCATAGGCGTGGCAGGCTTGGTTGGTCATGGCAGTGCTGTTGAATAAAGACTGTTGAAATTTTAAAAAATGATGAATGATCGATCATGCAGTGCTGAAAAAAATAAAGACTGTTGAAAATGGTGAATGATCGGTCATGTATTGATTGAATGGTTTGGTGTTGGATGAGTAGTTGATGTTTGAATTTTTAGTTGTTAAATAGGGGTTGAAGGTAAGGAATTGTAGAAGAAAGTTTGTGAAGAATTTGGGTGAAGAAGTAGAAGAAAAAAGAAGATTTGGAGAAAATATTGTAAGTTTTTAAGTTTATATATATTTTTAAAATTTAGTTCGAATATTTTTTAGTTGTTTTTTCTTTATAAAGTTTTAAAGTAGTAGTTACGATTAAATTTAGTGGTAATTGTTTTTACTAATATTTTCTTACTTGTCATGTATGTAGCTTTGTTAGAAGGATGATTGATCAAAATCCTGCGCTGAGATTATAGAATCGATACGTATCTAGTGTTGCGGTTGATGATATGGTGAATTTTTTAAAGAAGTTAATTTAAGATTAGTAATATTTTATTCTCTTATTTGTTATTATTAACAATTTTTTAATTTAATGCAGACAACCAAGGAAACCTTTAAACATCACCTAAGCATGAGGAGTAATGACCTACACCATGATATGATTTAATGGTTGCGAGATGTGTGATTCTATCATGCCACAATTATTTGAGGATACAAGCTGATTTTCGGTTTAATTACTGCACTAATTGAGCCCTAGAGACCGAGACTCATACGTTTCACATGTCGTGGTGGAGAATGTACCATTAGGCTCGAGGACATGGTGATGATAATTAAGGTCCCGGTAAACGGGAGTCCACTGGTTAATGAGACGAAGGATTCAACTGTAAAGCTTTGCTATGATTACCTCAACAAGGTTCCAACTGGAACCGATGTAAGAGGATCTCATATTAAATTGAGCTGGTTGCAGAGAGAATTCAAGCTCAAGCACAATAATATACCACAAGATATTAGTTGTACAAGTCGAGCCTATATTTTGCAACTCATGAGGGGATACTGATGCTGGATAAATATGGCAATCTTGTTCACACCATATCTGTCGTCGTCTTTAGAAGCTGATAATTATAGTTGGGGATCAACAGTATTAGTGTTCCTGTACCGTGAGTTGTACAAGGCCGTTCCATTAGATAGTAATGGTGTGAAGGCTAGTGGTGTTGGTGGATGTTTATTGCTATTGCAAGCATGTGCATTGGAATGACTTCTATTTTTACACATGTTACTCGAAGTTCGATAAATTTTCCTCTTGTCAGTGTGTAATTTTTTACTTTGATTTGGAAGTTTAAGTTTACTTAATTTTAAAATATTTTTATTTTATTTGAAAAAAAAATCAAACGACTGTTATTTGGATATGTATGTAGATGGAATGCGAAAAAAGCTCATACAGGGTTAGCACACAACAATGTGAGAGTGTTTAGAGCTTCTATTGATTTATCTTGCAAAAATGAGGTATCAGACTTAAGTTACTTTTACATGTTATTTTTTATGTAATTAATTTATTTTTTAAGTTCAATTTATATAATTTTTGCAGTTTATTTAGAGGCCATACACTAGTGGATGCGTAAATGTATCGAAATCATTGATGCGTGATTCCTATCTCTGGTGTGCGGTTACACTGATGATCCACTTTGCTTTTGTGGAGTATCAGTTCGAGACAGGGTCCTAAAGAAGTTTGGCTTCCACCAGCCCATTCTGAGAGATCTAGTGAATCATGACACCCTACACCGCGTGGACTTTCACGACAAGGGGCATCATGCACGGGAAATAAAACATGTCAAGTATGTTGATATGTGGAACAACAAACGTGAACTGTTGCCACCTCGTTCTTCAATTCAAGCCGATGATTTGGAAATGGATAATTCAGAGTACATGTTCTTCTATCGCAAAAATAGAAGACCGTACATGACTAATGTAGAAGAATGTGAACAATGTCGAGTATTTCTAAAAAAATATGGTAGCCATGGTAAATCATCTAAGAGTGCGACGGGCCGGAGTCAAGCGGATAAATCCTACAATGAATTTGGTACACCTAATATGTGTGTTGATACTTTTCCAACCATGTATGAACATCCAACAGTGGCTGGGAGCTCAGTAGCAAAACCAGTGGATGACATATTCTATCATCCACAGCCACCCATTTACCATCCAGTTGTGGGTAGGAGCTCATTTGCAAATCCATTGGATGACACATTTTATCATCCGCAGCCACCCATTTACCATCCAACTGTGGGCTAGAGCTCATTTGCAAATCCAGTGAATGACAGATTTTATCATCCGCAGCCATCCATTTACCATCCAGCTGTGGGCGAGAGCTCGTTTGTAAATCCAGTGGATGACAGATTTTATCATCCGCAACCATACATTTACCATCCAGTTGTGGACGGGAGCTTGGTTGCAAATGATTCTGAAGCATACATATCGAATTTTTATCATTCACAGTCACCCATATACTCGAGCTTTGTTGGAAACATGGACTATCATGGGATCACAGATTTCATGGCGTATACATCGATTAGGAGTCCCATATTTTCAGCACATACTAGTGACTATGTGTTTACAACGCCGCCTTTGAGAAGAACTTCCATATACATTTCTGGATGAGCTCGGAGCATCATATCTCCCATGCAACTCATCATCAACGCAACACTTCGAATACATGTTGAATCATGCTCTACAATCATAATTCCAACATCACTATCATATTTAAGAGCTATTGCAGAATATCTGATCGGATCATCACATGTCTTCCACCGGTACCGCAAGCGAACAATCTCAACTCCTAGTTTTTTTCTATGTCATGCTTCAGTTCTCGAAGGGAAATGTTCTTTAAAACTTCATCTTTATAGTGTTTTTCGATTCAAATACGACACTCATATCAATTTTCACAATTTCTCCATCGTAATGGATAACAGCCATAAAAACGTTGCTCATTGTCTCTGCGCATTAAAAAACAATTACATTTTCGAATAAAAATATAGAAATCAAAACTATCATAATGTTATATTATATCGCTACAAATTTTTCCCTTAAATAACATTCTAATACAAACAAACAATCTACACATTCAAAAGAAAATGTAAAAATATACTTAGTATAATTTTCTTTAAAATTTCTTCCTCCTCTTTTCTCTTCTTGTTCTCCTTCTTCACCCAAATTTTTTCAGACTTTCTTCCACATTTTACTTTTCACCTTACTTATTTAACACACAAAATAATACAATTTCCCCCCGTTATTTACCCCTACACTCTATTTAATGAACATTCAAAATTCAAATTCAATACCCCTACATAATTTAAAATATTTTTAATACCCTAATCATCCTATTTTAAAACCTATTCCACAAAAATATTACCCTTATTTAACAACTAAAAATTCAAACTCAACTACTCATCCCACCAACCTATCATCCAATTAATACAAATAAAACCCATTCCCCAAAAAATTAGTGTTGCCATGCATTGTTCAAATTTTCTTCACGAGTTTTTATTATTTTTCAGCACTGTCATGACCGGTTTTTCAATTTTTTCAACACTACACTAGCCTTTATGTTTTCTAGCACTGAAGGAAATCCTGCCATGTCCGGTCCAGTTAAGGTTGCCACGCCTGCTACACCAGTCAAGCCTGTGACGTCTGCCATGCCAACCTGAAGTTGGACTGCAAGTAGGAAGTCTTTGTTTTTTATTAATGAAGATGGAAGGTAAGCTATTTGGTTTCAATATTTTTTTATTATTTTTTATCGATGAAGACGGATTGAAAGCATGTTGCTTTTATTTTTTTGAGGTCAGATTAAAAACACCATACTTTTATATTCTTTATTATTTTTATGAGGTCAAATTGAAATTATCTTGATTTCATGTTTTTTATTACTTTTTTCGTGAGGTCGGATTGAAAGCAACCAACTTTTATTTTTTACAATTTTTAATGAAGTCGGATTGAAAACTATCCAACCTTAAAAAATACTGTAGAAAGCGTAATAGCTTCAAAAATAATTTGAGGTTACTATATTTTTCAAAATATTTTTTCAAATATAATATTGCCTCAATTTTGCCTTCTGAAAGCTATTGACTTAACAAATAAATGGCAAATCAAAAACTATTTACAAGAGGAATAATTGACATTTTTCTAATTTACCGAGAAAACAAAAGTTGGGTGTTTTACTGAGAATAATCTTGACAATATTCCTTTAAAAACAAGAATGAAGAATCTTTGTAAAAAAACAAAACCCAATAAATACATGCGTAGTTTTTGTTTGAAATCCAATTTTTTTCCCTTAAAAATTTTAAATTATTGCAATTTCTGTACAGAGAAATCCCTAAACAAAATTGTGTATGAAGCTAGGATTACAATAGATCAGACTTTATAAGTTTAATTCCAATCCAATTAATAATCGGACCTAAAAAAATTCAAGTCTGATTACATAAATCTAAGTCCGATCTAATAAAATATCTAAAATCTAAATCTAAATCCGGAAGTCCGAATCCAATTAATTTTCTCATTTTTTAAAATAACATCTTAAATAAATATCTTTAAATAAAAAAAATCTATCAAATTTCTCTTACCACCACTAACCACGCAATCCTTATCATTTGCAGTTTGAACACATGTCTTTTTTCTTTTGTTGATTCATCTCCTAAAAGAGAAGGAGAAGATACAAAAAAAGTATAAGATTTTTCATCTCGCATTCCTATTAAGATTATAACAATAAAAACGAATGAATTTATTCTTTTTTTTCATAGAAAATTTCAATTAAAAATACATAAAAAATATAAATATCAAGAATACATTAAACCAAAAATTTAATGTGAAAAAAAATATGTAACGTACCACTACTTTTAGGAGGAACCATTGATGCTAAACAATAAAAGTTGACTGTTAGATATATAAAACTCTCTAAACTATTTAGATGGTTTTTTCAAAAAGCATTAATGATTGTTAGATCTCTCATGCCTTTATATAGCATTTGTAATCCTCAATATATATATAATCTCAATTCAACTTAATTAGGATTTCAATCTAAGAGTTTTAAATGTTTGTATTTGAATTTATATATGGATCGGACTCAGATCGGATATGGATTTAGATAGGATTCGGATCGGATCATGGCAATGTCCATATCCGATCCACCTCCTATTAGGACTCAGATCATTTTTTTGAATTCGGATTCGAACTTTTTTTATCAGATTTGGATTGAATTTTTTCTTCGGATCGGATTCGATTTATATTGCCATCCCTATATGTAGCAGGCTTTATGGGTTGGAATGCTTTAAATTTAAATTATCTCTAATTAAAAATAGGGTCAAATTGAAATAATGAGAGTTAAATTTATTATTTTTTCGAATTAGGATTAAATTGTTTGAATGTATAAATATGGAGGATTAAATTTATTATTATACAAAATATTTTAATAGCCATGTTACTATTTTTAACTATTATTCACGAGTCAGTGACCAAATTGAAATAAAACAAAGAGTTTAATGGTAAAATTGAAAAAATTGAAAGTTTAGTTACTAAATATAATAATTGATCAAAGTTTAGTGACCATTTGTGAATTTTACCCTTAAATTAAAGTGAATTGTATAAATTATTATAGTAATAAAAGTGTAATTATTTTTTGAATTAAGAAATAAAAGAAAATCTAAAAAAATAATATGAAAAATGTTTTTTTTAAGATTTTATTCTAAAAGGAGATAATAATACTTCTAAGTCTCTAAGATTTTAAAACTAATTAAAACAAAATGGTACATTATAATATGTATAAATAGTAATATTATAATACATATAAATAATGGTACATTGTAGTTAGGGATGACAATATAATTCGAATCTGAAGAAAAAAATTCGATCCAAATCCAATCGAAAAAATTCTGAATCCGAATCCAAATCCAAAAAATGGTTCGAGTCCTAATATGAGGTGGATCATATATGGACATTGCCATGATCCGATCTGAATCCTATCCAAATCCATATCCGATCCGAGTTCGATTCATATATGAATCCAAATAAAAACATTTAAAACTCTTATATTGAAATCCTAATTAAGTTGAATTGAGATTATAAATATATTGAGGATTACGAAGGCTATATAAAGGCATGAAAGATCTAACAATCATTAATGTTTTTTTTTAAAAACATCTAAATAGTTTAGAGAGCTTTATATATCCAGCAATCAACTTTTATTGTTTAACATCAATGGCTCCTCCTAAAAGTAGGGGTACGTTACATATTTTTTACATTAAATTTTGGTTTAATTTACTCTTGATATTTATATTTTTATGTATTTTTAATTGAAAATTTTTTATGAAAAAAATAAAAGAATAAATTCATTCGTTTTTTTGTTATAATCTTAATAGGAATGCGAGATGAAAAATCTTCTATTCCTTTTGTACTTTCTCCTTCTCTTTTAGGAGATTAATCAGCAAAAGAAAAAGAGACATGCGTTCAAACTGCAAATGATGAGGATTGCGTGGTTGGTGGTGGTAAGAGAAGTTTGATGGAAATTGTTTTTTATTTAAAGATATTTGTTTAAGATATTATTTTAAAAAATAAGAAAAATTACTTAGATTCAGATTTAAATTTAAATTTTAGATATTTTATTAGATCAGACTTAAATTTATGTAATCAAATTTAATTTTTTTTAATTCAATTATTAATTAAATTAAATTTAAATTTTATAAAATTTGATTCAAGTCTGATCTATTGCAATAACTATGGTAAACGACATTTACGGTAGAATCATCCCACACATAAATCATGAGAAGAGAATGACGTTTCCAAATCTAACAAAACATCGCTATCCCAACACAACGCGGTATTTGTAGAAAAACATACAAAAGAGTTTTCTTGTCCATGCACGCGTTTTTAATCCACCGTGTCTTTTGTCATAAGGTTTCTTGTCCGAACAACTACTAATAGCAAAAAAAAAACTATTTTCTTGGATTACTCGTTTTTCTCGTACTTTTTTTTTGCCATTTTATGTACTTTTCAATGATCAATCACGCGTTTGTTCTTGTTGCACTTCTTTTGTACCCTTTGAAAACCCACTTCTTTTCAATATTTATTGTCTGGGTATTAAAGTCTAGTCAGTCATGTGTTGAATTCAAGCATTTATATATCCTCAGAGAATTACCCTATATTTTAATAAGGATTTAGTCGCTAGATCGTTTCTTTTTGGGTTTTTCTTGTTTCTTTGAATGCTTTTTATAACAATTTGTTCTTTACTTAAGTTGTAATACGTGTTTCGAAATTTGTGATGTTTTGATTTTTCTGTAAGTTTCCTGGTAATATTCAATGACTGAATCAATGCTATGTAGCATTTACTGCTAGGAATATCTATAAAGGGGGTCAGCTGGAGAAGGTCTTGTTTACTGGGTTTTGAACTCGAAGTGTTTGATTTTTTGCCATTACCAACGGTTGTCAAGTTCCATCTTCTTTTGTTTCCCATGAAGTTGCCTAGTAAGAGGCCTGCTTCTGATGGAGCTGATGAGAGGTTTGAATCTATGGCTCCCGAGCCGAAACGAAGGGCTACCCTTAAGTGAGTTCGGTTTATTTGTGCTTGAAATGAGATGAGTTTGGTTCTTTATGTTTCTAAGCTAATTAATGATTTGCATGTGTTCCTTCTTGTTATCTGGTTATGTTAGAAGCATAATGGGATTTGGAGGGATTTCGTTTAATCGAATTGTGCTCAACCTGGAACCGATGCTTCGATCATGGGTTAGTTCAATTATGTGATCATTTTGGTTTACAATAGCAGCTAATCTTGTAACTTGAGATGTTTAGTTGTCGTTTATGTTACTCGAACTCTTCATTTCCCTTAAGATTCCGCCGTACCAGTGTTTGTCATACATCTCTGTTTTTTCTAATTCTCGTACACGTCATTTGTGATTAGGTAAGGGAAGGAGTGGAAAGAGCATTTCTATCTTCCTTTCACCCATCTTCAAGGTAAGCTGTATTGGACCTATTTGCATAGAACATATGTTGAAAGATTAGTCTCTCTTTGATGGATCCATTGAAGCCTATTGTATTGGATCTTTGATAATCTAACCGGATTAAACGGTAAAGTTTCATCAGCATCTAAATTAACAGTCTTACACTGGTCTTTTGTTTACTGGTGTTTAGGTCCTTGCTTAATCAGATTGAAGCGTCTAGAGGAAGAGGCTTGCAGTTACGATTCGTCAATAAACTACCCTCTACCATATTTACTGGAAGCAAGGTTGAAGCCGAGGATGGGGAGACCGTTAGGATTATCCTAGTCGACGCAACTACGGAAATGCTGGTCTCATCTGGTTCACTGTCTTCTATTAAGGTTGAGATTGTAGTCCTTAACGGTGAGTTCGGCACTGACGAGCGAGAAGATTGGACAGAAAGCGAATTCAATGCCAGTGTCCTTCGTGAAAGACAAGGTAAAAGGCCACTGGTGACGGGGGATCTCAGCATCACCTTGGTTGATGGCGTGGGAACAGTTGATAATGTGATTTTCACCGACAATTCTAGCTGGATAAGAAGTCGAAAGTTTAGACTCGGAGCTAGAATTGTGCAGAGAATTTCTGGTGAATCGACAATCAGGGAGGCTACAAGTGAAGCATTCATGGTGAAAGATCATCGTGGAGAGTGTAAGTTCATTTTTCAAATGTTGTTTATAAACTTAAGCTTCTATAATCTCTTTTGAAAATGAGCCAATTAATGGAACACACACACACACACACACATATATTTATGCAGCGTACAAGAAGCACTACCCTCCCTTCCCCCATGATGAAGTATGGCGTCTGGAAAGGATAGCCAAAGATGGTGCCTTCCATAAACGGCTCACCTCTAATAATATTTTCACAATCAAGGACTTCCTGCGGTTGCATGTTACCGATCCATCTGCACTGCGCAATGTAAGAGACAAATCTCTTCATTTCAATCACATAATTTTGAGCATACATGTTATTGTCATGGTCTATGTTACTTGATCTGAGATGAGTGTGGTTACGAGTATATATATGTAGTGCGGATTTGTTCTGCTGAACCAATCTGAACTGTGACATTAATTACTGCAGGTACTCGGTCGTGGGATCTCAAATCGGGTATGGGATATAATCATAGATCATGCTTTGTCTTGTGTTCTTGATGATGATGAGTGGTATTCCTACTGCGGAACCGCACAACGCGTTGGACTCCTATTAGACTCCATTTACAGAGTTGTGGCAGCAACATTGGATGGCCAAAATTACCACCCCGTGGAAAAGTTGATCTTTTCTCAGAAGGTTAGTTTGTCATATCCATAAAAACTCATATAGAAACACAAACGTGGAGACAGTAAGTCATACATCCACACTTCACAGATATGTTCCATATGACTTGATAGCAAATGATTAACTGCTTGATTTCCAGCTTCTGGTGGAAGATGCAAAGAGACAAGCTTACAAGAATGTTCGGGACCTGGTTTTGGTGGACCGGCGAGCAACTATAGGACCCTCGATGCCCTTTCCAGATCTCCTGCCTGAGCCACTTAGCATCCCAAATTTACTTCTGCAACAACCTGATTTCTCAGTTGAAAACCAAGGTACAAGAATTTTCTAGTATAGAAACATATAATTGTCATTTCAATAAACAAATCACTGGCTATATCATAAACTCGTCTTGATAGAGTTCATTTTTTTATGTATGTATGCAGATGAACCAGATACATCAAATGGTAATTTCTACAAATCATCGACTTCCTATGCCTATGAAATGAAAGATACCAATCAATTACAGGTTTCTTTACCACACGATGAACCTGCTATTCAAGCTTTCAATCCAACGCTAAGAAACAGCTTCAGATTGGGAGGAATCTTCCATTCCAATGGAGAGAAGAGTTTGTCATTTTGCTACTGAGGATAATTCTCAAGCTCAAATGCCAATCTGGACTTCAACTACTCCAGCACGGGGACTACTCTGTGCCTCACTGGATCTAGTATTGTAATCACTCATTTTTTACTGGATTTTAGTGTTATTAGTATTATTTTAATAATAATATTATTAATATAAAATTAATAAAAAATAAAAATAAAATAATATAATATAAAAAGTAAAATTTAAAATATATATATATAAAGCAAAAAAAAAAAAGAAAAAAATTATGTGGTTTTGAGATGACCACGTCATCCCCATAAGCCCCCAATTTCCTATAAATAGGAGGCATGGGGGAGGGGTAATTCATGCACAATTTGGATGAGCCGGCAGTGGCAGCCCGAATAAGAGAGCCATGCTCTCGGGCTGCCAAGGACCGGGGGCAGTCCTCACGGTCCTAACTAGTTTGATCGGGATCTTATTTTAGGTTCGACCTAGTTAATAATTTTGGTCGTAGTAGATCCTGGTGGGGTTCAGTCGGGTTTTGTTATTTGAGCTCTTAGTTAGATATATTTTCTTTTCTTTTTATTTGTGTTGTATTTTTTTATTTAATGAAGTAGTAGTTAATTTAAAATTATGTTTTAGTTGGTATGTTTATTTATGTATGTTTTAGATTAGTATTTGTTTATGTTTTAAATTTATGTTTTAGATTAATATTTTATTTATGTTAGATTTGTTTTTATTTATGTGTTAGCTTAATATTTATTTGTGTTTTAGATTAATGTTTTATTTATGTTAGATTCGTTTTTATGTGTTAGATTAATATTTATGTATGTATGTTTCGGATTAGTATTTTATTTATGTTAGATTAGTATTTTATTATGTTAATATTTATCTGTTTTTTATTGTATTTAAATTATTTGCTATATTTTATATTTTGCTCACTAAGATTGCATAGAGATATATATAAATTGTCAATGCGGTGCCCTTTTATCCGAGCGTAAACATGGGCGATGATCGAGCGTAGTGATAGTGGTTGGGCGTTTACTCTCGGATAACGGGGCCTTTAAAATTTACCCGCACTTATAACTAAATTTTAAATTAATCGTCACTTTAATCCGGAAAGTCTAATATTAATAAAGCGATAATTATTAAAGTACCAATTTTGGGCGGTGTGAGGGTGCTAATCATTCTCCATCCGTAACCGACTCTCGAACCCAACAAGTTCAAAAATCTCTGGTTTTATGGTGTCCGGCCTACCTAAGTGGTTGGTGGCTCCAATTTCTAAATAAAACGCGATTTTTAAAACCCCACGAAATAAATATTTTAATACCCGAAAGACAATAAACACTTCGAAAACTTCGTTTTTTAGCGAAACGGACATCGCTACAGATGACGACTCCGCTGGGGACAATTTTTGTTTTTTAAAAACAAAAAAGAGAGTCGAGCTTTTTCAAATAATTGCCGCTTTAATAATATTAAACTTTCCGAATTAAAATGACGATTAAATTAAATTTTGGTTATAAGTGCCCGTTTATTTTAACGCATTTAAAATTTGGCATATAAACCTGTCCTTTTAAGTGGGAGGAAAACGCTAATGCTTTCGTGGAGATATCGTTCTCCCGTGTAGGCCTAGCAAGTACCTTCGGGGCTCAAATACCTTATGCTTTCGTAAGGATATCGTTCCTTCGTGCAGGCATAAGCGAATGAGTCCCACCTGAATTGAACCCGGTTGAAAGGAGCCTATAATGGGTGATGACCGGGGGCTTTGCTACTCTTAGTAGGGGACAACAAGGACAGTTCGGGTACCTCCTAGAACCAAAACTGCATGTAGAGAACATATAGAAACCCACCTTTAGAGCCATGCGGGTAACCTTATGTGTTTTAGACGGGATAAATAGGGTTGTTTTGTTTGTTTACTTTATTTAATTTGTCCTTTTATTTATGTATTTATTATTTTTATTTGGTACTAACTCATTTCTTTTGTGTTTTATTTTTATTTTACACATACTTTTGTTGCATTATCATTGCATGCACATTACATAAAGGCGTTGATTCAAGTGGTTTGCCCGATTGGAAAATCTTTCATCATGGAAAAAATGTGTCTTAAGAAGGACGACATCGATCTAGTCGTGCGACATTGGTCAGAGATTAATCAACAGATCTGAGGTAACAATTTGCCAAGCAAGTGTGTAGTGCCAAAGTATACACACGAGACCCTGATGGTGGACATACAACGAGTTGCAAGGCCTGCGAATGACTTAACTACCGAAGTCGCGGCTCTCTGGCCTTTCGTAACCCCGGACATGGAAGAAGCACCAAGGTTTATCAAGTTGCTCAGAGCTATCGAGGAGCTAGGAGGTAGAGCTAAGGCTTACGTGTAGAACTTTGTTTTGTAATTAAGACTTTTTGTAATGTGGACTCCTTTTGTAATCTGAACCCTTTAGTTCCCATGAAAATCGTTCGAAATGGTGATTACCAGTGGAATCAACGCCTTTATTTGCATTCATGTTGCATATCATGACATGGTGTTGATTTAAGAACAGTTCATTAAAAGGCTTTCAAAATAGAAAAAGTTTGATTTGCTGGAAACGATAATATTACAGTATCAAGTTAGGCTGAGCAAAGACCAATCGAGAAAGAAGACGATACGATAGTAGGGCACGTGCGACACAGAAGATTCAGTCAGGGCCGCAGAACCCGAATTTTAAATCTTTACATTTGACCCTTTTGTAAAAATCTTAAAGATTTTAATTTAACTCTTTTAAAAAAGGTTTGAAAATATTATTTTGCTTTGAATCTTTTTCCAATAATAATAATAACAAAAGAAACCTAAAAGTTTTATTTTTTAAGTAAGTTAAAAAAATTATAATAAAAGGGGAAATTTTAAACCAAATGATCCTTGAGAATTTTAACCCAGAAAAAGTTTTAAAGTACTCCCCTATGATCGATAGATGTCCTTTTCAGAAGTCACAAAAATAAAGATAATGACGTCACGAGTCCATGGAATAAAATAAGAGGAGAAGACGAAGGCATCCATCATCCTGAAGACGACGTCGAGACGTGGAACACAAGTTTTGCTTTCCGAAGTCAAGGTTTCCAGAATAAATCCAACTGTTACTTGTAATTCATTAGTAATTTCTTGCAAACAGACATTTTCTCTATTGAAAGTTTTTTAAGACTGTTTGAGAATCAACACCGCATTTGTATGCATTCTCACATTTATAGGGTATTGACTCCTGAGGTAGTTTCAAATCTTAGAAATCGTTCATAATTGGCAAAGGGTCATATGGTCAAATATTAGAGGGCACGAATCTAGGGATTTATCCCAGAGCAAGATCGGAGACAATAGAAGAGGAACCATCTGAAGACTTTAGGTCAGACATGGTAAGGAGACACGGTACTGGTAATGAGCAAAGTAAAGTGCAAGAGTTGAAAGAAGCAAAGGGAAGACGTGATGAATCAGATGAATACTTTGACGAAAGGTAATCGATCTATCGAACCGAAAGAAAAACCAATTAAGGATCATAATAGATAGCAAGATAGTCAGAATTTTACCTCCAAGCCAGCCAAATACGACAAATTGAACCCTTTTTGTGATATGCATCTATAAACATGCAGAAGGTATGTCTGAGTCTAGCTTTCAAAAAATAGAGCTCGGTCCAGAAAAAAACCCGAGAAGCAAGTAATGAAAAGAAGTACATCTCGATTCTTGTAAGGTACACCGAACTACTCTTAATGTTCATCGTGAATAGCCTTATTACCTCGGTGAAGTCTCTAGCGAAGAGACAGTCCTATCCGAGAGATTACGACACCGTTTAGGAAGTTTGGGTCACAATATTGAGGATTGTGGGGCCTTGAGGAACAAGTTCAAGATCTTATCACAATGAGAATTTTGGGTTTCAAAGACGGAGTTCCCCAATTCTATAGTAAGCTAACAATCACCCGATGGGCAAAGTTGAGAAAGAATCGATATCCAGGACAAAGTTCAAGTAATGCCGAAGTGGGTCACTCAAGCGAGTTAAATTTGAAGGTCGGAGATAGGGGTATCCCAGGAGAGAGATATTCTTTCGAGTTCAGCCAGCTTAGATAAGAGAGAGATAACTTTGATAAAATTAAATTTTCAGAATGATCACCAGAAGCTCTACTGAGTGTTTAAGAATATCAGATTGGGTCACCTTTAAAGAGTAAATGAACGGTGTTGTTCAGTTGAAGGACGACTCATAATATTGGAAGAAGAGAAACTAGTCAAGCAAGAATCAAGTCAGGCTGTTATCAGGTAAGTTTGAGGAAATTAGGAATATGTACGACAGTCTCCAGAGATTAGCTACAGAATAACTTAGCCATTAACAAGAGTTTTCGAAACAAGTTTACGACAGAGCAATGACAATACAACACTCTTCAGTTGGAAAGTAAGGAGGACAACTTCCAAGCTGCGAAAGACTAAGCAGGGGATATATGAAGACCCAAAGATCGATATTACCCGACCAGGTAAGGCGGCTCAACAAGGTGGCAGGCTTAGTCAGAACATGGACCAAGTGTTGGACCACGGAGGCAAACTGACCGGACTACTGGACGAAGTTAAGAAAGTAGGCACTGAAGCTTATCAGTAACTGTAAATATCTAATATCTGATATAATGAAACCTTTTGGCCTCAATGAACGTCGTTCTATGGGGACCACTTTTGGAATCAATACCTTAGTGCATTCATGTTTATATTTTAGGATTGCATTGCATTACATTTTATAGTCATGACATATTTTACATAACATTATCATTACCTTGCATAAAATTTTTGGGGGTAATCCAAAGAACAATTAGAGTTTTATCATGAATAAAAGAATTGAACACACTCAAAAATCAAGATTCGAGCAGCTAGAAGATGGACTCAAGAGAAAATGAGAGAGGAAAAAAGAAGTTTGATGCCTTTGATGCAAGAAAGCTCTATTTGAACCCTGATTTGGTCGTTCCTCTGGATTCCAAAGATTCCCAGATTTGCGCATGATAACAGAACAAGATGCCCCAAGATTCACGTGACCATGGAGGGCTGTATTGAAAAATTGTTGATCCACTACTTCCCCAACAGTCTAGGAAGACCTACCGTGATATGATATGCTTTGGACCTAGCACCAAGTCGTCAGTATCTCCAGGGTACGAAGATGAAACCTAATGAAAGCTTCAAGGAATGTGCTTTGAGGTGTTTGTGTTTAGCGACCCAGGTGCAGCCTCCCGTAGATGAAGAGGAAAGTGACTTCCATGCCACATTTTTATTTCTTCTTTGATAAGGTGCTCGGGAAAATGAATGCCAGCTTTGAGGACTTCATGATAGTCGGAGAGAGAATCAAACATGCATTTCGGGACCTAAGTCTAAAAGAGCAGACATGCCTAGGAGCAGAAGGAAAGAAAGAGATAAATGAGTACCACTTTCGAAGGTTCTCGTGATCGTAAGAGAAGAAGACAAACAGATTCCTCCGAATCACCGAGAAAAATTCCTCGAACAAGTACATATTTAGAGATATTCGGAGTATTCCATCTCGAATATATGGCCTCATCTGGTCAAGGGTTAGTACCTTACCTTAAGGCCGATAAAGATTATGCCCAGCTCATCTGCTCACAGTTTTGATCCATACAGTATATGTGAGTTCTACATTGAGGCGCCGATGTATGACACTAAGAAATTTGGGGTCGTTAATAGAAAAAAATCAAGAAGCTGGTTGACGAGGGAGTCATGACGAGAGAGTTGATCCAGCGGTGGAAAAACAAGAGAAGAGGCAAGCTTACACTACAAAAGACCGGAATGAGTTAGTACTCGGGAGGTAGTCCGGAGGTCCCTATAGTTTTCCCAATCAGTTCGTAAAGAAATTCTCAATGCTTTGAAAAAAACTCTCAAACAGATATTTTTAGATCTAAAAATCACATTTCCATTTAGAAAGTATTTTTACATTCTTGATTCTTTAAACATTTTATTTTTATGGGGTAGTTTTTGTTCTCCCATATGCATATACACGCATTTTTGAATGGACATATGTATATATCATTTCTATACCAGGTCCTTGAATTTTGAATGCAACAGTACATTTACTTCAGATCCAAAGATCAACTCTAAGTTGCATATATTTAGAAGAGATTGAATGTTGTGGGGATACTGTAAATGTAAGTATCTGCTAGTTTACTTAGGCCAACAGAGGAACAAAGCGAGTGTTTAGACAATGGGCAGTTCCCATTTTAGGAATTTATCTTCTCAGGCACTTGTCGTTTAATATCCTTGAAACGAGAGTTGACCCTAAACCTCTACCCCGTAAAGGCTTTCTCAGGACATCTGTGAATGTGACGACGAATGGTATTCTTTTACTTTACCAGAAGACAGATATGAGACTAGACAGATTGGATACGAATATCAGAAAATCATCAGAAGAAAGTGGTTAAAAACAAGGATATGTTCAAACGAAAAACCAAAGAAAAGAAGAGAAATAGCAATTAGAAGGCCGAAGCAATCCAGATCGAGTAAATATCAGAAGAGCTGCAGAGAGGCAATTAACTTCGAGCGGAAGATAGCATCAATACCCAGTATAGATACGTGTTGATTCGAGGATACATTTATAGACTCGAATAAGAAGAAAGAGATTCAAGGCTAAAAACCCAAAATGGGCAGTCTAAAACGAAAAAAGAGAGAGAAAAAAGAAAAACAAAAAAAGAGAAGAAACAAAAAAAGAGAGAGAAAAAAGAAAAACAAAAAAAGAGAAAGAGAGAAAAAAGGAAGAAAAAAAGAAAAAAAAGAAAAAAGAAAGAAAGAATACTGTATATGCTTCACACACAGGACGAGACTTCAATTATGAGCAAGAGACACAAGGAATCTACATTTCAAGTAAATATCAGTTTTGAAAATTAGTATAGAAGCTCGAATTAAAGCCAAGTCAAGACAAGTCGGCCCGAAGATTACCAATTTCGAAAAAAGAAATGACCTATAGGGTGAAAACCCAAAAATGGACAGTCTAGAGTGATCCTAAAAATAAAGAAAAAAAATAGTCTGCCTGAGCATGCTGGCATCAATATCCAACTAAATACACTAATCTGAAGGTACAGAAGAACAAAGTGACCTCGAGGGTGAAAATCCAAAAATGGGCAGTCTAGAACGATCCAAGAGAAAAAGTAAAAAAGAAGAGAAAAGAAGAAAGAATAACATTTCATCTGGGCGTGCCAATCATAAGAATTCCCATAAATGTATTTGTAGTCCTTCATTTAAGAAATCTCAGTTTCGAGGAGTTTTGGAGGATCGAACATTCTTGAACAGAAAACGAACATTAGTACATAGCCAGAATGCAAGACAGCCTACAGTAAAAAAGAAAGGAATTGAACTCTAGGGTGAAAACTCAAAAACGGGCAGTCTAGAGTGATCCATAAAAGGGAAGGAATAATGGGCATATCCAAGTTACACAAGTACAGAAATACTGTTTCACTTAACCATAAACAAAAGGCCTACATTACAAGCCCCCAAAGACCATTCTGATCATCCATAGATATCCAAGTTGAATGAGAATGTCTTCAGATTTCATTCCGCCTATAAAGGTTAACTTTGCTTCAAGGAACGTCAAACTTCGAAGTGCTTGATCGACACCCAAATGAGGGAAGGATCGGGCATGGTGAGATAGTGAGATTAAGAGAGCCACCTTAAACGGGGTAGAAACTAGGTAGGGTTGTTCCTCT
Organism: Hibiscus mutabilis; assembly: GCA_019671005.1. NCBI lineage: Eukaryota > Viridiplantae > Streptophyta > Magnoliopsida > Malvales > Malvaceae > Hibiscus > Hibiscus mutabilis. The sequence goes on along the minus strand of CM033712.1, from coordinate 79,329,767 downwards.
CAAAAGCCTATTAGACCAGAAGAAACTATACATTTGCATATATCTCCACAATGGTCAAGATCTTCTAAATATGTGATTCATTAGAGTTGATCTCTGGCAATTTGAAGTAGATGTGCTATGGTGTTTGATATTTTGGGGGTAAACATGTTTTAAAAGGTTTGACATTTTCTCCCAAAGTTTTGATGTTTACCATTCCCCCCAAACGTTAGTTTTTTTAAAATGTTTGGCAATATACTTCAAATTTTGTTTACCATTCTCCAAACATTAATTTTTTAAAAAATGACTGGTCCTTAAAAAAGAAAAGAAAAGAAAAGAAAAAAGATGTTTACCATTTGTTCCAAACAATGTTTTCAAAATGTTTGGTATCCCCTCCAAGTTGTGATTTTCAAAATGACTGTTATCTTTTCAAACAATCATTTTTTTGAAATATACACAAGTAAATTGCCTTTTGCATTACTTTAAAAATGAATGATGATGAGATTTAAAGCATAGGGACCGAGAGTTAGTTCCCGTCGAAATGCTACGAGAAGATCAAGGATGAGCTCAGGGGATGGAAGCATTTTGGCTCACCCTAGTGACTAGAAATAGATCAAGGCTCTATATGACGTGTCAGAAAATTCAAAGCAGTGGAGCCCGTAGTTGAATGGGGCAACACCAAGTGAAGAAGATGGCAAGGGTTCTTATAAGAATAATACAAGAACCAGAAGATCATTTATGAAGACATGTGATAACCCTGAAGACAAGAAAGCCTTTCGCACAAAAAGTTTGAAAGCATGTTAATCTAGATTCGAAGTGATTGATCAAATGAGGATTTAAGAGCATATAGTGAAGAAGTAAAGAGATGAAGAAATCTAAAAAACTACTTTTCAGGGTGTAAGACTTTAGAACAAAAAAGAGAGCGAACAAAAAAAAAAAAAAAAATAAGAAAAAAAAAGAAAAAAAAAGAGTGAGAGAAAAATGATGATAAAAAGAGAAGAAGAAGAAGAAGAGGTAAAAGAGAGAACAAAAAATAGAGAAAAAAGAAAAGAAAAAGAAGGAAAAGAGAAGAAGAAAAAAAAAGTACGACATTGCATGCATCATATAGATATAGGCATGTCAATTGTTGCTTGCTTTTAGACAGGTATTTGAAGAATTGTCAAAGAATATAATAAAGAAAGGAAAGTTTGGCAGCCATTTTCGGCGTGAGTCCCCAAATTTGAAGAAGGTTTGACGGCCATTTTCGGCGTGAGTCCCCAAATTTGAAGAAGGTTTGGCAACCATTTTCGGCGTGAGTCCCTAAATTTGAAGAAAGTTTGGCAGTCATTTTTTGCGTGAGTCCCCAAATTTGAAGAAATTTTGGTAGCCATTTTCGACGTGAGTCCCCAAATTTGAAGAAAGTTTGGTAGCCATTTTCGGCGTGAGTCCTCAAATTTGAAGAAGGTTTGGCAGCCATTTTCGGCTCGAGTCCCCAAATTTGAAGAAGGTTTGGCAGCCATTTTCGACGTGAGTCCTTAAATTTGAAGAAGGTTTGGCAGTTATTTTCGGCGTGAGTCCCAAAATTTGAAGAAAGTTTGGCAGCCATTTTCGGCGTGAGTCCCCAAATTTGAAGAAGGTTTGACAGCCATTTTCGGCGTGAGTCCCCAAATTTGAAGAAGGTTTGGCAGCTATTTTCTGCGTGAGTCCCTAATTTTGAAGAAAATTTGGCAGCCATTTTTGGCGCGAGTCCCCAAATTTGAAGAAAATTTGGCAGCCATTTTCGGCGCGAGTCCCTAAATTTGAAGAAAGATTTTGGCAGCCATTTTCGGCGTGAGTCCCTAAATTTGAAGAAAGTTTGGCAGTTATTTTCGGCGTGAGCTCCTAAATTTGAAGAAGGTTTGGCGGCCATTTTCGGCGTGAGTCCCCAAATTTGAAGAAGGCTTGGCAGTCATTTTCGGCGTGAGTCCCCAAATTTGAAGAAGGTTTGGCAGCCATTTTCGGCGTGAGTCCCCAAATTTGAAGAAGGTTTGGCAGCCATTTTCGGCGTGAGCCCCCAAATTTAAAGAAAGTTTGGCAGCCATTTTCGGCGTGAGTCCCCAAATTTGAAGAAAGATCGGTAGCCATTTTTAACGTGAATCCCCAAATTGAAAAAAAGATTCTGACAGCCTCAATAACGTAAGTCCTGAAAGATCGGTAGCCATTTTCGACGTGAATCCCCAAATTGAAGAAAGATTTCGGCAGCTATAGTAGTGTGAGTCCTAGAAGATCAGTAGCCATTTTCGGCGTGAATCCCTAAATTGAAGAAAAATTTCGGCGGCCTTAAGCAACGTGAGTCCAGAAAGATTGGTAGCCATTTTAGCATGAATCCCAAATGTGAAGATAAATATTCTATATAGGAAGAATCCGCCGCTCCGAGGCTTCAAGAGCTGAAAGTTTTATATAGGAAGAGCTTGCGGCTCTAGGGTGAAGACTAGCAGTTCTATATAGGAAGAACTCCCAGCCGAAGGAATTCACCCATGACACAGAAGGTTTTATGTAGGGAAAACCCGCTGTGTTGAAGGCGAAGAATCCTATATAAGAAGAGCTCCGAGCTTTACTGTCTTAGAATGAAAGGTTCTATATAGGAAGAACCTATAACTCTGAGATTTCAGAAGCTAAGAGTTCTATATAGGAATGACTTGCGGCTCTAGGGTTTGAAGACTAACAGTTCTATATAGGAAGAGCTCACAGTCGAAAGAATCCGTCTGTGACGCAGAAGGTTTTATATAGGAGAAATCAGTGTTGAAGGTGAAGAGTTCTATACAGGAAAGACTCAAAGCTTTACTGTCTCAGAGTGAAAAGTTCTATATATGAGGGACTCATAACTTGAGGCTTCAGAGTGAAGGGTTCTATATAGGAAGAGCCCGTAGCTCCAAGATCGGAAGGTGACGAAGTTCTATATAAGAAGAGCTTACAAGCCTGAAGATTCAACTAAGGAAGAGCGGAGAGTTCCAGAAGAACACGTGATTCCGAAGCCAAGGATAAGGAAGTAGGTAAAAATAAGTGCTTTTGATCTTTGCTTTGTTCTCGTTTCACAAGAACAAGCAAAGAGCGGCAGCTGTAATCACTCATTTTGACCGGGTTTTAGTGTTATTAGTATTATTTTAATAATATTATTATTAATATAAAATTAATGAAAAAAAATAATAATAATATAATATAAAAAAATAAAATTAAAAAATATATATATATAAAGAAAAAGGGGAAATTATGTGGTTTTGGGTTGACCACGTCACCCCCCATAAGCCCCCAATTTCCTATAAATATGAGGCATGGGGGAGGGGCAATTCACGCACAATTTGGATGAGTCGACAGTGGCAGCCCCAATAAGAGAGCCATGCTCTCGGGCTGCCAAGGACCGGGGGCAGCCCCTTGGTCCTAACCGGTTCGATCGGGGTCTTATTTTAGGTCCGATCTAGTTAATAATTTTGGAGAGGTCGTGGTAGATCCCGGTGGGGTTCAGTCGGGGTTCGTTATTCGAGCTCCTAGTTAGGTATATTTTCTTTCCTTTTTATTTGTGTTGTAATTTTTTATTTAATGAAGTAGTAGTTAACTTAAAATTGTGTTTTAGTTTGTATGTTTATTTATGTATGTTTTAGATTAGTATTTGTTTATGTTTTAAATTTATGTTTTAGATTAATATTTTATTTATGTTATATTTGTTTTTATTTATGTGTTAGCTTAATATTTATTTGTGTTTTAGATTAATGTTTTATTTATGTTAGATTCGTTTTTATGTGTTATATTAATATTTATGTTTGTATGTTTCTATTTAGTATTTTATTTATGTTAGATTAGTATTTTATTATGTTAATATTTATCTATTTTTTATTGTATTTAAATTATTTGCCATATTTTATATTTTGCTCACTAAGATTGCATAGAGATATATATAAATTGTCAATGCGGTGCCCTTTTATCCGAGCGTAAACGGGGCCAGTGTCAGGCGTAGTGATAGTGGTTGGGCGTTTACTCTCGGATAACGGGGCCTTTAAAATTTACCCGCACTTATAACCAAATTTTAAATTAATCGTCACTTTAATCCGGAAAGTCTAATATTAATAAAGCGGTAATGATTAAAGTACCAATTTTGGGCGGTGTGGGGTGCTAATCCTTCCCCATCCGTAACTGACTCTCAAACCCAACAAGTTCAAAAATCTCTGGTTTTATGGTGTCCGGCCTACCTAAGTGGTCGGTGACGACTCCAATTTCTAAATAAAACGCGGTTTTCAAAACCCCCACGGAATAAATATTTTAATACCCGAAAGACAATAAACACTTCGAAAACTTCGTTTTTTAGCGAAACGGACATCGCTACAAGTATTATCGACTTCGGCCTCCGAATCATTGGTAGGCATCATTTCATCTTCCCCAAATGTAAATAGCCAAAGCATGTGAGAGACCAGAGGTGTGTGGCCCAAAGCTAGGTGGTTGAAGTTACGAGCTGTTATCAAATGGAGGTTGATTGGTTGCGGTGCTACACGAAGGTGGCTTGCCACTAGGTTTATGTATATATGGTTAACTAGATTTACTTTTAGAAGCAATTAAGCTTTCTCCAAGAATGTGTCAGTGTTCTTCAAGTTGATTCATGGGTGCAATCAGGGGGCAAGACTCTCCTAGATGTTTTAGCTTAGAATATTTGTAGATCTTATGTCCTCCCCTTGTGGAAAGGGTTGTGGCTTTTTTGTAACAATTGAAACAAAAAAAGGTATTTGTAAATAGTGTTTGTAAGTTGAAACCATAAATGTATTCCCATTTTGAGATCTTAATTTTGTTGGATGTTTATCACTTGTGTTGTTTGCTCTACGGAAAAGATAATTAATTATTTATGGTTTAAAATTTATTAAGTGATTCGAAGAAATTTGGACATATTTTACTTAGAATTTGTTTTTAAAAAATGTTGTACTTTTTAATTATTTGCATATCTATTGCGCCTTCTATAGTGTTTTGAACTCGAATTGTAAGAACAATCTTTTATTTTTTTAAAATTAAAAAGTTTAAATTTGTGGTGAAAGGGCACCGAATATGAACAATAATTTTGACTATTCAAGTTGATTTAAGCTAGGGTACTGTTCATATTCGGGGTGCTTTCCATGAGTTTTAATTTTTTAATTCAAAAAAATTAAAACATTGTTCATACTCGTGTTGTAAGTAATTCAAGTTTAAAATCATGTAGAAAATACAATAGATCCGCAAATAATTAAGAATGCACAATATTTTTGAAAAAGAATTTTTAAGTACAATATTGATCCAAAACTTACAAATGATTATGTAATATTAAAAGTTTTGAGAGTATTCGCTATGTAGTATTTTGACTAAATTTACGGCCACATCAAAATTTATTTTTATTATTAGTATTCGACTTATTAATTGATTAAATTAAATTAAATTTTACAAAGATTATAATATATTATCCTCGCATTTTTTTACCACACCTAAAGTGACTTAAGGCATGTTCAGCAACGATTCTAACGCTCATAGAGGAAAAATGTTCGATTGTCGAGAAGTTGGATTTTTCAAAAACATCCCTTTAGGCGATAAGTTTGGTGGAACAACGTAAACAAATGCTCATTTAGTACGCACGAAATCCCTGTTCGATATTACTTTTTCATTTAACGTTTCACTTGTTACAAAAACATTGTTCAACACAACGTTAATAATTTAAAAAAAAAATCATAAAAGAGAGTGTTGACGTTTTCTAATGGTGTCAACGTGAACCAATAGTGACAATTCTACCGTTTAAACGCGTCACGTTAAAATTTTGTGATTAAGGCAACAATTGTTAACAAATAAATTATTGTCATGTTACTTATTGATCGTTTGTAACTTTAATAACAAAAAAAAAAAGAGAAGAAATTTATCCAAACTTCAATGATCATTTTTGTATTTTACCCTTTTTATTATTAAGTTAATTAGAGATAAATACAGACCAGAAATCCTATGTAAGTCTCCCAATTGGTATCCTCTCAAATTAATCAAATTCTTCAGAAAAAAGAAACCAAAAGAGAAGAGTTATTAGGGCTCTTGTTCGATCACTTCTATTTTTGTTTTTAACAATTTCCTGAAGATGTCGTTGAGGCCAAACGCGAGGACTGAAGTTCGGAGAAATAGGTATAAGGTAGCAGTCGACGCCGATGAAGGGAGGCGGAGGAGGGAGGATAACATGGTGGAGATTAGGAAAAATCGACGCGAGGAGAGTTTGCAGAAGAAGAGACGTGAAGGACTCCAAACTCAGCCTATGCCTGCTTCCCTTCACTCCTCTGCTGTTGAGAAAAAGGTCTATTTTTAATTGTGTATTTACTTGTTTTATTTTTTGGTAAAATTTTCATTAATCGTATGAAATACTTACAAATTTATTGGCTTCTCATTGTATTGATGAATTACAAATTGAGAATTTTTGTTGCTAAACATTCTGTAATCTGGTTAGATAAGTTTATAATTACTGCAAATTAGCAACCAGTGTATTGGTTCTCGTATAAAATTTTCTCAGTATTAATTTTTTTTTCCGTAGAATATTTTTCTATGGAAAGCTATCATGAATAATTGTCCATAGATTCTTTTTTTTTTCTACCGTTTATAAATTATATTGTACTGCATTTGTTAATTATTTGCATGATATAATGATTTGGCTATATATGACTTGACTGAGCATTGACTTGTTCTGGTTATGTTCAATCTTTGACTGCAGTTGGAGAATCTACCTGCCATGGTTGCTGGTGTCTGGTCTGATGATGGTAATTTGCAGCTTGAGGCAACTACTCAGTTTAGGAAATTGCTTTCAATTGGTGAGAACTGCAATAAAATTTGTTTATAGTTATTTAACATTTAAATTGCATGCCTTGATATCTTTTTTTATTTATCCCAGAACGTAGCCCGCCTATTGAGGAAGTGATACAAGCTGGAGTTGTTCCTCGTTTTGTTGAGTTCCTTTTGAGAGAAGACTACCCACAGCTTCAGGTTTGATTTTCTATCAGCTTGAACATTATCTCATTACTTCATATTACTAAATATGTTAATGTTTATTAATTTAATCTTTTAGTTTGAGGCAGCCTGGGCCCTCACTAATATTGCTTCTGGGACGTCGGAGAACACAAAGGTCGTAATTGATCATGGGGCTGTTCCCATATTTGTGAAGTTACTTGGTTCCCCAAGTGAGGATGTTCGTGAGCAGGTATCCAAATTAAGGGAATTTAGTATAATTTTGGTTATCAACTGAAAATTTACTTGGAAAAAGCTGGTAAGAAATGTCTTAAAATCTTATTTTCTCTTTTCATTTTGAACATTCAGGCTGTCTGGGCATTGGGAAATGTGGCCGGCGATTCTCCTAGATGTCGTGATCTTGTCCTTAGCCATGGTGCTCTGCTTCCTTTGTTGGCACAGTTGAATGAGCATGCTAAACTTTCTATGCTGAGAAATGCTACATGGACCCTCTCAAATTTCTGCAGGGGGAAACCCCAACCTCCCTTTGATCAGGTTTGACCCTGTTCCCCTTCTTCTATTAGAAACTGTTGGTTGTTTAACATGAATTGCAAGCTTACTTGTTTTCAATGTTATTGATTTACAATTCCCTTAATTGAAATCTGAGACGGTAGATTGTTTGTTGGGGTCATGAAATAGTACCATCGCAATTCACAATGCATTGTTAACATAAACCAAAGAGTGATATATCGTGATTTGTGAGTATTAGCTGAATATAGAGTATTATTGTCTAGCTGAATATCATGCTGCAACTCACTGCTGGGGTGGAATTAATTATTGTCTTGCTAATTATCCTTTATGTTTTGTTCAGGTTAAGCCTGCACTTCCTGCACTGGCACATCTTATTCATTCAAATGATGAAGAAGTATTAACTGATGCATGTTGGGCGCTTTCATATCTTTCTGATGGTACAAATGACAAAATTCAAGCTGTTATCGAAGCTGGTGTGTGTGGGCGTTTGGTAGAACTTTTGATGTGAGTGAAGATTATTTGCTTTTCATTTACTTTCAAAAGTATTTCTATTTATGATTTGCTTGCCTGACCTAATTCTAAAATCCTGTGGCTTAAACAGGCATCCATCGCCTTCTGTGCTGATTCCCGCTCTTCGCACAGTTGGAAATATTGTCACTGGAGATGATGCACAAACACAGGTATTAGCCACTTTGTTATTTTTCTTTTAATGATAATACTAATGTATAAATCTTTTTCTGTTTATCTTCTCTTATTTTGTGAATAACTAGTTTCCTCACTCAAACCACATCAATGGCAGCCTCTCATACCGTAATAAAATGCAAGATTTGTGGGTTTACATGTTGATTGTCATATTTTTCTTATATATAGTATGTAACCAATGTGTCTTTGGTCATTACGGGGAAATCTTGTTGACATACAGTGTATCATTGAGCATCAAGCATTGCCATGCCTTTTGAATCTCTTGGCAAATAATTTTAAAAAGAGCATCAAGAAGGAAGCTTGTTGGACAGTCTCCAATATCACTGCTGGAAACAAGGAACAAATACAGGTAGCACTTGGACCCGTTTCACCTTTTTTCTTCTTGCATTAATATTCCTTTGGGTTAATTACTTTTTGGTCTAAAATGTTGTCTACTCCCGTACTTTTTTCTTCTTGCATTGATATCCCCTGATTACTCAATTTTGGGACTCAGACATTGTTTGATTCATTTATACCATAACAGGATGTTTAATGGTGTGAATTTTACAGGCTGTGATTGAAGGTAATATTATTGCTCCATTGGTTCATTTGCTTCAAAATGCTGAGTTTGATATTAAGAAAGAAGCTGCATGGGCCATTTCAAATGCTACGTCTGGTGGGAGTCCTGAGCAGATCAAGTATGAATTTTTTTTCATATCTTAGTTGTTTGGAATCGTATTTTGGCTGGTTATTAAGGATAAACTAATTCTCATCTGGGCATGTTCATGTATGTCAGGTTCCTTGTAAATCAAGGTTGTATCAAGCCATTGTGTGATCTTCTTAACTGCCCCGATCCAAGGATTGTTACGGTTTGTCTAGAAGGGCTTGAAAACATTTTGAAGGTAGGAGAAGCTGATAAGAACCTGGGCAATACCAGAGGTGTGAATCTCTATGCACAAATGATTGATGATGCTGAGGGTCTAGAGAAGATCGAGAACTTACAGTCTCATGATAATACTGAGATTTATGAAAAGGCTGTGAAAATTCTTGAGACATATTGGTTGGAAGAGGAGGATGAGACAATGCCACCAGGTGATGCCTCTCAAACAGGGTTCCAATTTGGAGGCAGTGACCTTCCTGTTCCTTCTGGGGGATTCAATTTCAGCTAGAGGTATGTTGTGTTGATGTTTGCATGCATTCTTCTTTTTTCTCTTCACTAGGGGAACCATTTTATGTTTGGATATGCTTTCACCTTTTAAAAGCTGTTACCAAATTATATTTCAGGAATTTATCTGGTTCTGTATTGAAGTTCTTATGGAGGTGATGGAAGAATACTTGGGTTTCAGGTCGGTGTCATGTCGTCATGTTAGGGTCCTGTCCAGGGTCAGGTGTGGTGTCTAAGGCGAGGTGTCAAGAGGTACTGGGGTGGCTTGGGGTTAAACCACAGCCAGATCCATATTATGCAGTAAGGGGAAATGGCAGAGTATGAGCTCGGTGATCTGCTACAAATAATTTGAGTCTATATTATTGGTGCTTGTAAAACAAAATATTTGTTCCGTCTCAGTGTGTAGTTATCATGGTATTGGTCGATTGACTTTGCATGCATTGTTTGCTGGGTGGTTTTTGCATATTCCCAAAGCAACCTTGTTGTTGCGAGTAACATGGAAATATTGTTTTGGTTGTATGTAATAGGAGTTTTGTGCATCAAAATCTGTCCATTCAGGTAGTCTTCAATTTGTTGTGGTAGGGTATACTATTCCTCGGTGGGAATTAGAGTTTGCTACTCATTACTGTAATTAATGGGGGTTATATATTCTTCCCCACTATTTCGTTTTTCTATTTGTCCTCTGAGCAACAGAACTTGCTCGTACTATATAAAATCAAAATACGATATGTTTTGTACTTTTTGATATTGTTGATGATTTGATAGTTTTAGGCCTTTGTGACAGCCTATAGATGGGTTGACAGAGATAGACCTAACTTCCGAGTACTAGACTTTGCATGTCGGTCACGTAGACTCCGTGTCGTGGTACCTGGGAGTGTCTGTTCCCAAGGTAAACTGAGAACTCTGGTAATATTAATCTCCGGAGGAGCTGTTGTAGTTGGCTGGTTCTGAAGTCTGCTAAGTGTGATGGTGTTGAGGGGTATTTTCAGAGTTATGCCGAGGCTGAGAATTTGGGGTGTAACAGATGTGTATGTTCTTTAATGATTAATCCTAGTAAAGTTCCCAATCGGGGTAATCCAATCTTACGTAGGAGATTGATTCGAAATTGTTTTTCAAGTCAAACTAGCTTCTCAATACATAAATAATGTTTTTTCAACTAATAGTGCAGTGCTTTTCAAACCGAGTCAATTCAAAAAGTTAAAATTCTAAGTTTTGTAGGTAATTGATGATGCAATAATACTTACATTATTCTGTCTTCTCTATAGAGGGAGGGAGGGAGAGGTCCTTTACTAAGATTAATTTTACCTCAACGAAATTCAGCCTATAATTAGTGTACGTGCAAATTTTTATGTTATTCAGAATTCATTTACCCTTCTAATTAAACCAATCATTAATAGGTGACCAATATGTAAATTTTTAAAATTATTACAAAAAGCTTTTAATCGAATTACGTGAACTGGTATCGATACTCGAAAGACCGTATTGGTACGTCAAGAATATTTTACAAAACATCAAATTCCAGTGATAAAAACTCGTATTTGTATAGCTAAAGTTGTACCAGTACAGATAAACAAGTATCAGTACGCCTTGAAGCTGTACCGAAATATTTTAACAAACTAAATTTTAGTGACGAAAATCCGTACCGATATGCCCAAAGCAGTATCGATATGCCTTATTAACCAGTGTTGACCTAGTCTAAATATGCATAACTGTACCGATACGCCATTACCCGTATCAATACGACAAAGTTTGTAATGACAGATTTGGTCTGATTTTTATCTATTTTGACCTATCATACAATGTCCAAATCTTATGAAATTTTGCAGACAAGTCTACAACATCATAATCTATTATTATAACAAATTTTACAACCATGTGAATCTATTTACTAGGTTTTTACTTTTTTAGACTAAAAATGCGAGTTTTACCATTTTTAGTCAATTTCAAAACATCATTTTAGGCCTTTAGGACTTATACATACCATAGGCAACATATACACAATAAAAGGGCTAAAAGTAAGTAGTCTAGCTATTTTGCCACCATACTAGGAGTTTGTAAGGAATATATATTACTTTAACTTGTAGTGACTTGCCAAAACTTCTAACAATTTTAGATCTTGCAACGGTGACTTCTTAACCTGAAATGCATGAAATGAAATGCATTAGGCATACTTTGCCTAGTGAGGTAGTCGTAAATAATATCAACAATAATGAGATGCATTTCAATTCATGTTTTATCAATAGCAATACTATGAATTATGTCCAATATCATTAATATCATATTTTAACAATGTTCCTTGGATCGAATCAAGATAGTGGATAAGTGAATTTTTATGCATCGCCAAAACAATAAGTGGTCTAGTCCCTCTGCCTCGCCAATTAAACAATATCACAAACATCCCTTCGCCTCGCCACAATAAAGGCCGTAGCCAAAGACTCTAGTCCACCCGTACTAATGAGCTCATGAATTTTATAGCATGCCAATTGTATCTAATGTCCTTTCGAATCTAAGGTTCCATAATAATAACAATAACGATGACAATAACAATATCAATAGCAATGTTCAATGACAATAGCGATTACGATATCAATATCGATATTCAATGGCAATAACATTATCAATGTGTGATGCTTAATAATTCCATATTTCAATGCTTCAATAAGACCGATGACAATAGTAATGTTTTTTATGAACAATAATTCGATGCAACAACTTACCAATGCTTACTAATATAATCTCTTATGAGATTTGATGCGATATCCTTAAACACAATATTAGCTATGTAAAATATAATATCGATAAAAAAAAACACCTAGCTTATTCTTGAGACTCCGATTATACCCACCTAACTTATCGAAGCTCCTACGACTCTCAGATGACAACTTCTTTGTTCTGTTGCTTAGTGGAATCCAATAGTAAAGGCGATAGTTCACCTTAGAGGTTTCTAGCTAATCAAGATAACATAGAACAAGGGTTACAATATTTTTAATAGCTTCAATAACAATATCAAGCCACAGAAATTAATAAGGAATTAAGCTTAGAGCTCGTATAGAACTAAGCTAGGGTTTGGTGATTTTTCTATAACTCATATCCTTTATAAATTTAGCCTAAAATTAATAGTCAATGATTGGGCTTACTTTATTCAAGCTATAAGTATTGATCGAATTCAATACTTCAAAAGAAAGCAAAGATTCACTCATCCACCAATGGTGGTGCTTGCTTGGAAGAAAACAAAAGAAGTACTTGCTAAATCTACGGTGAGCTCTTTTTCTGTTCTCTATTCTTTTTTTATTTAGCTTCTAATAGCTAGAGCCTTCCTTCAAGTGAAAGAAATCAATTTGAATACCCCACGTAATGGATGATTAGGCTTGAAGAGGGGCTAATCGCAAAGTTAGTCGCTCAAATTTTTATATTTTAGTCTTTAAATTTTTAATTTTTACAATTTAGTTATTAAACAGTTTTTTAATAAATTCAATAAGATTCTTAATCAATAAATTGACTCAACTAGAGTCCAATATCAATGTAATTGACTATACGGTCAAATTCAATATAATATTTGAACCTTTCTGGTATAGGATTTTTGATCGCCGAAACTCAATTTCGACTAGACCGGTTTTCGGGGCGTTACACCGTCGACCACCATTGGTCTTAAAATCGTCGACCGTTTGATCCCAAATTGCACTGGTGGATACGTTTTGACACTCTGAGTATGAATCTGGTGTTTGTTTCGTCAGAAAATGTCCCGAAACCCATAAATCTTATTTGAAACATTTTGATTTCCTCACTTTCGATCTCTTTTCGTGGACTTCGGAGCATTTTCCGATAAAATGAAGGTCGAATTTAGACTCATAGAGTCGAGATGAAGCGACCGGTGACATCTGGGACTAAACAACCACCATCTACGACCGTCAGCGATAAATGGTGGCCGATGAATAGTTAGATTTAATTTTATATTTTAAATTATTTTTATATTAAATAATAATAAAAATGCCAAAAATTAATTCAAAAATAATAATAAAATAATTAAGAGAACCAAAATATGAACAATCTGAAAATTTAGTTAATAAATTAAAAAATTAAAAAATTGAGTGACCAAAATAAGAGCAAGAAGATAGTTGAGAGATGTTCCGTGTATTTTACGGTAATTTATTTAATGGATACCAAAGGTTGATATAGAAAAACCATCTTCACTGCTTAAAAGCTTGTCTTTTCTTTCTTTTACAACCCATTTCTTAGATACTAACTTGGTTTCTATGTATAATTCAGAAACCATCTAGTGAAGATACGATGAGTGAGAAGGACAACAAGTTCTGTAGTGATTGCAAAACCTCTAAGACTCCTCTTTGGAGAGGTGGTCCTGCTGGTCCCAATGTTTTATTTTTTGTTCACTCCCCCAATTTCATCAAAACTAAACAACAAATCTTCTTTTTTTGAAGCTTGGGTTTATGATCATTGATGGGGTTTTGTTGGGTTAATTTCAGTCACTTTGCAATGCATGTGGGATCAGATACAGGAAAAAAAAACGAAGAGCAATGTTGAGTATGAACAAGGGAGTAGAGAAGAAGAAGAAGCTTGACGGCAGCTTTAATGGAGTTAATGACAGTGTGAAGATGAGATTATATGCTTTGGGCAGTGAAGTTCTGTTGCAAAGTGCATCATAATTATCTGGGGTGCTGAAGAAACAAAGGAGAAGGAAGTTGGGGGAAGAAGAACAAGCTGCTATTTCCTTGATGGCATTGTCTTGTGCCTCAGTTTTTGCTTGGAAGTCGATGAATGAAGAATGAGAATTTGATGTTTCAAGTAGGTATTGCTTGGTCCCTGCAAGCCATTAAGCCTCGTTGAGTTGTATAGTTTACCAATGTTCAACTAAAGAGTAAAATGTTGAAAACACTGTAATTGGGATTCATTGATTTCTTGACCCTCCACTTCAATTTGTGTTCTGGGAACAGCAAGCACCATACAAAAGATTTTACTTGTTTTCTTTTGTTTCTTCAATAGAGAATAGGTAAATGCTGTAAAAAGCAGAATACAATGCGTACTAGTATCCAACACAGATGAATCACAAATCTATTAAATGAAAGGAACTTTTTAAAAACTAATACTCTTGCTTTCATTGAGAGTCAAACTCAAGACCCCCGCTTACTAAACGGATGCTCTAACCAACTGAGCTATGAAAGCTGTTGGTTTCAATACCCAGATAATCAATATTATTCACTATAATTGTAAAGTGAAAGATTAAACAAACGAACTAGCAGATTCCTAGGCTGATGAAAACAAACACACACACACACATATATATACATGTAACATACATATACATATCATGAGCTTAATTCTTACGAAGTGGATTTTATGTCATTTCTTTGAAACCAAAAGAATTGATACATGTAAGGTAATGTATAGGAAAACACCTCATCTCCTCGTGGGAACCAACTACTGCTAGAAATTGCCAACCCAAGGAGTTTTAAAGAATCAATATCACTCCTTTCCTTGCTCAAGGAAAAAGATTACATCATTAATTTATAAGCTCGACACAGATCGATACTCAAAACCCGTGGCAAACAACCGCCTCCTGTCCCTCTCTTCCCCTTTCTTCCAAGGGGCAAGAAACAAAAAATTGAAGAGAGAAAAAAAAAGTAAACATGAACCTCTAGATTCAAACAAGTATACGGGGATATTCAAATTTCTGACATTCTTGTGCTGCTGACCAAGGAAATTGTTGCTTCTCTACACGGCAGGTCAAATTGGAAATAGTCTAGAGAAAAAGCCATGGTTGTGGATCAAAAGAGTATCTCCTTGAGGATCAGAAGGACCAACATGACAAAGCACATTATAACAAGCACTGTAGCACACATCACCATGCCTCCTTGTTTCTGTGTTCTCTCTGCCTGCAACTCGAATCCATACAAGAATTAGAGTGATTCCTTGAAAATTGGTAAATAAAGATCGATTATGGGCAAAGACAAATGACCTTCTGTAGTTGTTTGAGGCCTTCTTCCACTGTAGTTGCAACATTCTGAATGTTGTAGTCTATCCGATCGACAATGGTACCCTGTTTGCAGACTGCATTTAATAACTCTGAGAAAAGTTTGTAACCTATTATTAATGCCAGATGGATTCCTACCTGATCAATCACAAGAACTGATAGATCCTTCATAATCTGAGCAAGTTCATTTACAGACACCACAACCTACAAAATCCATTTTAGCTCAAGCATAAATAATACATTTCGATAGCTATGAAAGCAGCAGCATCAGATGACAAAAAGATCAGGTAATGCACTTGCCTGTTGAATCTCCCTTTCCCTCTCAACTGTTAATGCTTCGCTTTGTTTTAACTTTGCCATCGAATACTCACTAAATACCTACATGACATAATCGAGCAACATGAGAATGGAATCAGATAGAAGACACAAATCCATCAAAACCTAATATTGTGATTATACAAGGAAAACACATGGGAGTTGAAGTAGGCACATTTTGGAGCTTGATTGCCACGCAATTGAGTGTCAGGTTCCCAACATGTTATTTGGCATTCATCTAAAACTCGTGCTTCCTAAAATGTGTTCAGATAGATTGTATATGATAAAAGAAAGAGGGTTTAAAGAAACCAGTATACCATATCATCCAAGTCATCGTCTTCTGTTTTAGATCTATTTCCATTTATATTCATCTCTTGATCAACTCCATCTTGGCCCTACAAAAGAATCGGATAATTTAGTTAAAACATGCACAAATGCATTATAAGAGTACCCAAAGAAAAAACAGAAATGAATGGAACAAGTCAGAAATCGAAATTGTATGGATTGTTTAGCATGTGAAACTGCAACCAAATACTACGTAATAATGCAATGTCAAGAAAGAAGTTTCTTCTCTATACCTCTTTTTGCTGCCTGAGGCGCTTCAAATAAGTTGATTGCTTCTTCCGGAGCTCCATTGATAGGTTCTGAAGGTCAGTAGCAAGTTGGCGCTGCCAAAAAGGAGAGAAACATGAAAAGCAAGAAATGAAGAGAAAAGAACAGTTCAGAATAACGCATCTTCTAAGGGAATAAAAGCTTAAAAATATGTCAGAGGGTATAGAGGATAAAGCACTACACGTCAGCATTATTATCTTCCCTTCTGCAATGACATATGTATGGGAGAGAAACATCAAAGATGACCTTTTGTCTCACCATCTCTAAGCCCTACCTGGACATTTTTCCGGACATTTGAATCCTCAGAAGGTCCAGTTGCAGAGAGTTTCTGTAATCTCTTCTCTGATTTCTTCAACAGATTAGTTATCTCATGGGTAAGAGCCTCAATATTGCGTTGGTCTTCTTTACCATCACCAAATGAAGGCATTAAAGCCTTTGCATGAGCCTTTGCTAACTCGGCCATTTTCGCCCGTGCTCGTTGCACATTTGCTGCTATTTCTTCAGAAACATCTACCCAAGCTGGTGGTAGACCTACTGTAACTGCATTTGCACCCTTACTGCAACATACAGACAAATCCTTATTTTCCTACTACATAGTTTTATGACCATTCAAACATATATATATATATATATATATATATATATATATATATATGAACTCATAACTATTTAGACGAGAGCATGAAATTCAAAAGAAAACCCAATTGTAATTTATATCTACAATCCCTCGTTGCAAAGCCCTTGGTCTTTCAGTGTACTGCATAAACTTAATCCCCTCATGATCTTTGTAGCTCTTCCCAAATCATTCCAAATATCTCACAACTAAATAATTCTTCTATGAACTGTTTGCATATATCAAACAGGTTCAACCACATTCAATTGTAAGCATCTCTTAGATTAGATGCCAATTCCTTGAAAATTAATTACTTAACATTATAATTAGCAGTTCTGCTTAAGCCTAAACTATATTAATTCTACTTCAAATAAAAGGAGACCTATTCAGCTAAATTAAGCTAATTAATATCGATCGTGATTTTTCCATTCGAATCTTATATTGACAAATTAGTAGTAGTTGCAAAGGTTGATTTACCTTGAATTTCCCGGATCCTCGGTACTTAGAGGAGTATAAGAACGATTTGGATGGAGCAACGAAGTACTAACCATCTCAATCACCGGTCCTCCGCCGGAGCTCTTCGTGGAAGAAGACGATGCCGACGAATTCGTCGGGATTCTTACACTCTTTAACGCATCCCTATATTTCCTGAATAACAGCGTCCGGTTCCTCGTCGCCATAGCTCTAAAAAGAAAAGTATTAACTAAAAATCTAAAGCTAAATCTAGATTCAGATTTAGAATTTAGAGATCTAAAAATTGAGGTTTTCTCATGGCGGAGCTAGAAAAGGCAAAAAAATAAAAAAAAGGGATGGCCACGTGACCGAAGGCTGGCGATCGGCCGTTAAGGGAGCAGTTGAACAGAGACGAACGGCCGATTCGAGCGCCGGCGAAGATGAGGATCGTTCTTAAAAGGAAACCACCATGAAAGTAAAACTATAAAGAAGAAAAGATACGGCATGCGTGGGGGGTTATTTTTTGAATTTTATTATGTTCAGTTTTTCAGATTAGAAGTGTGGTTAATGTTTTTAATCGTATTTTTAATCTTCTATTAGGTCGGGTTCTTTGATAAAAAAAGGGTCGGTTTCAGTTAGTAGGGTCGGGTCGTACGCACCAAAGAGTTCCTTTGACCCAAAAAATTATTATATAGTCTCTGCTCACTACGTTATTTAGGGGTGTGTATTTTTTATATCGGATATTTAAAATCTGAAATTTTTGGATCGTCAAATTAGCGATTTATATTCAATCCGAGAAATCAGATATCCCAAATTTCGAATATTAAATTTTCGGATATTCGAACATCCGAACTTATGACTTGATTTAAGTTTTTTTTTTTTGAATTTGGCGATCCTATCTATAAAAATTTTCGATTTATGAATATAACAAGCAACGAATTAATGAATATAACAATATTTTTATCCATAAAAATTTTAATTTTTCATATATAACTAGAAAAAATATCCAATATAAAAAGAGTTGTATACATAAAAAATTAAATTTTTAAATATTCGATCCGAATATGAAATATTCTGAGGAGAAAAATCGGATAGGGAGTAAGATAGATGTGATCCAACCAAGATAATCTGGAGCAAGTTCAAAGAGAATACCTCTGCTGTTAGCTAAGGCTAGTCACCTCAAGTCTTTGTATAGACAATGTCATTTGTTGTATAGCTATTTTATCTGGGTTCTTCTCGAAGGGGCTAACCGAGTTAATAGCTTATTTAAGGTAGTTGTTACTTCGTTGTTGAAAAAAATGTTTTCTAGTTGTTGATGGGTGAACCCATTAGGGTTGTTATTGGTTTAGAGTTCTCGTTGTTCTCTAAGGAAGTTGAGTGAGAAAAAGTAAGAAGTCAAAATCATTTACGCTAGGCCCTTGAAGCTTAAAGACTAGCAGTTCCTCTCTTTCATGTCATGAAGCAATTGGCCAAAGAAGCTCCTCAGCTAGGGTTACCCTAAAAAGGTTCTTGCTAAGACTACATTCAGTAGTGACATCGAAATGTGAGATTTAAGCATTTTCCCTTCGCATTTGCTTGTTAACAACGAGCCAACCTTCTAAGGGTTAGGTGAATGTCTCGTTCTTGGACTGTCCATAACATAATAAGAGTCTTCTTAACCGTAGTAGCAACAATTATTTATACTTCTTTTTTATATAAGAATCAATCTGGAAAGACAACATTAGATACCTCGGAACTAAGAAGAATGCATGCCGATGAGACTGACCTTATTTAGGACAGGAAGGAAGAGAACATTACAAATTACCTTATTCGATCTAGTCTCTTAAATTATCGAGACCCATACATACAAAGATCTAGGTTGCGAAGTACGAGTTGGATAGACACATTTCCTTACTAAAAGGAAGAGTTGAGTTTGATCCCTTCTATCCAAGGGATGTACGGTCAGAAAAAGATTAGGGCCTTAACTTGTGGGCTCCAAATCTTGCCTCGAAAACTAGAGGGATAAGAAAGCTAGAAGAAGTTTACTGAGCAAAAAGGTTGGCTTTTAAATGGATCTCGGAGCTCATAACTCGCGGGGATAGGAATTAGGGGTTGGTAAAAGGGTAACTATAAGCGCTAAAAGAGCGCTTACAAGCATTGCCAATGATCAAGCAAATAAGCAAGACGAAACTCTTTCTATACGAAATTTTGGTAAGAGTCTAGTTGAAGTAGACTAGGAAACGTAGACTCACCTTCCGAATGACCCCTCTCCTCTATGCGTACAAGAAGACTAACAAAACCTGGATATAGAGTGTGGAATGGAATGATAGAATGAGCGAGGCTCCCCCTCAACATAAATCCCTCTTCACTCACTAGGAAAAATAAATAAACAATGATGAAAGAACACCATCTCGGCATGCCAGAGGGGTCCCCAAGATTCTACTCTATGCTTCCTTCTTGAGCATCTCTTTTCATCCAAAAAATCCAGTGGGGAGAAAGCCACATAAGACAATCGATCTCGAAATCAGTCATACCCGGCTGTCGTATAATTCAGTGAGTGACTTCGGGCTACTTATTGATTTACCTATTTCTCCTCAAAAGAAGATATGGCTACCCTTCTTTAGATATTGTTTACGGTCAAACCATTTCTTCTATTGTTAGGCGGGTTTCGTTCCCAACCCAAAGCCTTTACCAATTCCAATCTCCAAGGCTGAAGTTTTCGTCGTATAAAGTATAGCCAAGTGGTAAGGCATCGATTTTTGGTACCGATACGCAAAGAGATTCGAATGGCAACTCAAAGTCTAAGGCAATGAATGAACTTTCTAATTTAGACTTCGAACCACAAGAGTATAGAACACACGGAAGTGAGGCAAGTGGTAAACCAAATAAACCTTTATAGAGGATCCTATCTTAAATAAAATACTTTTTAGAGTATGCATTAGGGCCACCTATCTTTTCAAGTAGAGAACAAGTTCGAGGAGCTCGCTACACTTGTCTTGCAAGGGGATATCCATGGGAGTGGTCTATAAGGTCCCAAAATCTGTGTAAAGAGCAAAGGAAAAGAATGTTAAAGCTCTATTTCCCTAACACGTTTTCTTATTTTCTAGTCATGTTGATACTTTTGGGGGATGCTGCTAGACTTCTATCGTTCAAGGGCAGTCTGAGTTGCACGGCGTGCTAAATCGAAAGCCTAATCTTAATAGTATACAAGTCTTTGAAACCTTTAGCTTCCCGAAAATTTCTCTTATTTATTGATCTTTTAAATCGTCTCTAAACTGGTTCTATTCGCTCTATTTATGAGGGACTAATCGCTCATAGGATTAACTAGATCGAGTGGTTGTACAAGAAACCAATTCGATAGAGAGTGTTATGCTATTGATTCCTAAACTAACTCGCTAACCCGATTCTTATAATGATAGAAGAAAATAAGAGATTTAGTTGGATTACATTACTTAAGGCTTGAGGAAACCAATAGCTGGTGAGGTGGAATAACTATTCATGTAGGGAAAGCCCAAAACCATTGATTAGAGATGCAGCAAGTGAACTAATCAGGAACTAGTTCTGAATTTACTAACCTCACCTGACTCGTCCAATAAGTGTGTTTTCCATTGTCAATTTTATAAGCTCATTGGGGAACTCTGGGCCTTACAAGATTCGAAGTTATGACCTAGGGAAGAGAAAAACTTAAGTCATTCCTATACGCCGGAGAGGTTTAAAGAAAAGGTAGACCTTGCACCTTAAAACCAGGAGGCCTGATTAATTCCTTCTAGGTGCTATTGACAAGGATCTAGTTTACTACCTTCCCTAGTATTTGACTAAAAGTCGACCTACATGAGTTTCCTAACCGTACACAAGAAAGAGTGTCACACAAAAAATGTGCACAGTAACCACATTCAAATTCAAAGGAAGTTCAAAGATTTAGATTTCCAACAAGTAAGAAAAATAATAAAGATGGCAAAGAGTACTTTGAAGGTTTTGAACCCTCAGCCTCTACCCAAGAGTACACCTGTAACACCCCCTTCTCGGCTTGGCAGAGAACTAGGAGGAAAATGCTACCAGAAAACATATTGGAGATTTAAAAGCTTAATCAGAGTACGAAAACTTATTTGGTTCATTTATTAATCTCTTTCAAAGCTTAACAGAATTATCTTATTAAGACTTACACAATTTGGGATCAATTTTAACCCTTTTTAATCTCAAGGACTAAATCGTAAATTTTACAAATTTTAAGGGCTTATCAGAATTACCTTTTTACCAATTTTTAATTAAATTTATAAATTATTAATTTGTGAGATTTCATCACTACCGAGGATCATTTACCCAACCAATTAGACCATTCCAATTTTAGTGACCACTTTGTAAACTTCTTAAAACTGGTTTCTATGTCTTTTAACAAAATTAACTAACTTCGTACCGATACCCTTAGGTCCGTATCAGTACACTAAGCCAAATTCCAATTTCCCAGATTCAAAGATAACATGCTCGTATCGATACACCTAACCCCGTATCGATACGCGTTGGCTATGGTTGACCGTTTCGATACTCCTTAAAGACCGTATCGATAAAATTTATTTTTCAGACTTTACTGTCAAACCTGTATCGATACACCCCATTTGCGTAACGATACACCCTATTTTATTTAGCCCAATTATGCAAGGCCGTATCGATACGCCATCACCCGTACCGATACGTCTGCCCTATAATGACAGATTTTTGTTGGTTTTTATTCGAATTAACCTACCATTTGTTGTCCAAACATTACCAAATTTTACCAGTAAGTCTAATATCGTCAAGTTTTGAGACGTTTAGGATCCATTTACCTAGTTTTCACCTTTTAGCACATTTGAGCTCATCTTACTAGTTTAACCAATTCACAAACATACCATATTTGCCATTAATCAATTGGTCACCTTTAGGCTATTACACACACATCAAAAAGCACATACATAACATGTTTAGACCATATGTCACCTTACTAGGAGTTCAAGGCAAAAGATAAGCATACATATGATTTATAGGAGTGACTTGCAACCGCAACAACACGATCGAAGGCCATAATTTTTTAAGATCATGAAATGCATGAGACACACGAATGTTAGGCTTACATAGCCTAGTAAGGTAGCTATAACAAATACAAATATTTGACGAATAATATAAACATCGTATTAACATACTTGAATGGCATATTTAGTGCACAAATCATACTTGTATCTCATACTTAATTCAGTAACACATTTTCATATACAAAATGCATATCATAATCACATATCGTTTCCTTGGACATGGTAACCAATGGATATGCAGATTCCCATGTACAGCGCACATATCGAAAATAGGTCGTAGTATTGAGTCGTAGCTCCGAATAGTCCCTTACACAATCCATCTTTATCTCACCACACATATAGGTCGTAGCCCCAGACCGTAGTCCAATCCCTTACTTAGTGAGCTCGAATAACCCTATGGCATGCCAATTGTATCTAATGTTCACAAATGTCCAAGTTCACATATCATCACAAATCTTACCTTTAATGCCCTTAGGCCATAACATAATAGAAATGGAATTGAGTCTTAGCTCCACATATCACATGTCATGGTTTATTCATATCAATCTCACACATAGCATATTTTGATAATCAGACTTAAGGTTATAACATATCAACCATATCGAAGACTTATCATGCTCGCCATTAGCATCCACAAAGCTTGCTCTACTTGAGCCCTTAATCAAATGCAAACATAATCACAAAGCAATGCAACGGGATGACACCTAGCCTATCCCTTGACACAACTACACTCACCTTGATAATCGATGCTTTCAAGACCCCTGAATTACGATTCCTTTGCTCTTAACTTTAGTTGGGGATGATGAATTGATTTCCTCCAACTCTTGAGCTAGTTCAAATTTAAATAATGCATTAGAATCAAACATAATATCTTACAAACGTCTTTC
This sequence comes from Hibiscus mutabilis, assembly GCA_019671005.1. Lineage (NCBI taxonomy): Eukaryota > Viridiplantae > Streptophyta > Magnoliopsida > Malvales > Malvaceae > Hibiscus > Hibiscus mutabilis. Next base: position 79,306,570 of record CM033712.1, on the reverse strand, counting down.
AAGCTCTTCAAAGCTTGTAAACAACATCGAAATAAGGAGATTAACCTACTAACACATGGGCTTAACTTAGATGATCAAAAGCTTAATTCTTGAAATTACTTCTCAAAGATCAAAGGAAACATTGAATCGATAAGGGGGTTTACTCACTGAATTATGAGCTTTCAAATGATGTATTTAAATTGAACAAAGGTTGAGGATTGAACTGAGGTGATTGCTTAGCTTTAGGTTGAAGACAACAATGGTGGTGCTTGCTTGTTGGATGGCAAAGGGTGAGTTTTGGATTCGGAATATTCAAATAAGGTAGAGAGCTTCTTTTTCAATTCATTTTAAGAGGCTAAATCCCCTAATTATTATTCCACCTCACCCATAGCCAATGGAAAGGTTTCCTACAACCAAGGGTTTGCTAAACCCAATTCAATATCATTTCATGAATCAAGCTATCATCTTTTCAACACAAAAAGTGACCCAATCACGTGGGGTAGGCAAGTAAAGAGGTGAGTCAACACCTTACTCTTCATTTCCTTCAATTTGGGCCTTAAAATAATTTTGGGCAGACGGTCGTATCAATATGCTATATAGCCGTATCGATACGCCTAGGATAAAACAGGTAAGTTAGTTATGGCTGTTAGACCGTATCGATACAGGTATTTATCGTATCGACACGCTTGACTTATTTTCAACACTTCAACTTTGAATTTCTTACAAGGAGGTCCATAGATCAATTTAATGCCCCCAACTTTCATTGACTACGAATTGGATACAAAGATTAAGAAATTACATTTCCGAACGTATTCGATACAAACTTTTCAGTTATCGAAATCAAATTTTGATTAGGCCAGTTTTTGGGATGTAACAACACCTGACCCCATCAAAAAAGTGATTATAGATCAGGTAGAGACATTCTACGGTCGTCCTAACGGGGGTGAAGAGAGAAAGTCCAAGCTTTCCTATTCTAAAAAACCTTGCGCCCAAAGTGCTTAGCCTCGAGTGGTTTGGATACCCGCGAAACCGGTCCCCGTTTGGCTACAGAATGGAAGTTCTAGGACTGATCACTTGATAAAGTAGAAATTGCCATGCTTAACACAATTGAATCTCTAAATTGATCAACTCAAAAGCTGTTAAAATCCTTAAAATCAGCAAGTGGGATATACATTAGTAACATTCAGATATTTTTATAGATAGGATTGTCAAATTAAAATTCTATAATTTGTTATATTTAATAAAAATTTTAATTTTTCATGTATAACTAGGAAAAATATCCAATATAAAAAAAGTTGTATACATAAAAATTCAAATTTTTAGATATTAGATCCGAATGTGAAATAATTATTTGTATCCGATCCGAAATTTCCAGATATCCATTCTAAATTATCTGAAAAATAAAAAATGGTGAGTGGATATCTAAAATTTTAGATCATATCGAAATTTTTGCACATCCCTAACTTCACCTATGGTCTTATCCACCAAAAATTAGCCAACTAATTTCATTATTTTTCATGTCATTTTTTTAAAAAATAAATCTTTACTTTTTTTGCCATGTAAATAGGAAGTGAATGGTTATATAAAAGTCAATTATGGATTAAAAAATGACATGAAAAACAAAGATTAGTTGATTAATTTTTAATAATTAAAAATTATGAATAACGTAATGAACCAAGTCTATATAATAATTTCTTCTCCGCCCGATCATGATCCACATTATGATAGGTTAAGTAATTCTTTTATTAAATTTATTTTTAAACGTACAACTTAATATATCTTTTAATGTTTACATTCTTATGTTAAAAAATGTTTACATTCTAATATTATAAATTTAATTTGTACATGATATAAATTAGAGAAAATATTTAATGCATTGATGGAGGAAAAAAATACTAGCGTCTTAATTTAGGAATTCAGTTTAAAGTTTACGATTTATGGGTTTAAGTTTATGGATTTAGAATTTAGGGTTTAGGAGTTAGGGAAATTTAGAGGATAGGGTAATATGGTTAGACATTTAGGTTTTACCTTAAATTCTAACCCTAAATTCTAAACCTCTAAACTTGATCTCATAAAATCTAAACTCTAAACTAAACTCCTAAACTTTAACGTTTGTAAAAATATTTTGTTCCCATCGTCAGTGCATTGAATATTAACACCGTAAATTATAAAACAAGTAAAGGCAAGTTTGGCATTGCTTTTGAAAAATGCGGTGCGAAAGTGATTTGGAAAAGTGATTTTAAAAAGTGTTTTTGAATTATTTGGTTTAAAATAGGAGTGTTTGGTATTTCTGTCAAAAAGTGCTTTTAAGTAGATAAAATATCTATTTTAGACATAAACGAGAATATATGAGTAATTTTACTTAAAAGTGCTTTTAGAAAAGTTAAAAGCTAAAATTTTCAGCTTTTGAAAAATACTTTTCAAACCAAGCTGAAAAGCAGTTTTGGCCTAAAAAATAGAGCCTTAGGGCCAATTTAGCATTGCTTTTGAAAAGTGCGGTAGAAAAGTAATAAATATGACATATGTCACATTTTGATTGAGTAACAATTTTAAAATAAAAATAAAAGATTTTATAATTTTTTAAAACTAAAATGAACTAATAAATATGACATATGTCACATTTTGATGGAGTAACAAATTTTTTGACGGCCAAACATCTAAAATATTAATTGTATCATTAAACACATTTAGACCTGGAAACTTTAAACACCTACAGCAAAAAAAATATATATAGTTTGAAAAGTTATTTTGTAACGAAACCCTTAAAATTTTGTCCATAACCGTACAACAAAAGAGTAGTAATATCTTTACTCTTTAGCTCCCTTATTTGACATATACAGCGTCGGAAAACCTGTGAAAATAACAGAAAATGGCTCTGTCCAGCAACCTAGGATATTATTATTAGATTAGTTAATACATGACAAAGGAAGTGGAAATATCAATCATAAAAAAACTCTAACTGAAACAACTGTCGCATTTGTCCTTTCCAATTGAAAAAAAAAAGTAATTTCCAACAAACCCAATGCAACAGAACCCTGCTATATCCACATTGGTTGAGAAACATGTTTTACAACTTTGGCCAACTCGGTGTGTGAAAATAGTCGATCAAAGTCTTAGTTTCCCATGCCTTTGGACCCCTACTTATACATAACTGGTTCTTTCCGTTGGATATCGAATCTGTTAGCATCATTTTCATGCTCTCGAGAACAAACGAGACACAGAATCTAACGGTCAAACAGAGGGGAAAGAAGCGACAGACGAAGGGCCCATAATTAAGTAAAAGGGTAGAAATTTGAGAAGAGCAAGCTACCAAGAAGGATATAGGCACAACAGTATGTCCATATCATATATCCCCATTTCTTACTCGTATTGGGTGAAGTCATTATTAATGAAGCAAACCAATACAGAGAAGGACTGGCCGACAAGAAACGTGTTGCAACCTGTCAATTGCCAAATGTTTAAATGTTAAATACAAAGCTACCTTTTACTGTATACTTAATGTGAATCGCTAAAAATATGATGCAAGAAACAAGGCCAACCTACCATTGTGTGAACTATGACCTGTCTTAATGAAGCAACCTTAGATTGTACGACTAAAACATATACATTAGGGCTCATAATTGGATATGATAGACAACAAGTGATTTATTCCAAGTTGATTCACTATGAAATTTCAGACATAAGCCCCACAAGGCCAGTAAACATAATATGGGGTATCAACAACAATCTTAGTCCCTATAGAAACCGAAAGGCAAAACAACAATTCAATTAAATCAGAAAGAAGAGAGAAAAAGATTGATCTAATGCTTACAAATGTTACCAAGTTTTCTAAACCATATTGATATAGTGAGTGTTGATAAATTTCAAGGATGTACAGAGAAAGATATGAAACTAACCTGGACATGCATCACAAAAAATGCTGTAGCTACCATGAAGCCCAAGTGTAGGATAAATGGAAGAATAAAAGCAGATGTATATCCTAGCTTCTCTGATGATCCATGAATTGTTCTGCCCTCGGCATGATCCCCTCCTTGGTTAATTTTCTTCCTCAATCTAAGATTCTGATTTTCTGTCACAAAGATAATAATTACTTTAACAAGCAGAAAGAAACAGGCGCACAATATTGTACTAAAACCACCAAACCAACAACCCTGCAGAGAAATAAGTGTCAGCATTCATAATTCACCAGTCATTTGTTTTCAAAAGTAATACCTTGCTTCCTAGAAGAATACTCCTCTGAAAGTTGGGTGTCGTTTGATCTGTGTGATTTCTGAAAAGAAAAAATTACTGCCATGGAACTTTTCTCCTCAACCGAAGCTTGGAAACCCAATGATCGAACTATTTCAGGTCTAGACTTCACATAATAGATAATTGAGCAAACTGCCAAAGACAGTATTGGAGATGCCAGAAGAAAGTTTGGCAGTTGTTTAAATTGGAAGTATCTCAAGAATCCCACTCTCCTAGGATAAAAGTAAGTAAAATGTAAAAAGCATGCATCAGAGAAACGAATCCCAACAAAATCTAATCTGTCTGAATTTTGAAAGCGAAAAAGTAGATTCCAAAGATACCTTAATGATTTTCTGGTAATAGGATTACTTAAACTAGCATCTAGAGAACTTAAATTATTAACATCTCATGCATGAAAAAAAATGAAAAGAATGCTATACTATAACCAGTTGCAAAAGCACATACCAATAATGACTTTGAATGTAATTGTATAGCAAAGGTATTCTTGCTTTACACCAGGGCCTCATTTCATCAGAAGAACGCCCAAGACACATATTGTAGTAGCCATATGCTTGAAAAGCAATAAAGGGAACAAAACTGAAGATACAACGCAGTGCTCCACTTATAAGAATCCACAATGCCAACTAGCACAAAAATAGAAAGTTGTTTATGAAACCATCCATTTGCATAAAACGTTCATTCTCTATACTCTTCAAGTGAAAATTTTAAACTCTATAACGTATATTAAAAAAATACCATGTATATTTTTTAGTTTTTTCTAATACAACTTTTTGTATGTGATAACTCTCTAACCGCCCTGATGGAATCTAAAAACTCCAACAGCAATGCATGATACAATTTTCCTTCCCAAAAATCAATTATAAATTTGATGCAAAATCACATACCATATATAGAAAGCTAAAAAGGTATTCATTTGCTCAATATTAACAAATGATTAATTAATTAACTAATATAGCCACTTTAACATAAGCAAAATGATCCCACACCCATTGAAGACAATTAAGGGAAAAATGATAGACATGCACAAAGGATACCTGTAAATGCCCTTGTGGGAAAATGTCTAAATTGAAAAATATATGAAGACAAAAGAAAAAGACTCGAAACATAAATATCCTCATTTTTACTGAACTAACTTATATACAATATTTAAAAAATGCACTGCAAATAAAGCATGAAGCCAATGATAGTTATTGGTTGACCAAAAAAGTAAAAATACTTACTGGGAAAAAAGTTTATCCTGTTTTACCATTTCATTTCTTCAAAGACTGAACGGTGCAAACTAAATTTGGCAACTAGGCATGAATGCACTTGAGAAACTAAACCTCTAATACCAAATTAAAGGTTCATGTTTCCTTTTGAGGATTTCCCAAAAATGCCTACTTTCTTTAAACATAAAAAAAGCTCTTCTTTATATCCTATTTCCAAAATCCAGACTGATTTACACTTTTCTCAATTAAAACCTTAACACTAGCAAAATTTACTTATTAATCTGCATAAAAGACAATAATCAATATGCACATTGAATTTAAGATAAGAAAATTTATATATAATCACTAAGAAATGAGACAAATGTGTTAGAAGATCAGCTTTACAATTTTAAAAGGAGCAGGCAGAGGAGGAGGTAAATGCATGAAAGCGAGAGTTATAAAGCATCAAAAATAGACTGTTGCAAGTTGAATATTAAATTTGGGTCCATTCTAATAGCTTAAGACTTCAAGAGAATAGATTACTTAACTATCTAATTAACATGGTATTAGAGTAAGGTTTAAAGTTTCATTCCTTTAACCATCAACCCCATCTTCATGGATTTCTTCACCTAGAAAGGGGCTTTATGTGCAATGCTTCTGCAGCATGCACTTTTCTTCCAAACTTGGGCTCACATGCAATCCCATTAAACATCAATGGAAGATAATCATCAATAAGCAGTCAACTATAGCCCTTTCCGCTTTGCCTTAATGAAGAGGCCTTGTGGGAAAATTAAAACAGCCTGCAAATGGAGCATTGTATCTTATCTAAGAAAACAAGAAACTTACAAAAGCATGCTTTTCCCCCGAAAAAGCATCATAAGCCTGATGCATTGCCTGAAACCCAAAATAACCAGCGTTGAGCACTCCATTAGATCTTGCTAAACTGGAAAGAGCAAGCCAAAGCACAGCAATATTATTTGAACCAGATATTAAATAGTAGCACCCGCCAACTGACAACAAGGCGTACAAGCTCTCAGAATATCTGCAATCACAAGAAGACACAAAAAGATAATCCACAATCACCTTCACCCTTTGAAAATCAACAATAGAAGAAAGAAATGAAGAACGTTACATTGATGAATAGAATATGGACGCTGGATTAAAGCAAAACAAAACGGAAGCCTGCAGTGCTGCATTGGGGTCCTTCAAAATAATAACTGAAAGCCTGTTAGAGCAAGAAGCACGCGGAGAACAATCATAAGTTCTAAAGTATAAAAATGCAGAATGCAAAGCAGCAATGTGACAGACAGGAAATGGAACATTTCGAGTATCAAGTAGCTGGAAAGGAAGGCTTACTTGTAAAAGTAAATCGCTGCGAAAACAAACGCAACATTACAAACAACATAACTAGACAGCGCCAACACTGCCCTATAACCAATCAGCGGAACCAACGGCGCAAAAACTGCAATTTTGAAGAAAAAAATTAAAATGTCAAAAATTCAAAAAAGGGCAGACAAATGGAACCTAATTCTTGAGTAAAATCGAACCTGTGCGCGAAAAGGCAAAAATGCAGGCCGGCAATAAGGGCAGAAACGCGTAGTACTGCTCGTATTCATACCCGCACTGAGCTATCCGGACGAAGTAAACGCTGTCCCAAACGACGCCATTCTCGATGGCGGAAGCGAGGGAGGGGAGGAGAGGCGGAGGGAAGGATGAAGGATTGTGGAGGCAGGTTGGGTTGAGGGACGCGGAGGTGTCGTAAGGGGTGAGAAGAGCACGCCATAGGATAGTGAGGATCAAAAGAAGAAATCTTGAAAAAATTGCAGCTTTCAGCACTTTATATGTTTGGGAATTGTTGAAGGGCTTCAATGGAGATTTTGACATTTCTGTTGCCACTTTGGCTTTCGAGGGAAAATGTAGGGAGAGGAGATTTGGACGAACAACAGTGTTATTCTTCAACAGTTTTTTTTTCCTTTTATAATTTCAATTATACTAAATAAACTGGACCCAACTAATCAGAAATAATCAAATTAGACCATATTGATAATTTATTTATAAAATACAAAATTAATTTATAAATCAATCAAACTCATTCTAGTCCAACCTTTTTTTTTATAAAAATCCAAAACATTTTCTTTTTATTATTAGATCAAATAACCGTCTTAAATGACAAATTTCAATCATTTTTGAGTTGAAGTATTATTTAGTATAATTGATTTATAATTGCAAGAATTTGAAAATTAATTTAATGAAGTAAAAAATTATTTGTTTGTATGTCTTACTTTTATCCTTCTAATCGGTTTTCGTCTTTTGACAAAAAAATGTTATGATAACTTGTTGAATTTTATCCTATTAAGTATTTAAAAACTGAATTATGTTTTTCAAACATTTGTTAAGAAATTTTATTATCGATATTTGAAATGATGATAAGTTTTAGAATGTGAAGAGCCTAAATGAGTTTTCCATCAAACTTGTGCAATAAATGTGAAGGTGATTGTGAATAGACTTCACAAACTTGACCCGAGAGTCGAGACCCGAATCGATTTGCCTGACCTGAAATCTAATATAGACCCAAATGATAGTCTATACTTGACTCGAATCTGAACCAAAATTAACCCTAATTTAATTAAATCGAAAACCAACCCGAACCGAAAGCAACCCGAATTTAATTTCCTCAAATATGTATGTTTTATTCTCATTTTGTATTATATTACTAATTAACAACTACCTTTAGTAATAGTGTAATATCATTTTTCTCCTTTAAAAGATTATTTTCATATATTGACTCAACTTGAAAGTAGACTGATCCGATATTGACCCAACCTGAAAAGTAACTAATCTAATATTGACCCGACTCGAAAAGTCAATCGATCTGATATAAACCCGACCCGAAAATCAACCGATACCCGAACCAACCCTAAATAACATAAACTCGACTGAATCCGAATAAGACCCGGCCCGACCCGAATCAAACCTAAACCGAAAACAACCCGAACAAAAAATCAATCCGACCCGAAGTAACCCAATCAGAACAACCTGTTTGCCACCTCTAATTGTGGATTATCTTTTTGTATATTTTTATGATTGTAGATATTCCGAGAGCTTACACGTCTTCATGGTCGTTCATTTATTAATTGAACATAAAAAATTTATTCGTACTCTTTTATTTAACTTAATAAATAAAAAGTTCACGAACAATTCACCAACTGCTCTGTTCATTTACACCCCTAACGATGGGAGCAAAGAACTTTAGCAAAGAAATGCAACCAGCACTGTGCACTGAGAACAACAATCTATTACGTGAATAGAGCACTTTTTGCACTCAATGTCCGTGAATTACAAGCAAGTATAATAAATCGACTTAACAGTTGGTTAGACTGCTAACCAGAGAGAAAAAAGGGGTACATTTACTACATCAAAGATCTAAAGACCTAAGCTTAACCACTGTGGGGATCTTGTATCCATGATCCTCTTCACTACATCTTTTACAAAAGAATCAAAACAAGTTAAGCAACAACCTTTCATTAAGCTTGCCTGCTCGGCTGCCACAATTCGAATGTGTGTACAATTTGATGGCGGAGGCACAATGTGAACCTCGCTCCGTGTATGCTCAAGCCCACAAGCAGCCAATAACGTGTGCATGGCACTTGTTATGTCCTTGAAAGTACCATTGTCTGCATTTATATGCATAAAAAGCACTTGAAATTTTCCGACAGAAGATACAGCTCAACTGATCACAAACAACAAATCACCGACAGGGCTTCTCTTACCTAAATCGATATTATTGGACTAGGCTCTCCAAATGGCTTCTAACCATTGGTTGCAATCGTTCCTTGGCCATTGAAAAACTATCAGGCCCAATGTTTGATCCGTTGCTGCACTGGCGGAGTTGGTCATTTGAGCTGATACCAGCGAGTTTGGGCCATAATGTCAAATTGACCGGAGTATTGGATGTCAAGCTAGTTGAATCCTGAACTTCTCGCCCTCTCAAATTGTCCAATCTTGAAGAACATAAGTCCATACTTGGCAGTGAAGAAGATGGATCATTCTGTAATCGCTCTTCAAATACTGTTGGATGCTGAATTACGGTATCTTGTGACCTAACTTGTTGAACTGTCTGTTTCTCTATTCTGATCCGTGTGGGAGTTTACAAAATCAGTACCTGTATTGGTGGTTGATATCCCATCACTCCTACCAGCCAAAAAATTCATCCTATTCATTGAACGAATATTTTGAATATGGCAATGTAGCCATCGTCTTTCGGTCAGAGTTGGAGCTCCCACTCCAGATGCCGGAGAAACAACAGGAATATCTACAGAAGGAAATCTAGGAGATGGACAACCCACAAAACTGGGAGTTGAAGGTATACGAGGTGATGGACCTACAGCGGAGTCTAAACTTTCTCCGACATTCACAATGGGTGAAAATCTATTGTATAAATTGTTTATTGTCCTTTGATCGTGGTAATAATCTTGAACTTGGGAGTTAGAAGACCCAATAGCAACAGGTCTGCAACCATCACAGTACCAATTGCCTTCAGGTACTTCCAGACCGAGACCATCACAACATGTGTGTGCAGATGAATCACAAATGTCACATAGTAAAATAAGTCCATCATCTCCACCTTGGTGGCATTCTCAAATGACATTCTCATATGGATCAAGATAGCTTCTCAGTTCTTCCTCAGAAGGTTGGTAGACCTGTAGACAACAAAAACATGCCCATCCGAGACCACAAATAAGAAACAAATAAAGGGAAACAAAAAGTATTACACATGAAAACATTATGAGAAGAAATATAACAAACCTGATCGCGCTTTTGGTACTTGTATCACAACCTCTCTTGAATCAACTCCGGCTGCTGATCTTGCAGGTTTATTGATAGTTTCGAACCTTTGCTTGCACAATGGACAACAAGATTCCATTTTTGACCATTCCATAAATGCAGGTAAAACAAAAAAAATGACTGCAACAGTTCAGTGTGCCCCTCAATCTTCGCTTGTTTTCCTCGGTGAGACAAATCCCACAAACTGGTTTTATTACTTCAGCCTTTGTTTCCTCTACCTTCTCCTTGCCCTTTATTCCTGGGGTTTCTTAGGGTGGCCTATCTCCTCAAACTCCTGAGCTCTCTTTGACGATGATGAACTCCTCAAACTAGTTTTTAAACTTCCGAAAAATTGGCTGGCTTCTTTCACTATTTCTCTCTTGTCCTCTGAGATGGTATACTCGTAATCAGATGATCCGGAGGACACAAAATCTGAATCTGACGGTACAACATATGTTTTTTTTTTCTCCGTCCTGCATTAATTCTGCTCTTTTTTCTGGGAGCTGGAGTATTGTCTATGAAACCACAATCATCGTTATCGTCTTCTTCAGCCCTCCTTTTCCTTTCTAAACGACGTTTCTTCTTTCCCGGTTTCTCAAAGGCTTCTTAGAAACAGCAGACTTCTTCCTCTTTGTCCTATGTTTAGAAGGATTCTTTTTCCAAATACCTCACTTACTAACTTTTGTATTGTTTTTCTTCTTTTTCACGGTTGAATCCTCTTCCTCACCCAAACAATCTTCTTCTTCATCAGGACTGAAAACAATCTTCTTCATCATACGGAGTGAATTCCTCATCAAAACAATCTTCTTCATCTGGACTGAATTCCTCATCGTCATCTTCCACCTCTTCTTCTTCTTCTTCTTCATCCTGCTCAGAATCTTTGTCTTACTCTTCTTTGTCAGATAGACGTTTCCGCTTTTCCGATTTTCTATCAACAATCTTCCTCTCCCTTACCGAAGAAACCTGTTCGCTTTTCAACCTAAGAACCCTTCTCACCTCTTCTTCTCCTCCATCCACCTCATTGAAACTCTGAAACCCCTCTTCCAATGCACATTCATTTAACAAAGAATGGTAATCATCTTCTCATCTTCCACCTTTTCTTCCTCTTCTTCTCCATCCTGTTCATAATCCTTGTCTTCCTCTTCTTCGTCGGATACACATTTCTGCTTTACCGATTTTCTATTGACAATCTTCCTTTCCCTGACTGAAGAAAACCGTTCGCTTGTCAACCTAATAACAGTTCTCACCTCTTCCTCTCCCCCCTCATCCTCCTCATTGAAACTCCCAAAACCCTCTTCCGATGCACATTCATTTAGCGAATAACAGTAATCTTCATCAGAATCTTGATTCCCCTCCTCCGAAGCTACATATCTTCATCTTCATCCGAACCCTCATGCTTTGATCTTACCCTTTTCTTAAAATTGCTTGAACGACGACCAACCTTCCCTTCCCTTACCATCTGTTTGCACCCGAACACAAAAAGAAAACACCCAATTAATCTTTATTCGAACAAATAAATATAAATCTCCATTGTTTTGAAATCAAAATGTCATTAATCTTTAAAACAACACAAAAACTTAAAGAGACCAAAGAAAACCCAAATCACAAAAGCAAAGGTACTAAAGTTTTCATCTTCAAAATTCATCAAAACCAGAACCCAAAAGGAATCAAACGTAGCTTAGCTTAGCTAAAGTTTAGTTTCTTTTAAACAATTCAAACCAGGATACCTTTCAACAATAAATCGAAAACAAGGCATTACATAAATATCTATCTAAATATAGCATTCAAAAATCCCTACAAATTAAACAAGCAGGACGGAATTATTACCTGGGAAGCGGAAGAAGACAGAACTGGAAAACAAAAGAATTCTTTTTTTTTTCTTTTTGGTTTTCTGCAATGTCTGATAATCTTTTCGGCTGTAGCGTTTTCTTTGTTGTTTATATATAAACAGTAATAAAAATTAAAAATTTAAAAAAAAATTTAATTATAAATTAACTTTTAAAAATAAAAGTTTTAATTTAATTATTTTCCATGTTTTTTGAGTTATATATTTTAATTTTTTTTTAGTGTTTAGAGATTTAATTCGAATTTAATTTTAAAAAAAGTTTAATTTTAATTTATAAAAAAATTAAACCCTTAACCCAAAATCAAATTTAAACCCTTTGTTTTTACATGTTAAAATATGTTTTTAATAATTAGAGTAAATTACAAATTCTACCTGTAAACTTTTACCTTACTCATATTTTAGTCATTAAGCTTTAAAAATTATCAATTTAACCATTAAACTTTCAATTCATTCTTATTTTGATCGATTCGTCGTTAAATAAATAACGATGAAATATCTTTAAAGATTATCAATTTAACCATTAAACTTTTACCGATCGTTTGCCTTTTAAAAATTAAAATCTTTTCAATTTTTTTGGTAAATCCCTGATTTTAAATTTTTTTAACGATGGAATATTTTCTTTCAAATCTTGATGGTGAAGAGGTCGAGAAGGAGAAAACAAGTTGTATATCCTAATTATATGTTGATCGGGCAATAGATATTATAGATCGGAGTGTTTTGGGGTTTTGTGAGTTTTTGGGTTTTTTTACTAGTTTTAAAGTGATTTAAAAAAAACTAAACTGATAATGTAATAGGAAACGATGATGGGAGCTCGTCCGTTTCCTGAGTGCTCAGAGAAAACATCAACAAATGGTGATTTCAACACCGATCTGATACAAGGATAAAACAGTAAAACTTTTATTTTTGAAAAAAATATAAAATAAAAAGAGATGAAAAAAATAATATAATGACACGTGGTTACCATGTCAACAAAAAATAGTACATGGCAGCACATGTGATTACCATGTCACCATTTTATTTCTTATTTAATATTTGTGTGAACAAAATAGGAGCAAATCAAAAGTTTGGTGATTAAATTACAATTTTTAAACATTAGTGACTAAAACAGGAAGTTGAATGATGAAATTTATAATTTACCCTATTTTGGTCATTGATTTGTAAATTTTTTCAATTATACCATTAAACTTTTAAAATAGTTTCAATTAAGCAACTAATGGTTACCTTTTTTTTAACGGAAGTGATTATGTGTCAGTTAGTTAAAATTGCATAACTACATATTTAGTCCTTAATCTTACATATTTTGTTAATTTGGTCTTAATTTTAATTTATATCAATTTTATTGACCCATTAATAATTTATTGATACAAATTAAAATTAGGACCAAATTAATAAAATTAGAAAGTAAGAAGGACTAAATATATAGTTATGTAAATTTATCTAACTGACACATCATCACTTCCCTTAAAAGTTAACGGTCAGTGAGTTGATTGAAACCATTTTAAAAGTCTAGTGGTCTTATTGACATAATATATAATTTGGTAGTCAAAATAGGTTTAGACATAGTTGGGTGGTCATGGATGTAGTTTACCCATAAATACTTATCGCCTACGCAACTTCTCGACCTCATCGTTGAGGCTGGGTTGGTACGAAAGAACTAAAACATCCTTGTTAGCAGTTTAAACTAAAAAATGGAAATTAATGAATTAAATATATGAAATTATTTTGAAGGAAAATATGATGTAAACTATTTAAAGGTTGGAATTTATACAGTATAAAGTAATTAATTATATTAAAAAATAATTATTCATATGTTAATTTTTTATTATTTTATATATATATAATGAAATAAAATATGGCATAAACAACATATAAACATTCATTTTCTCCCTATAAATCATGAAATTAAGATTAATAATACTAAAAAAATGTTTGTGGAGGTACTTCATGAATTATTAAATTTTATTATATTAAATCAGTAAAAGAATTAGCATGGTAAATTTGTTTTATTCTATTAAGTTAGTAAAAACAAGCTTGTTTTTTAAGATGTAATAAAGTGAAATATTTATTTGGGATATATTACATTATTTTTATTAGGCTTGACAGTCGATAAGTGCCAAAATTATATATATTTTTAGTTAGGTGTCTAAATTTTGTTTTGGGTTAAATAAGTGCCTAATATTTTTAATGTTATTCAAATAGGTGCACCGTCGTTATTGTCTGTTAATTTTTACCGTTAACTTCCGTTATCTGACACGTGTCATTTTCATAAAATTTTGAAATTATATTCATAAATAAATAAAAATTAATAAAATAAAACAACCTCAAATTTCAAAATCCCTAACACTCCAAAACCCAAATCCTGATTTCACATGATTTCGCCACCGATTGTCAATCCGTTGCCCATCACATCCGTCGTTAGACCATCACGACCATTTATCCCATCATCTCGTCGTTGAAAATCGACCGACACCGTGTGAAATGTTGAAATCGTCGAATGGTTCATTCAAATGATTCACGATAAACGGTGTGTGAGTCATTCAGCGAGGAGAGGACGCTTCATTCCGTCGTCGGAAGCGCGACCAACGCCGATGGGAGTGGCCGGATTTTGGGGGTTTAGGGATTTAGGGACTATTTAAAATTTTTAGGATATTTAAAAATTATAATTTATTTTTTTTAAATAAAATTAAAAAATGTTTAATCTAACCACGTGTTCGATTTTGATTGGATAACGGGAAAAAAATTAATGTCCATACGGCCAAACCTTAAATGGGTCACAGAATGAAATGTTAGGCATCTATTTGTCCTAAGATATAATTTGGGCACTTATTTGAAAAAAACGGTATAACTTGGGCACTTATTTGACGGTTAAGCCTTTTTATTATTATTTAGTTTAAATAGTTCATTTTTTAAAAAATATGTTTAAAAACATTTCAATTCATTGCTTTTAAAATATATTTTCAAATTTACCAACGGATTGGTTCCAGTAGTAAGCAACTTAATATCGCTTAAGCATGTCTCGAATTTGAGGCTTCACTCACCAAAACTAGGTATGTGACGCAGATCGATCTGAATTAATCACAAAAAAACCTCAGAAAACTAAAAGGACAACTAATTTTTTTTCTTTCAAATTTCTACTCATAGAAAATTTAAAATAATAACAAAAATAAAGTTCAAGAATTTTGATATCAAAAATCTCAAAAAAAAATAAAATAGGAAGAATTTAAATACTACAATATATGCAAAACAGTTAAACGAACAGAGTAATCGGCATTTATTTATTTTTTTAGAGAGATTTCGGTTATTCTTGAATTTTTAGTTTTTACATTGTTGTTGTTGTTTTTATATAAAAATAGTTTTTACATTGTTAAGCTCTGTCTGAACCTACCAATGGAAATTGCACCTGCAGTGGAAAGACAACGTGGAATTGCCGGAGTAATCTTGTACTTGTGAAAAAAATATCGATGACCCAAGCAATGCTAGGGTGCGGTAGCATATAGGCGATAATAGATGATAAAAACGTGTACGATGGATATTGGTCTACCCTGCCTACTTCAGTCAACCTTGTGACACTTTTATCATAATTGTTTACCGTTTATGTTTCACTTATGAAAACTCGGTGTAAAATTAGACAGTTAAAGAATTGTTATAATATCATTTGTAACGATGCTATTATCTTCGTCTCAAAAAATGTATATAATAAATTGTGCAGCGTCATTATTTATATATTTTAAAATTTTTCTTTCTTTTTTGATATAGTATTAATATCTTTATCTCTTATAAGAAGTGACATATACCATTCTTCCTACAATATTAATATGTTTTTTTTTTGTTTCCGTCATTAAACTATAAAATTTAAATAATAATAAAATATCTTTTATGATCAAATTTTTTAAGTTTTAAAGGAAGGCTACTTTTATGTTTGGCTTGCATTCAGTTCAAGGCTTCAAGCTTCCATAAAGAAATATGGACTAGTGTTATGCAAGAACGAAAGTTTTTTTTAATATAGCATGTATCAGTTGATATATTTTTATTAGAAGAAGATATATTAAACTAAAAACACAATATACGAGCGAAGAAAATAAAATAACTTAGTAACAATGTCTAATAAAGATTGAAAAAACATCAAAATAAATTTCAGATGATTTAAATAAAAATCCGAACGAATGAGACTCTCATGCCCCAATAATAGTAACGCTCCGTTGATATTAGTTCATATTGTCTCAAGAATTGTCATTACCATATGCATAACAATATTAGAGTCCAATAGGGTAAATGGAACTTTTCAAAATTTATATATAAGAGTTGTATGCAATGACAAGACATATTGTTCTCTCAATGAAAGAATTGTGTTTAAACCTTTGGAAATAATAAAATTAAAAAAATGAGTCATGAATACCATATATAGACTATAAAATGAACATATACTATACCAAAACGAGTCCGGTCTTTTATCAAAAAGGAAAATTCAAAACTGCTTTCTCAATGAGCTGAGATGATTACAAGGTCTGCTTATCTCTTTCCATCGTTTATAGTTCAAAAAGTTTTTTTATACATAAAGGTTCCAAGATAGTTGAGTCGTCCAACTCAGTGACTTGGAAGTGTTAATGACGCTCATAAACCCTAAAAGTTTAGGGACCATTTTATAGTTTTATGACAATAAGAGGGAACTGATAATGAAGATGGGGACAACGTTGAACTCTTTGCCCTAAAAGAGCAACATTGTCTATTTAAACTTGACATTTCTTTTAAACAGATAAAGTCCCATTGGCTGAAATAAAGGTTTCTGAGACCAAAACGACCGACCAGTGCATGCATATAATATATGCATACATTCCCTGTTCCTAATAAACAAATGAAGAGGCTAGGGTAAGAAAATTTCCAGGTTCACTTAAGACACATGGGGTGTATACAAAAGAGCAACCAAGATGATGAGACTTGGAAATTTGGGGATTGGACATCATGATTTACCAATGTACTTTCCTCTTTACAATCAGTTGGTTTAGCAGAATGAGACATTAAATTCATTAAACAAAGTTAAAGATTTGAATCCTGACGTTGTGAATGAAGCAATTGTGTTGAGATAGTATCCTCATAATGAGCCTCTGCGGTCCAAATTAATCAACCAATAGATTGAATACTAATGGTTATACAAAAAAAAAACAAGTTTAGAATTCAAATCTCAATATCTATGATATTTAATAAAACATAAGGAGTTTTCCATGTGTATAGATAGCTTTTGAGAAAAGGATTGAGATTGGAGTTAGACTTTTTGTGCATTGATTTTCTTCTCTTTTATGGACCGACCAAACCCTTAAATTTAGGTTTTTGCAAGTGGCTAGCTTAATAATTTTCTTATGGGACAACAACAAACAAGAGAACTAATTACACATTCAATTGTAAGAGATGATAAGTTCGGAGATTAATGTAAACAAAAAAAAAATCATAGATCAAGTTGAGAACAACGATTAAATTTCGAAGAAATGTAATTCATACCTTATCATTTTGTTAGTAAAATAAATATTATGAAGTTGCAATAGTGACAGAACTACATCGGGGTGGGAGAGGCAATTGCGCGCTCCCCGCTCCCAATTTTTTTTTACCTTTGTTATATAAATTCTTTAAAAATTGGGCTATTTATGAAATTTCTCCCACTTTCAAATATTTATGTTTTGTTCAATCCTAAACAAGAGAACTAATGGATGCAATTCAATTGTAAGAGATGACAAGTCCATGGAAGACGACAAAGCTCGATCTTTTGGCCTAAAAGGTTGCTAAAGGATGAATTATACATGAACATGGAGTTGGGCACTTGTCCTAATCAAGGGTTCTTTGTTGTAGGGTTATCTCACTATATATATCATTGCAATTATAAAGGAAAAAAAAGTTGATTCGAAACCCTTGGAGATTTGAGATACCTAAATTCTATTCAAGTCGAAAGAGATGGGAGTCCTGCATCTTTAGAGACAAACAGACAGACATGCTTGAGTTGGAAAATTATGGCAAAAAGTAAGGAACTATAAACCTATATCTATGTGTGTGTTCTCTTACAATGGTGCAAAACATGCCTCAAGTTGTGGTTCTTGTCTGAAAGTTTTTCTAACCACAACCCCTAACCTTAAACCCTAAACTCACTTTTTTAAAGTGGGGCACCAAAAGGGACATAGTTTGGGCACACGATTTCCATCTAATTTAGATTATTATCTTATACACCGGCGGTGAAAGCTGTAGTTTCCATAAACGGGTTAGTTTAGAGTTTAAAGGTTAGGTGGTTTTGAATTGTATGGTATAGAATTTGGCGATTATGGTGGGAATGTAGGGTTTAATTTTTAGGATTTAGAAATTTAGGGTTAAGAATTTCAATTTTAAATTTTAGCCTTGAGTTATACACGCTTGTGTAAAGAAAACTTTATACCACTTGTGTATAAAATAATTGTCCTTATAAACGTTTGTTTTCATTTTAATTATGTGTTGTAATCTCATTATTTAACTTCTGATTTGATTATTAGTAAAAAAAAAATTTCCGGCACCTCCACTTTAATCGGTTTAGTCGTTTTAGGTTTATCAATTTAGTCATTTTAATCCTTAATTATTTTATGCTATCTATATCCTTTTTTCATTCTCTCCTTTAAAAATAAGGTTGTTCAAACTCGAATCATCGAAGAGAATAAATCCTTATACCTATGGATTATTACTTTTTATATAAAATGTTTGGACTCAAAACATGAAAAATAACTCTAATAATCTTATTTTTCTTCAAATTAAAATGATTCTATTAATTCTATGCATTTGAATTTTTTCCTTATAGTTTTTTTGAACGGTATGGTATGATTACAAGATATCTTAGTTTTTTAATGAGATACACACTGTACAGACAAGTCATTTAAATCCTAATAACTTTAAAAAAAATAACAATATTGGCCATGCTTGGTGTTGCGTGTGTAGAGTGCTTCGCAATTTGCGCAAGTATACACGTTGCAAGTAATAAAGTGATATGATAAGTATCGAGTATCGTCTCCACAGGGATTGGTGCTACTTCAAGAATTTGTCTTCCTACACTTAGAAAGTAAAAACACAAGTGATGATAGTTGGGTTGAATAAACAAGTAAAGTAAAGAAAGCAAGTAAACTAAAGAGAAGTTGAATGATTAAAGTACGTTGTGGTGTGGAAATTGAATGGACAGTTTCGGTTTTGCATGCAAAGGTAGCTTGATTTCCTCGGCAACAGGCAACACGATTGCTTGGGCAACTAACGATACGATTGCCTGAGCAATTAACGAAGCGTCTGCCTGGGCAATTGGTAAGGCGATTGCCAGGGCAACTAGTGAAACGATTGCCTGGGCAATTGGGCGACAACCTTCAAGGTTCGGCAAAGCGTTCTTCAATGGTTTCTCCTTATCCCTAATTTGAAACTCTAGTTAATGTGCATGCCTTGATAATACATATCTGCGTTAATCATGGGTAAACATCAACCTATCTTGTGCTTCTTTTAGCTGTTGAAATTCGTAACTTATTCCTAAGCCGAATTAGTCTTCATCGATTTGGACAAAAATTATGTTCATTCGTTTCTTGAATCTAACTCTCCCGATATTAGATAAATGGATGCATTCACGAGATCCTCTCTCGATTCAATCACAAGCAAAGATAAATGCCAAGAATGAACAAACCTTGAACTTAAATTGCAAAACAAAAAACCTAAACAAATCTAATCGTTTTCTCACAACCACTAAACACAATAATCCTAGCCAAAAGAGTTTAGTTCATAGTTGGGCACAAAAGCAACACAAGATATAATCTTCCCAACAAGAACATAAACCGAAACAAGAAGGAAAAAGAAGATATATCGAGCAGCCCTTCGACTTGTTCTTTTCTTCAAACCGATCCAATCTTCTCCTCTCTAGTCGACTTCCCCCTTGAGGCTTGCGACTTTGGGGTTTATATAGGGAGATGGTTTAGTTCTTCATGGACTTCATTAGGATGAGTTTAAGTTGGATTTAAATTGAATAAAAGAAATATTAAATCTCTTTTAATTTTATTCCAACTAAAACTCCTTCAATAGCTCTTGGAATTTGATCTCCCTTTAATCTCCTCATAGTACTTCGACTCCTCTAGGATTCCTTGGAATTTTTGACTATATATAGGGCTGAATCCATGGAGAAATTTCCAGCTTCTTTGTTTCCGTCATTGCCTCGGCAATTAACCTGCATGCACCAAAACATATACCAAGCATCACCTTTTCCACCAAAATAAGCTAATATAGATAATCAAGCATGGCAATGAAGAAAACAATGCAATTATGCATGAATGGCTAATAATGCAACTAAACTGAGCCTAAGTCTAACAATAATTGTGAGTAAAAATGGTAGAAATCTAGTACTTTTACACACTTAACACTTGGTAAACAACTTTTTGAGCTAAAATTAGAGGTTTGAATCATTTTTAGAGGTTTGACCAGTCAAATCCGCTAATTTGAATGTTTGGTAAATAGATGATTGTAATAGCGAATTGAGGTGAAACCTCCCATTTTGACAAAGCACCTTTTAAGAGCTTCTTGAGTTAGAGGTTTGGATAAAAGACTTGTAAAGACTATTTTGTCCTTGATAATTATAAAAAATTTCTCTAAATAACATAAATTTGATTAACTAATAAATTTTTTAAAAATTAATTTCATAAATAAGAAATTAATAAATACATATCAATTTAATAAAATTAAAATTATATTCAAAATATAATTTCATAGATAAGAAATTAGTATATACATCTAAATTTAATAATTATTAAAATTATATTAAAAAGATAATTTCACAAATAAAAAAATTAATATGTAAACCATCATATACGCTCAATAATTATATTAAAAAATTATTTTTCATAATCTAATTAATATTAATAGATACAAAATGTTAATAACTAATAAAGTATTCAAATAAGTATCAAATATAATCATGTCCTTATATGTCATTTTGCTTGTTCAAATAATCAAGCAACTATCAACTATCAGTTAATTTTACCAAACGCTTTTATACAATCAGTTAATATAATCTGCTAGTCAAATTAGCTAATGCTATTAGCTATCCACTATCAGCTAATATAATTTGTTATCCACTATCCACTAATTGTCAAACATGGTCATTATCTTTTCCCATAGTACCACTTAATTTGTATGGGAAAAATTATTTTATTAGATGTGTTTATGTTATTCAATGTATTCATGTTTGTGACGCATTTATAAATTAATAATTTGTATTATATAATTTCTTTTATATATTTATGTGATATTTATATACTGATATTGCATTATATGTTAATTATTTTCTTGAATAGATATGTTAATTATTTTGATATTATGTTTCGATCATATTATCTATCATATTTAAAATTATCTGTCTTAAAATTCCAAGCTTTTTTCTAAATTAAGATATCCTTTTATTTATTTATTAAATTTGTAAAGAGAAAATGGGGTTGCTTTGATTTTTTTTAGATGTCTAATGTCTTTCCCTCTATTAAGTGGGCCAATGGAGCCTACTTGTGATTGGGCCGGCAGCCTTACGCCCTTAACCGAAAAGGCCGAAACATGCCGGCATGGTGTTTTGGGTCCCACAATAGGGCTCTTTGTGGGCCCTTTTATATACAACAAAAATAAAAAAAAGAAAGAAAAATAAAATGCTAGTCAAAATTTTAAGACTGAACCTCCACGTTCGGATCCGAACCATGTGCTTATATTGCTGACAGTTGGTAGGAGAGAAAAAACTAGAAGCAAATACGCATTATGAATACGGTAAACAACCAACGGCACTGGTTGAATGGTAAGCGTGGTAAATAATTTAGTATCACTTAATTATGTTTTGAGTTTTAAGTTTTATGTATATAGAAAATTTTTATTAGGTGACTTATCTAATAAAATTAGGTATGTAACGTAGATCGGTCTGAATTAGTCAACGCAAAATCCTGAGAATAAGGAGGACAACAAAAAAAGAATACGATAAATAACTATTTTGGTACCCGAGCTTTAAGGTTCAATACTTCAATTAGGTACTTTGTAATCACTCATTTTTATCCGGTGTATAATTATTGTGTTAATCTACTTTAGTTTATTAATTAATATATTATCATTGCATGTATACGTATTGTATTATACTATATGTTCATTACTATACGTGTGATTAATGTGTACGTAAACCATGTGTGTATGAGTATATACGCATGTATGATTGTATTAATGTGTTACATATATTAACGTTTGCATGCATATATTAATATGTGTGTATCTATGCATACGTGTGGATGTTTGAATGTGTTTATTAATTTATATGTACATATATTATATGTGTATGCGCATATATTGTTATCATTACTACTGTTATTATTACTATTATTATTAATGATATTGGGCTGAAATTAAAATAAAAATCCAAAAATTATTAAACCCAAATAAATTAATATCCAGACCATTATAAAACCTAAAAATACATTGTAAGGCCTGATCGGCCCAAACCTAAAGCCTAACGGAACCCTAATACATTAGTTATCTAAACCCTAATAATTTTTATCTCTTGCGCAGCCCTAATTTGGGCTATTGGATTAAATCTTGATCCAACTGCTCCAGATCAATCAAGAGGACTCTTCAGCTGGCGCGTGTAGCTCACTCCAGAGGCTGTCGGACTTCCACGCGCGTGTGGCGTACAAGACCCGACCCTTAAGATAATCATACGCCACGTCTCATCATCTCCATCAACCACCAGAAGCGATCGTGACCGTTCGTGCCCCAAGTGATCCCAACCGTTGGATCAGATCTGATCCAACGGCCAGGATTTGGTATGGCCAAATCACACCTCCGCCATGCTTTACCGTACCACCAGCTCAACCACCGTGCTCAGTTGGCGTGCAAAAAAAATAGAGAAGAATGGGTTATCAGTACCAAAACCAAACAACATATATATATATATATATATTATTTTCTATTCCTACCAAACAAAAGGAGAGGAACAAGATATATGTATCAGATAGGTATCAGAAAAAGAGGGTTGAGTTGTAACCAGTTTCCCAGAAATACAAAAAATGAGAGATTTCACTCTTTTGTTTATCTTTTGAACACAAAAAATAAAAGGTATCCATTTGTCTTTAGCGTTAAATGTATGTATATACTCTAGAAATAACAAAAAGAAAGAGAGTTGTGATTTTTTACCTTCATTGTCGTTGGGTCTCCATCATCCCCAGACAAAGCCGATTTAAAAATGGTGGTGAGTGAAAGGAGATGTTCCCTTTTGGTCTCGTTTTGTATTTTCAAAAAAAAAATATTTTTCGCCTCATATTTTCTTAGATCTAGGCAAAAGAGGGAATCTTTTCAAATCTAAGTTTAGATTGAAGCGAGGTTCGTTTTGGTGGAGATTTGTTTTGGTGGGTTTTTTAGGTTCGCGGTGTGGAGGAGATGATGATTGGGTCGCGGTTTTACGGGACCATCAAAGATTCATGTTTGGTTTTGAGAGAAAAAAAGAGAGTGTGGGTTTTATTAAAGGTGGTTTAAAAAATGAGAAAAATAGATGATTTTGAGGCGGTTGAAGGGGATTTATATAAGCATTTTTTTTAAAATGGCCTAATTGCATCATAAACCATCCTGCATTTTGGGATTTTTCAAAACGGTCTCGCCCCTTGGGTTAATTACAAACCTGATCCCTCTTATGTTTCCAAATTTTCTAATTTTATCCCGAAAATTGCTCGAAATCCGTTTTCAAATGGTCAAATTACGCCCCAAGGACCTCTGCGTTTTTGAACTTTCCATTTTGAGCTTGCCGCATGGGTTTTTTACAGCTTCAGTCCCCATAAGTTTTACTCGGTTCTTGATTAGGTCCCTAAATGTTGTTTTTTATTTTAAATTATAAGCTTTATGTTTTGATTTTATTCCATTTCAGTCCCCTATTGTTGTTTATTATTTTGTTAAGTAGTTAGGTTTTAATGTTTTTGCATTAATATGATTTGTGGTTTTTTTACATAGGTGTCATATATGTTATTGTCACCTCTTTATTTCATGCTCGTTTTTGTATATCATTATGTTAATATGGCCTTGAGCTCGTTTACTCGTATTCTAAATGTTTTAGCTGTTATTCTCTTTTAGTATGTTTGCATTTTTTAGTATGATTTTTTCATGTTTTCATGTATGTTTTTCTCGTATTACATGTGTATTTATGTTTTACAACATGTGTTTTTTTTGTGATGTCTTGCCCTCGTGTTTTAATTTAGTTTGTTCGTATACATGCCTTTTATATGTTTTAGTTTTATTCGTGTATCATGTCCACATGATAGCATGTTTTTGTTTGTTTCGTTTTTTTGTGATATCATGTTTTTTGTCTTTTAATTCTTTTGTTCATAGTATATATATGTATGCTTTAAATTAGAATTTTATTTATGTTAGATTAGTATTTTATTATGTTAATATTTATTTGTATATTTATTGTATTTGAATTATTTGCCATATTTTATATTTCACTCACTAAGTTGCATATCGAAATATATAATGTCAATGTGGTGCCCTTTTATCCGAGCGCAAACGGGCCCAGTATCAGGCGTAGTGATAGTGGTTGGGCGTTTGCTCTTGGATAACGGGGCCTTTAAAATCTACTCGCACTTATAACCAAATCTTAACTTAATCGTCACTTTAATCCGAAAAGTTTAATTTTAATAAAGCGGTAATTATTAAAGTATCAATTTTGGGCGGCATGGGGGTGATAATCCTTCCCCATCCGTAACCGACTCCCGAACCCAACAAGTTTAAAAATCTCTGGTTTTATGGTGTCCGGCATACCTAAGTGGCCGGTGGCGACTCAAACTTCTAAATAAAACGCGGTTTTTTTAAAAAACCCTCGGAATAAACATTTTTATATCCGAAAGACAACAAAAACTTCGAAAATATGCTTTTTAGCGAGAGGGACATTGCTACATACTTCAATGTTTTTTTTCTAGTTAAGTACATAAATTTGGCTTCTTACTTCAAATTGGTACATAAATTTAATTTTTTTTGTTTAAATTAACACTTAGGATTTTTAACCGATGTGAACCACATAGCCAAAAGTCAACTACAAGTACTTAATTGAATAAAAAAAAGTTGAAGTACCAAACTGAATCTTAAAACCAACTTAAAAATGGATAAAGCTCACTAATGTTTACTAACTACAGTAAAATATTCAATTTTTCCCACCCAACTTTCAAATGTTACAAAATGATCATTAAACATTTATTATTATAAGTATTAAATTGAACCTTGAAATTAAGTTTAAATACCAAAATATATATTAACCCTTAAACATAGATGACCCATTGGCTGAGTATTTGTTAATAAATCAGTTATGTTTTTTTCTGCTTCCATCATTTTTATTTTTAATTACTTTTTATTTACAAAAAAGATTATAAATCAAATTAAATTAGAAAACTTGTACAAATCATTGAATAAGATACTACTAATGTAATATTTGTGTTATTTTATATTAAAACTAGAAGGATCTAAATTCGAGAAATATATAGTTAAAGTAGATAATAAATATAAATACGGTCTACATCATCATGGTGTATCATGTGCTCCTCCTAAACCTAGCCAATAAAATGCTACTTTTTTATTATTTTTTTAGGAAAAAAAGTCCTTGAAAAGGTAGCATAATAAATTATATTTTAATTTAAAAAAAATGTTATCAATCGACAAAATTCAACCTTTTTATTAGAGTCATTTAAGAAGTTTGAAGCTATTAGGGGTATTTCAAAAATTTAAACTACGAATAGTATATTCTAAAGAATTTTTCTTAATATTTTTAAAGAAGAAATCATTTAAGAGAAATAACGTCATCATTTACTACTGTGATTACTCAATAAATTTTATACACTTCTATAATCTTTAAATGAAACTTTAGGCGGCAAATGAGTTGCATTGAGTTTGAGAGGTTAGTATCTATTTTTCTATCTAATGATATTTTAGGTCTTTATCAATTTAGTTATCTAATAAATTAATTTTTTATTTTTTAAATTTAAATACTCATCATATTATCAATAATCTTTAGAATAAATGATTAAAAGCTCTTAGTTGACACTCTCTTCTTTCTTCCCTAGTTTGTGAATTTAATACACTTTAGGAATAAATTTTCCCTCACTATCCCCTAAGTACGAATTGTTTAAAACATACTCATCAAATTCTTAATAACATCGAAATCAATCAGAATTTAACTTATTTCGATATTTAATCTTAATTTCATCCTAAATCAAGTTAAACAAAACTTTGTAACGACATTGAACGATTAATCTTGAAAGTGGGGGTATGATTGCTAGACAACCAACAACATTAGTTTAGTAAATGGGGGTCCAAAAATCAACCCTAAATAAATCTAGTAAATGACGTGGATTATTGCCTATCATGTTTCAAAGAATCTATGAGGGGAAACAAATAATAAAAGTATGATTGTCTAAAGATGAAGTTCAAAGTAAGATGGGAGTAATAATCATATCTTAGCTTTCCAAAACATTGTTTATCTATGTGTTTTTTATGTTTCGGTTTCTCTAATCATTCTCACATGTTTCATCTTTACATATAAGCAAAGAGAGGAGAACCTATATTTTATCCTTTTATTGTATTTTTAGTATAATCATTGATATATAATTTATTGATTGACTAATCTGGATCGGATACGATAAAAACTTATTATAGAGACGACTATTCCAACCCAGTTTGCTTCATCTATAACATTAATAGTTAGAATTTGAATATTACTCAAACATTCTAACACCTCATTCCATTATACTAATCTATATTCTTCATTTTGTTATAAATGAACTTATATTGTAGTATGTATTTGATGATATATGAAATAATTTTTCATGGAGAATTTTGTTTTAATATACTAATTTTTAATTCTATAAATAAATTGAGAATGTGTATGTGTTGTATGCGGTATTTTTCTGAATTAATTTTGGAAAGGATATTTTTTTTATTAAATAAGGAGATATTACATTCTAAAGATAAATACTAAGGTTGGTGTAATCATTCATTTTTGTCCGAAATTTTAGTACTTTTAGTATTATTGTAATAATATTATTATTAATTTTAAAAAATATATATATATATAAAAAAAAAAATAATAAAAAAAGGGAGGGGAGTGGAGCACAAGGCTCCACGTCACCCACCTCACCCCTCACATTGCTTATAAATAGGCATTCAATTGGAGGGGAATGGAAGCAAAGAATCGGCAGTGGTGGCATGCCCAAGTGAGAGAGCTTGGCTCTTGGGTAGCCAAGGATCGAGGCAGTGTCCTTGGTCCTAACCGGTTCGATCGGGGTCCTATTTTGGATCTGATCTAGTTATTTTTGGAGAGGTCGTGGTAGATCTCGGTGGGGTTCAGTCGGGGTTCGTCATTCGAACTTCTAGTTAGGTATATTTTCTTTCCTTTTTATTTGTGTTGTAATTTTTATGATTTAATGAAGTAGTAGTTAATTTAAAATTGTGTTTTTTAGTTTGTATGTTTATTTATGTTTTAGATTAGTATTTATTATGTTTTAAATTTATGTTTTATATTAATATTTTATTTATGTTAGATTTGTTTTTAGTTATGAGTTACATTAATATTTATGTATGTATGTTTTAGATTAGTATTTTATTTATGTTAGATTTGTTTTTATTTATGTGTTAAATTAATAGTTATGTATGTATGTTTTAGATTTGTATTTTATAGTATTTATTTATATTTTTATTGCAATGTATTTATTTATATTTGCCATGTTTTTTTAAGTTTGCATAACGGATATATATTTTGTCAATGCGGTGCCCTTTTATCCGAGCGTAAATGGGGCCAGTATCAGGCGTAGTGATAGTGGTTGGGCGTTTATTCTCGGATAACGGGGTCTTTAAAATCTACTCGCACTTATAACCAAATTTTAATTTAATCGTCACTTTAATCCGGAAAGTCTAATATTAATAAAGTGGTAATTATTAAAGTACCAATTTTGGGCAGTGTGGGGGTGTTAATCCTTCCCCATCCGTAACCGACTCCCGAACCTGAATTTTTTGAAATCTCTGGTTTTTACGGTGTCCGGTCCACCTTGAGTGGGCGGTGGTGACTCCATTTTTAAATAAATACGGGTTTTCTAAAATTTCACGGAAGACATCATTATCATTTTCAAAATAAAAGTAAAAAAATCAAAAACCACACCTTTTTTTGCGAGAGGGACATCGCTACAGATGGCGACTCCGCTGGGGACATTTTTTTGGTTTTCAAAAAATATGAGAGTCAAGCTTTTTTAAATAATTACCTCTTTACCAATATTAGAAGTTTCGTATTAAAGTGACTATTAAATTAATATTCGGTTATAATTGTGCGCTTATTTTAATGCTTTGAAAACTTGGCATATAAAACCGTCTTTTTAAGTGGGGGGAAACGCTAATGCTTTCGTGAGGATATCGTTCCTCCGTATAGACCTAGCAAGTACCTTCGGGGCTCGAGTACCTTATGCTTTCGTGAGGATATCGTTCCTTCGTATGGGCATAAGCGAATGGGTCCCTTGAATTGAACCTGGTTGAAAGGAGCCTATGATGGGTGATGACCGTGGTACTTGCTACTCTTAGTAGGAGACAACAAGGATAATTCGGGCACCTCTTAGCACCAAAACTGCATGTAGAGAATATAGAAAGCCCACCCTTTTAGAGCCATGCGGATAACTTATGCGTTTTAGACGGGATGTAAATAGGGTTGTTTTGTTTGTTTACCTTATCTAAATTGTTCTTCTATTTATGTGTTATTGATCTTATCCGGTACTGACTCGTTTTCTTTTTGTTTTACCCTTTTTTGCATACATCATTGCATTTGCATTATATTGGGGTGTTGGTTCAAGTGGTTTACCCGATCAGAAATCTTTCATTTTTACCCTAATTTCAAATTGACCCATTTTTGTGATCATATCATATCTGCTCATTTTGGCATTCACTACATGGCATATCATAACACTTTAATTTTTTTCATTTTACCAGCATGAAATGCTGATTCATGACTGGTTCTCAATTTAAAAAATTATCATCGGGAAAAAATCTAGCACTCTAGATATCAAGGCAATATTCAAAGTTGCAAATGAATCGCGTGAGTTCCGAAGTTGAGCCATGGGAACCATTTTTGAATCAGTACTTTCACATCTATAACATGCATACATTTTGAAATTTCAAAATTAGTCCCCGGGTTACCCTATTAGATACAACAAAGTTGGTCGACCTAACACCTTACAAAACTTATACAAGAGCCTGATCTTGGGGCATGTCCAAAAACACCCCTACATCTTTTACAAATATTGTGCCTCTAACAAGGTCCCAATCCGGGGGCATTCTTTGCCAAGGTCCAGCCTTCATTTGCCGAGTCAAACTCTTACACCCCTGAAATGTCTACATTGACCACAATCTGTAAAACTGCACCCAATCCAAAAATAATGAGCTACCATGAACCAACACAATTTATGAACCCAACTTAGGGGGTAACAGAATCACTCTAAAGTTTCAAATTTGCTACAAGAGCAGTTCCAGATGGTGTCATGTAATGAACAAAGTTTTGGGGCATCCACTCAGATGAAAGCTGATCGAACCCAGGACAAAGTCGGGGCATCGTCACATGAAAAAAAACCAAGATCCTGACGGGACCAATGAGGAGTCAGGGGAATCCTATTAAGGATCGAAAAAATCATATCACATTCATGCATTTAGATTGCATTCATCTTGTATTAAACCATTTTGCATACACTAAAATCACCATGCATTTAGGGAGACACATGCATTTAGACATAAAATTAGATACAATCATGCAATCTTGCTTGTACATAAAAGGTCTATGGAAAAGACCGAGTACCCTCAACATGGGGGCAATGACAAGAGGGCCAACCCTAGTCTTGGAGGAGGCCAAAAACACAAAAAATACTGAAACACTTAAATAAAAGGTACCGGTGACAAATTTTGTGAACAATTTACTGATAAATGTTTTTTATCCTTTGTAGGATTTGATTCCTCCGACGATGGCGTGACGGACGCTAACAATTTCCTGACTATTACTCCCGCCAACAGATAATTCATTCCAGATCTTACCCTCTGTCGATAAAGAAGCAGAGCAAATTTTTCAGACATTCTCTCGCTGCCAATAGCACAATAATCCCACACCTTGCAAATCATGCCCCCGTCAGTGGTGGTACGCCAACCTATCTAGATCTGGCATATGTCAGTGGTGTTGCAGATCAAATTTTCTATCCAGACCCTACCTCTCCATCAGTGGTGTAGCGAGTCTCATATTTTGCTGATCTAGTCTCTCCAGCAGTGGTGTAGCAGATCAAATCCTATCCAGATCTTGCCTCCGTCGGTGGTGTTGCAGGCTAAATTTTCCATCCGGATCTTATCTCTCCGTCGGTGGTCTAGTGGATATCATATTTTGCTGATCTAGTATCTTCATTAGTGGTGTAGCGGATCAAATCCTCTCCAGGTCTTGCCTCTTCGACGGTGTTGCAGCTAAACCAAAATTTTACTCAGAATTTACTCTTTTATTATAGTTGTAGTAAAAAAATCAAAAAATTTTGAAAAAAATAAAAAATCAAAAAAATCAAAAAAAAGAAAAGCCAGAAGAAAAGAAAAAGGAAAAATTAAAGAATCCAAAAAATGGAAAAAAGAAGAAAAAGATAGCAAAAAAGTGAAAAAAAGCAAAAACGAAAAAGAAGTTTTCAATTTTCTGATACTGCCTCCTCGTCAGAGTTGTAGCTGGATCAGACATTGGAATTTTCATCCATCAGTTCCACCTCTTCGTCAGTGTTATAGCTGAACCAGACTTGCCAAATTTCGATCATGTCTCTTCGTTAGAGCCGTAGCTTGATCACACATAAAAAAACTCCGATCATGCCTACTCGTCAGAGTCGTAGCTTGATCACGCATAAAAAAATACTCCGATCCTGCCTCTTCGTCAGAGTCGTAGCTAGATCCAATCTTCAGACTTTGCCCCTTCGTCGATGTTGTAGCTTGGTCAAATTTAACTTCCGGTTCTGCGCCCTCGTCGGCGTTGTAGCTGAACCAAATTCACTAACTTTCGGTATTGCCTCTTCTTTGGTGTTGTAGCTAGACCAAATTCACTAACTCTTGATCCTGCCTCTTCATCGGTGTCGTAGCTGGATCAACATTACTAACTTTAGACCATATTTCCTCGTAGGTGTTGTAGCTCTGTCAAAATTTACTAACTTTCTAGTTGTATCTTAAAAAAAAGATAAAAAAGAAAAAAGAAAAAGAAAAAAAGAGAGAAAAAAGGAAAAAAAGAAGAAGAAAAATGAAAAAATCAAAAGAAAACTTTCATCGCCCGATCTAGTCTCTCCGCTGATGGAGTGGTTGGGTCCAAGCTCCCGTCGTCCTCAGATCCTGCTTTCCGTTGATGGTGTAGCTGATTCCAGGTTGTCATTGTCCAATCCAGTCCTCAGCTGATGGAGTGGCCGGGTCCAAGCTCCCGTCTCCCTCAGATCATGCTCTCCGCTGATGGTGTAGCCGGTTCCAGGTCGCCATTATCCAATCTTGTCCTCCGTTGATGGAGTGGCCGGGTCCAAGTTATCGTCGTCCTCAGATCCTGCTCTCCGCTGATGGTGCAGCCGGTTCTAAGTCGTCATTATCTGATCCCTTCCTCCGCTGATGGAGTGGCTAGGTCCAAGCTGATGTCGTCCTCTAATCTTGCTCTCCACTGATGGTGTAGCCGATTCCTGGTCGTCATTATCCGATCCAGTCCCTCCGTTGATGGAGTGGTTGGGTCCCAGTTACTGCTATCCTACTTCTCCATTGATAGTGTAGTAGGGTTCCAGTTAATGTTCTGCTTCTCCGTTGCTGGCGAGTAGGGTCCAAAATGTTATCATTCGATCTTACCCCTCAGTTGATGGCGAGGTTAGATCCAACTTTACTGATTTTCAAGTTCTCTTTATTAATGTTGTAGCCAAAAAAAGAAAAAAAAAGAAAAATCAAATAAAAAAGAAAAAAAGAAGAAAAAAATCAAATAAAAAATGAAAAAATGAAGAAGAAAAAAATCACAGAAAAAGGAAAAAGAAGAAAAAAATCAGAAAAAGTAAAAAAAAAGAAAAAAGAAAAAAATAAAATGAAAATGAATGAAAATTCAAAAGAAAATTTATCAACTTTCATCGCCCGATCTAGTCTCTCAGCTGATGGAGTGGCTAGGTACAAGCTATCGTCGTCCTCTGATCCTGCTCTCCACTGATGGTGTAGCCGGTTCCAGGTCGTCATTATCCGATCTAGTCCTCCGCTGATGGAGTGGCTAGGTCCAAGCTGCAGTCGCCCTCTGATCCTGCTCTCCGCTGATGGTGTAGCTGGTTCCAGGTCGCCATTATCCGATCCAGTCCCTTCGTTGATGGGGTGGTTGAATCCATGCTACCAACGTTCTTCGATCTTACTTCTCCGTTGATGGAGTAGTGGGGTCCCACATCTATCTTTCGACCCGGTCTCTTCGTCGGTATTGTAGCTAGGTCATTTTTACTCTCGTATTACCTTGATGAAAAATAAGAAAGAAAAGAAAAATATGAAAAAAACAAAAAAAATAAAAAAGTTGTCAGTTTTCTGATCTTGCCTCTTCGTCAGAGTTGTAGCTGGATCATACATTAGAACTTTCATCCATCGGTTTTGCCTCCTTGTCAATGTTGCAACTGGATCAAATTTTGTAGACCCTGCCTCTTCGTCGGTGTTGCAGCTGGGTTAAGTTTTCTTTAGGTATTATCGCTGTCAATAATGTAGCAAGTGGAACTCATTTTGCTTCCCTAACAGACAACCCTCATTTTGAAGGTTTTGCTTCCCCTAGAGTGACAAGGTAGATCAATCAAGACAAGAAAGAAGGCCTGCGCCGAAGAGAAAGAAGATCTACCGAAGAAAGAAGACACACGTCAAAACGGGAGAAGTTTATCCAGACCGGACAAAAATAATCATTCTTTTGTCTTTGCTCTATTCCTGTTGCACAACAATGAGCAAAGAGAGGCAACTGTAATCACTCATTTTTGTCCGGGTTTTTAGTACTTTTAGTATTATTGTAATAATAATATTATTAATTTTAAATATATATATATATATAAAAAAAAAAAAAAATAATAAAAAAAGGGGAATGGAAGCAAAGAATCGGTAGTGGTGGCATGCCCAAATAAAAGAGCTTGGCTCTCGGGTAGCCAAGGACCGGGGCAGTGTCCTCGGTCCTAACCGGTTCAATCGGGGTCCTATTTTGGATCCGATCTAGTTATTTTTGGAGAGGTTGTGGTAGATCTCGGTGGGGTTCAGTCAAGGTTCGTCATTCGAACTCCTAGTTAGGTATATTTTCTTTCATTTTTATTTGTGTTGTAATTTTTATGATTTAATGAAGTAATAGTTAATTTAAAATTGTGTTTTTTTAGTTTGTATGTTTATTTATGTTTTAGATTAGTATTTATTATGTTTTAAATTTATGTTTTATATTAATATTTTATTTATGTTATATTTGTTTTTATTTATGCGTTAGATTAATATTTATGTATGTATGTTTTAAATTAGTATTTTATTTATGTTATATTTGTTTTTATTTATGTGTTAAATTAATAGTTATGTATGTGTGTTTTAGATTAGTATTTTATAGTATTTATTTATATTTTTATTGCAATGTATTTATTTATATTTGCCATGTTTGTTTAAGTTTGCATAACAGATATATATTTTGTCAATGCGGTGTCCTTTTATCCGAGCGTAAATGGGGCCAGTATCAGGCGTAATGATAGTGGTTGGGCGTTTATTCTCGGATAACGGGGCCTTTAAAATCTACTCGCACTTATAACCAAATTTTAACTTAATCGTCACTTTAATCCGGAAAGTCTAATATTAATAAAGCGATAATTATTAAAGTACCAATTTTGGGCGGTGTGGGGGTGTTAATCATTCCTCGTCCGTAACCGACTCCCGAACCTTAATTTTTTGAAATCTCTGGTTTTTACGGTGTTCAGTCCACCTTGAGTGGCCGGTGGCAACTCCATTTTTAAATAAATACGGGTTTTCTAAAATTTCACAGAAGACATCATCATCATTTTCAAAATAAAAGTAAAAATAAAAAACCACACATTTTTTTTGCGAGAGAGACATCGCTCAGTTCGAGTTCACAAGGTGATACAACATGACCATCTTTGGTCACTGGGTTAATTGGTGGATCTCAATGTGCATCTTTTTTTGACAAATTATATTTCTAATCACAATCTTAACTAGAGGGGAGGGAGACTCTAGGAAAAAGAAGATGGGTGCTCCTAGTAAATCTAGAACACATGACCTAAAAAATGAGAAAATAAAGATAAATAATTTGACCAACCAACCAAATATACTTGCTCTACTATGTATCTTCTTCAAATCACTTATATAAAATAAAAAATTATTGTGGGTGAATATCTTTAATTAAAATATATATATAGTTCAATTACAGATTTAATGCAACTTCTATGTATAAATTTTTACAAATTTAATGCAACTTCTATGTATAAAATTTTCACTTGGCTTTTAAATGTAATTAAGATTAATAAGGTGAGAGCAACATTTTAGCTATTGCATCCACAGATTTTATTCGACAAACAATTTTGATGGGTTCATTTGACATGCCATTGTTCCCATGTCATACTCAAAATTCTAATTAGCATATAAAAATCCCTATATTATCCTTTCTTTATTTTCTCTTTTATTTTTATATTCATAAAACTATTTTTATAAGAGAAAAGAAGGGTTGCTCAAGATTAGAAATGACAATAGATCGGACTTTATAAAGTCTAAATCCAATCCAATTAATAATCGAACCTAAAAAAATTTAACTCTGAATTCAAGTTCGATTACATAAATCTAAGTCCGATCTAATAAAATATCTAAAATTCAAATTCAAATCTGAAAGTTCGAATCTAATTAATTTTTCTCCTTTTTTAAAGTAACATCTCAAACAAATATCTTTAAATAAAAAATAATTTCCGTCAAACTTCTTTTACCGCCACTAACCACGCAATCCTCATAATTTGCAGTTTTAACACATGTCTCTTTTTCTTTTGTTGATTCATCTCCTAAAAGAGAATGATACGATACAAAAAAAGTAAAAGATTTTTCATCTCACATTCCTATTAAGATTATAACAATAAAAACGAATAAACTTATTCTTTTTCATAGAAAATTTTAATTGAAAATACATAAAAAATATAAATATCAAGAGTATATTAAATCAAAAATTTAATGTGAAAAAATATGTAACGTACCACTACTTTTAAGATGAGCCATTGATGTTAAACAATAAAAGTTGACTGCTAGATATATAAAACTCTTTAAACTATTTAGATAGTTTTTTCAAAAAGCATTAATGATTGTTAGATCTTTCATGCCTTTATATAGCCTTTGTAATCCTAATTCAACTCATATTAGGATTCCAATATATATAATCCTAATTTAACTTTAATTAGGATTTTAATATATATATATAATCCTCATTCAACTTAATTAGGATTTCAATCTAAGAGTTTTAAATATTTTTATTTGGATTTATATATGGATCAAACTCAGATAGGATATAGATTTGGATCGGATTCGGATCGGATCATTGCAATGTCCATATCCGATCCACCTCCTATTAAGACTCGGACCATTTTTTCGGATTCAGATTTGGACTTTTTTCGATTGAATTTAGATTAGATTTTTTCCTTCGGATTCGGATTACATTGTTATCCCTACTTGAGATCGAATCCAAAATCTAATCTCAACAGAAATTTTATTTTTACGAAAAATTTTATCCATCGTACCATGGACCAAGATGTGATTTTGTAAAATTGAATTTATGTAGCTAAATAATTACAATTTTTACTATCAAACATGACGTGATGAACTAAGTTATAATATATTTTACCAGTTAAATATGTATAAGAAACTAAAATTCATTGTGTAATTACAAAAATACTAATCATATTTTCAATTTTTCATACAACTATATTACAGTGTCCAAACAAACCTATAATGATTCAATAACTATATAAGAAATCCCACATTTATGATTATGCCTTAATGAAATCACTGTATAAAAACATTAAAAACAAATTAGAACATACACATGATATTTATTAAAGATGACAGGTGAGATTTAAACACGAAACCTCGACTCTAAAATCGAACTAAGACTTTATTAACAAATTAATAAGAGTAAAATTTTGATACATATGTTGTCTAAAACTTATTTTAGACAATATTGTATATTTACATTATAAAATTTAAATCTTAATTTCTTAAACTTTAAACTTTATGTCTTAAATTCTAAACACTAACCTTAAATTCTAAACCTTAAAATATAGACTCCTAAACTAAACCTCTAACCCCTAAAATTAAAAGGCTTGTATAAACTTTACACATCTTGTGTATCAAAGATTTTTCTAATTAATAAATAGAATAATGCCAAAAAATACCCAAAACGTTTGATTGAATAGTCATTTTTGCTCATATTTTTTTTGTGAATAAAGAGTTTATAGTTTAAATTTAAAATTGCGTAAAATACTTTTAGATAATTTGTATATTAAAATATATTTTTTAAATAACTGTCATATATTTTTATTTAACAAGAATGAATTCTGAGTTGGATTCTTAGATCTTTTTGAGGGATAGATGCTTAAGAATGAGATGCACCGTTGGTCTAATCCGTATTATTCCCTCACGGTTAATCTGAGACGTTGATCCTCTTACGTGGGGCTAAGATGGGTTACTATTCCGTGCATTCGTTCTTATGTTTGTGGATCGTATATGCTCCGTTGATGTGGGGTGTTTTAACGGGTCCCACTAGTGGTGCGGCTGGTAGAAAATTCAAAGAGGGAATTTCCACTTCCAACCATGATCCGATACTTCGCTGTTTTATTTGGGTCCATACCACAATCATTCAACTTATTATTATTTATTAAATAAAATGTTATATTTTTATAATCACTAATTTTATTTGGAGTGGACTCGTTTTTATTTTTATATAATAGGCTTATATGGGTTGTTGCTTAATTATTGACTATCTACATATATGTGACTTTTATTAAAACCAAAAGCCAAAAATACTACTATTAGTATGTGTCTTATTAACTATATATGTGTGTTGCTACATGAAAAACCCAAAAAAAAGTTAATTGTTAGTTATATTTTAATTAGGCACATATATATATATGTATATCTAGGTTGTTATTTGTTATCATATTATACTATTGTTTATCATATTATATGTTATGCTTTTCAAACCAAAAATTACTAAGTGATATACATATATATGTTACCATATTATTGTTATAATCTACTATGATTGTTGTTCATATGAAAAAAACCCAAAAACATTACTAATGTATTATGATTGTTGTTTTCCTTTTTTTATAGTCACTATTATTATTGTTATCATATATATCATTTAAGTTATCTTATATTATTATCAGCCCATACTTACAAATATATATATATATATCAACAGCCCATTAAACTTTAAAAATTAAATAAAGTTCAAAGTTATACTAACAGTCCATAAAAAAATACACAAGCTCAAAGTTTCTCAAAGTTTCAATTGACCCAATAAGGCCTTAAACTAAAAAAACCTAGCCTAATCCCTTGTTCTACTTTTGTAGTCACCCCATCTACTACCGTCGGATCAGAATCGCCACCAACCGTGGAGATTAACGCGGTAAGCTTCCAAAACGGCCACGCGCCCACGAGCGCTCCTACAGTTCAGCCAGCGCGCCCACGCGACGGTTGGAGCTCCCCACACGCATGTGGACGACGTTTCGTCACTCATGTTGAGGCCATGTGCGCCGGTTCATCTCTTGGCTCTGTCTCACCACCACGTCAGCCGAAGAAGCCAGTAATCTCAAGCCATATCACCACTGTGCTCCTACGTCCGCAACCACGTCGTCCACCACCCTATGGTCCCCCTCTTTCATCAATTGGCCAGCACATGCAAACAAGCCAGACAAAAATGTCAGAGGCATAAACGCGCAACAATATCAGGGTTTTCAGAGGATTAACCAACATACACAAGCAAGCAGATGAACCCATCCTAATCAAAGGGAATACAACCAATAGGCAATAGAGAATCCCATTTTCATTTTTTCTAAAAAAAAATGTAATTAAGGGTATATATACACAATGCCCTAAAACAGTTGTAACGTGGATTCTGGCATTTGCAAAAGGAGTAGAGCAAAAAGGCAAAATCCTCAAGTTTTGAGGTATACTCTTCTTTTTTAAAAGCATTAAGCATAAGCAGAATAGGGTTTTTCAAGTTTTTTTTACCTCCGGTTATGTATTTTTCTTCGTGTCGGTTCGTCTTCGGACGCTCCTCCTCCTTCCCTTGGTGTCGTTCCTCGCTGACAATAAGCCTACTGACCTGTTTGGGGCCGCAAATGGTGAGTTGGACGGGGGGTGGTTTGAAAGGGTTGGCGTTTCTGTTATTCACAAAAAAAGAAAAAGGTTCCTGTTTTGCTAAAACGGGTTTGGATCCAATTTCGAGGGCGAAAAGGAGAGCTGTTCTAGGTTTGATGGCCGGTTTCTAGGCTCGTCTCCGATGAGCGGCGGTGTTCAACAGAGACGGTGGGGGGAATTGAGAGCTCAAGACTGGGGTTTGGCTAAAAGAGGAAAACTAGTATGAAAATGGGGTATTTATAGAGTTTTTGTTTTAAAATTGGTTTATTGGCATATTAAGGACCTCCGCCCTTTCAAAATCACGCCCGCAGGGTCTCTCCCTTTTGAAATCACACAAATAGTCCCTCCGTATGGGCTAATTACGAGCCTAAGCCATTTTTTCTTTCTAAATTTTATCTCTGGTCCTTGTAACTTCGAACCGGTTTGCAATTACGTCTTCGTTTTTCTTTTAATTTTGTCTCTCTATTTTATTTCTTCACGATTTGGTCCTTTTCCCATATTTAAATCCCCTTTATCATGCATTTTAATTCTAGCTCTTTTTGTTCATAATCTTTTTTATGTTTGGATATGCTAATATATGGTTGAGAAGTGTTCATTTTTAATGGTTGTTTTTATTATGGTTTTATGTGATATTTATGATGTGTTTGTGAAAATATTTAATATATATATGGTTATCTTTTTAAAAGGATGTAGTACGTAGTTTTTTTTTTAAGATATAACATATAGTTTTTATAAAATACATGAGATATAGTTTTTTATATATAATATAAGTTTTTTTCGTATAATATATATGTTATAATGTTTTTTTAAATATATAGTTTCATAAAGGTTATAATATATATATAGTTTTCTTTAAATATACAATAGTCTTTTAAAATATATAATATATGTAATTTTACAAAAGTATAAAACATATACATAATTTCCTTAAAATAATATGTTTTTAAAATATATAATATAATTTTAATATAATGTGTTTTTAATGTATATGCATGTGTTTGGGCCTTTTATGTTTTCCTTTGTGCCTTTTGTTTGCCATCCTTTAATTGTCATTCATGTGACTTTTAATGTTCCGATTGCATATTAATTAACTTAAATCACAAAAGGGGTATTAATTAATCCCGATATTCGGGTCGTAACAGTCTTGCCTTAATGGATGTTGACCGAATATTTAGATTAATCATTACCGTTCCGGGGTAAATAATAATTAAAATGAGTGAGACCATTTCATCATATTATAACTGCTTGCACCATGCATAAAGGTAACGAACGAAACTGAACCATAAACTAACACGGCAGTCAGTCTTATATGATATCGGTTTAGTCTGGTCCGGTGTATCGTCATCCTTATTAATTAAATGTCTAATTAATTCAAATCCATCAATTCGAGAAAGCCCATACAATTAAGGTCGGTTTTCAATTAAGAACGTCAAATTAAAGTTTAATCAAATTTCAACAAATTTTATCAATTTTAAAGGCAACAAAAATTATGGTACCAATATCCGGGCGTGATGGGCTGCTAATCCTTCCCCACACGTAACCAATTCTCGAACTCTTTCATAATGAATATCTAGTTTTCTTTGGTGTCCGGCCTACCTTATCAAAGTGGCCGGTGGCGACTCCAAGTTTTTTTTCCAAGTTTTTATCGATTTCCAAAAAAAAAATTTCAAAAATGAATCCCCATTTTTAAAAAACAAGATTTCAAAGAGACGATTTCGGGGATAAATTCGTAGCTCCGAACCTTACGAAACTATCCTTAATTGTAGGGTTTAAAAAAGAGGGTCGCTACAATTTTCATGACGAAATTCGAATTTATATAAGACGAGATAATAAAAATATTTTTAGTCTCTAGATTAATTAAAAGGTCTCTAACTGAATTTGCATGATACGTTTATTTTGGATCGTACAACATGAGACACGTATTTTGAATCGGCTTTTTTTTTTCCTTAATTAATAATTTTAAAAAAGTTAAATAAAAAAGACACATCATTATTATAACAAAATTACATTACAAGAACGTTCAATATCGTTAAATATCATAACCAACGTACAGTTTTTACAACATACATATTACCAAGTGATTTTATGAGAGTAAAACATTGCAATTTTACCCCTAAATTTTTTCTTTCTTAAGATCATCGACTGTCTCAATTTCGTTTCTGTCGATAACGTTACTTGCAAT
Source organism: Hibiscus mutabilis (assembly GCA_019671005.1). Lineage (NCBI taxonomy): Eukaryota > Viridiplantae > Streptophyta > Magnoliopsida > Malvales > Malvaceae > Hibiscus > Hibiscus mutabilis. The sequence goes on along the minus strand of CM033712.1, from coordinate 79,265,886 downwards.
GACCCACTTCACAAATTTCTTTGCTTCAATGTCTGTATAAACCTCTACAATGTAGAGAAACAGCTGACCGACACAGGACGTGCCGGTGAATACCCATATCATGCCGAACGCTCGACCAAATTCGCTCGAGAAGCTCTCGTCTCCGGAACCTACGGTCGTCATGGTGCTAATAGCACAATAGAATGCATCCTCAAACTCCATTTTCTCCACAGTACACAGCACGAAGACCCCAATCACGAAATGCACTCCCATAACGGCCAATGATATCGTACACTTGGTGTAGTCTATCTTCAGGGTTTCGATCTCGTCCAGGGCTTCCGTCGGTCCAATTTTCCGAGACACGTGCAGGGCGTTAAGCAGCACTGCTTGTTGCTTGAAAACCAAGTATTTAGCAGCTATTTTCACTGCTATTCCGAACAGCAACATCCCTGCTGCGATTAAAACACTGCACACCAGTTCCGGAACGATGCCGTGGGGGTAAAGGTCTCCATAACCAACGGTGGTCATTGTCACCACACACATGTAAAGAGAATCAATGAAATCATTTGTTTTGTGGCCTCTGATGTGGTTCTTCAATACCAAAAGGCATAGGGTCCCGATACCGGTGTAGATACCATAGTACTTCCCGAGCTCCTTAAGGTCCGGGAGAACTGTCCGAATAGCACTCGGAACGGCACAATTAGCAGCTACGGAAGTTGATTTGCAACTCTGAATGGTTGTTTCCTTGGGATCATTTTCATCATTTGTTAAGTTTGGAGAGCTTGCAGCAGCCATAGGAATTGAGTTAAAGTGACCCAATATTAAGACCACCTGCTAGAACCAATTACAACATGAAAATTCATAGCTAAAAAATCTTTATAGACATTTAAATAAATTTATAGAGCTAGAAAAATGATGATATAGATACCGAAAATTTACCGATTTCGAGGAACTTACGACAATTCTATATGAATCTGATATTAAGCTAAGGTTCTTCGGTAATAAGCCTGAGATGCCAACTTTGCAATTCAATTTAAAATGCTTATAAGTAGAAGGAAATTGGGTTCCAAAACACATTGGAAAGTTCCTGGAAAGATCCCAAGTTGATGTCGTTTTGTGATGCAAAGATATATGTTTGCAGCTTGGAGTGAAAAGGGTTTTCTTTAGATTTTTTTGGTTATGTGCTAAATTTGTGGGAAATTTCGCACGAACATCCAAAATGGGAAATTTCAATGAGAAGTTAAATATATTCATTTCCCTCGTTAAAGATATTTGATAGGATGCGTAATGCCATTGTTATACCGAGGTTATTACATTTTTCTCAAAAATCATTTCTTATGATATGCATTATCACCGTATTTATATTTCAAGACGTCTTTTTTTTTCAATGCAAAATTAATATTCTTGTTTTTTCCCAAACGTGACACTATGCCGTCAAAGTTGGCCGCTTCATCTTAATTATGTACAAGATGATAAGAACCAGCGAATTTGCGATTCTGCAATTAGCCATAAGTCTGCCGATAAGAGAACGTTGGAGGATTTTTTTTTTTCTTCTGGGAATTATATTTCGAAAGCTATTGGCCTGAAAATTGAGAATTGTTGTGTTTTTGCAGCCGATTGAAAACTCGAAAAATGGTCTGTCATCAGCATTTGAGCATGAAATGGCTTACCATCAAAGTTACGAACATGTTCATGCATATTTGTGAATTGTGTGTATATATTTATAAAGATGGTTTCATTTTCATTCTTATCACTTGATCTTCCTTTTAACTTTTTTTTTCAAGGTCAATCTACTTTCAGTCTACAAATTATGAACCCCTTTTTTTCAATAACAGTTCATTGAAATTGATCATCATCCCGATTCAGTTTGTGTTAAAAACCAAATCATAAATCTCAATATTTAATTCCCTAATCCGTAAATTAAATATTATAAAAATCTAAGAGAGTTATGAAAATATAAAAATTAGGCTTAAGAGTACGATAAGCTCTTAACTTTTGGAAAAAAATCAATTAGGCTTCTAGATTTTTTTTTACACTCAATCAAGTTTTTATACTCCAAAATTTCATCAATTCACCCATTGATCAACGTTGGTTGTTAAATAATATAACGATTTTTGAATCAGCTGGTGTAAACGAGCCGAGTCGAGCTCGAGTAGTGCTGAGCTCGACTTGACTCGTTAAGAATTCGAGTCGAGTTCGAGCTTGAATCAAGCTTGAGAATGTTGAGCTCGACTCGGTCGCTAAGAATTCGAGCCGGGCTCGAGTTCGAGTCGAGTCCAATCGAGTCGAGTATTGATCGAGTCGAGCTCGAGTAGCCTGCGATCTGTCTCGTTTCATTTACAACCCTGTTCATAATAATAATATAATCGATCAAAATGCATGAGTTCATTATAGATAGAATCATACAAAATAAATATTTTCATGTGACTCATTAAAAAAAAACCATAATCCATGTAAGATAGAAAAAGTACACGTGAAAATATGAAGAAAGTTAAACTAAAAATTAAAGTAACATAACATAACAACCAAAACACATCCTACATTTTATTTCACTTTAATTTTAAAAATTAAAAAATAGCTTATTATATTTTTGATTAGCTCGCGAGCTTTTCGAGTTGGGTATCAAGTAGCTCGGCTTGACTCGTTAAGAACTCGAGCTGAGTTCGAGCTCGAGTCGAGTGTTGACTGAGCTTTGACCGATTCGAGCTCAAGTAGCTCACGATCTGTCTCGTCTCATTTACAGCCCTAGCTGAAGCAATGTGTCGTGTTACAGTATTGTTATTTTTCATTTCCAGAAAATTTTTATTTTATTTCAAAAATTCTATAAAAAAAACTTGTAAAAATTATAAAATAATTTTTTAAAAAATATGTAAATGTCACATGACAATATTATAGTGTGTCATGTGGCAGTAATATCTAAAGAAAAAAACTTTAAAATTGATGGTCAAAATTAGTCAAAGAGCTTAATTGATCTAATTTATTGATTCATAGAATTAATTGAGCGCAAAAAAAAATTTTATGAATTAATTGATTTTTTTTAAAGTTTAAGGACATTAAGTACCCTTAGCCCTAAAAAATATTTAAAAAAACTATAAAGCTTGCTTGCATATCGGACAAGCTTCTAGTCCAAGAAACATAAGTTGAAGGTTGCAACGTTTCATGTTTGGTTACAATTCGAAATGATGTGATGATTGACTTCAAACAATGGCCAAAAGGCTTAAAAGCATAGTTCTTTCTCTATTTATAATTTTGTAATAGCATATTAATATTTTTAGTATCTCAAAGTATCCACTAAAACGAGTTTAGTAATTAAAAATTTTAATCACATGAATTATATCAAGTATCCGAACCTAATTTGACGTAAATAAAACAAAACAAAAAGCCCATGAAACTATAAGCATTTTATTATTAATAGAAACATGATAATCGAAATTGCATAATTACATATGATTCTGAAACAAAAGAGCCTCACCTATTTAGCAATTGTTGTTATTGCCAATATTTTTATAATTTCTTAATACACTAATATTTTATAAATTTTATGACGGTATTTTGATGGCGGAATCACGGTCGTCATCGTCTTTTTTCCGATGATTGAGATGGAATCACGTCGAAAACCGATCGATCTTCAGTATCAATATCCTTCATAGCCGATGAAATATCCTCTTGCGTGATCTTTCCCATGTCTTTTAGCTTATACAAAATGAAATCAGCTTCCCTATAGAAAGAAAAAAAGGAGAATCAAATGCAAACACAAGAATTAACAGCATTAGAAATGTATTAATGAAGTGATTTTATGGGAATAAAACATGGTTAATTTTACCCGTGAACTTTGTCTTTCTCAAGATCACCGGCAGCCTTAATTTCTTTCCTGTCGATAATGTTGTTCGAAATGACCCACTTCACAAATTTCTTTGTTTCAATATCTGTATAAACCTCTGCGATGTATAGAAACAGCTGGCCTAAACAGGACGTTCCGGTGAATATCCATATCATGCCGAACATTCGACCAGATTCGCTCATGAAGCTCACTTCTCCGAACCCTACGGTCGTCATGGTGGTACTAGCACAATAGAATGCATTATCGAATTCCATTTCTTCAACGGTGCACAGCACATAGATCCCGATGACGAAATGCACTCCCATAACGAACAATGATACTATACACTTGGAGTAGTCTATACTCAGTGTTTCGATCTTGTTAAGGGCATCCATCGGTCCGATTTTCCGAGCCACATGTAGGGCGTTGAGCAGCACCGCTTGTTGCTTGAACACCAAGTATTTAGCAGCTATTTTCACTACTATCCCGAACAGCAACATCCCTGCGGTGATTAAAACACTGCACACCAGTTGCGAAACGACACTGCCGGGGAAAAGGTCTCCGTAACCAACGGTGGTCATTGTCACCACACACATGTAAAGCGAATCGATGAAATTATTTGTTTTATGGCCTCTCATGTGGTTCATCAATACCGACAAGCTTAGAGTTGCCACAACCATATAGAACCCGTAGTACATCCCGAGCTTCTTAAGGTCCGGGAGAACTGTCCGAATGGTACTCGGAAAGACATGGTTTGCAGCCACTGAAGTGGCTTTGCTACTCTGAACGGTTGTTTCCTTGGGATAAGTTTCATCATTTGCAGCCATTGGCAACTTGGTCTGCTTTGCAGCATTGGAAGCCAGCAGAATGATTGAGTTGAAGTGGCCCAACATCAAGAACACCTGCTAGAAGCATCACAACATAAAATTGCAAAGTTATAACATGTTTATAGACATTAAAATAACTTTATAGAGCTAGAAAAGGATGATATAGATATTGGAGGAGATTACAACAATAATATAGGAACAAGCAAAGTTTCTTCAGTAATAAGCCTGAGATGCAAAGTTTGCAGTTCAATTTAAAATGCCATAAAAGTAGATCCCAAACACATTGGAAAGTTCCTAGAAAGACCCCAAGTTGATATCCGTCGGCGACTGTGATCCGAATTCCATTTTGACCCGGCTCGAAATAATATGGACCATGCCGCCCGACTTGAAGCAATCTTCGTACTCATATACGTGATGTGATGGATATTAAGTCAAGTTAGGAAACTTAGTTATAAATCTGCAGCTTGGAGTGAAAAGGATTTTCTCTGGTATTTTTTGATTATGTGCTAAATTTATGGGAAATTTCGCATGAACATCCAAACCGGGAAATGTCGATAGTGAATGAGAAGTTACAAAACAATGTAATTACCCAATCCATTTCATTGAAGTGATTGATGAAGGGTGAATGTGTTATGGACGAGCATGAGCAGGTGGAATTGCATGATATCGCCAAAGAGCTGGAGAACCAGGACCCACCAGAAAACAATGTTGCACCTGCTGCTACACGCCGAGGAATGCGAGAAAGAAGGCCACCAAAAGGACTAACAGATTTTGTCTTATTCTGAATGGTTATAGACTATAAAAAATTGTTTGACCTAGTGGGAAAAGGCATGAGAAAACTTTGGAATTTGTTTCCTTCTTCTAAAAACTATATTCTTCTTCTCCTGTTTCATACTTCGTTTCTTTCCCAGCAATTTGTTCTTAACAGAATGAGTTTTCTGGTATGCTGTAAATGTTGTACACATTGGTGAGTGTCTCTCAAGTCTATGCAGAACAGCAGGCAATAGCCCAAAAGAACTTGAGCCGAGAACTCAAAGAAATTGGAGGCCTGCAAGGCCCAAGCTCTCTGCATCACAAGTTGGCAATTAAAGAAAAATATTCGTCCCTTTTTGGTGTCATTCCTATCTTCTAACACTAAAATAAATTAAATTTTAAGTTTTAATCTTAAATTTTAAATCACAAATCTTAAAAAATACACTATGCCTCTAATTTCCTACATCCTAACTCTAAATCCTATTTTTAAATCTCAACCATAAACCATAAATTTATTTTTTAATGTGAGGTATAGAAAGTTACACCGAAAAGAGTTAATGATTTTTATTCCAAGGTGCACGTCATCTCACACTGAGTTTTCACCTTCCGACAATCCTACTATGGTTTCTGATGAAGCTCATATTGCAGGGACAACAAATGACTATCGAATGAACTTTTTATGTTAGAATTAAACACCACTTAATATCAAAGCTAACTTAGAATCTGTTTTGTTAATTCATAAGATCATAAAATACTACGTACAGAAGTATACCCGAATCAATTGATTTTGTGACACGTTTTTATTAGATTTTGTGGTTTGTTTCATTTGTCGTTTGGTACGATTTCAGCATACCAAAGCGATCGTTTGATGCTTGTATAGAGATCCCCACGGCGCTAACTTTTTAATTTAATTCTGTCGGCGGTCATAGAAAAGATTAATCCTCACTCATTTGATGCTCGTACATAATTGATCACTTAATTTTATATTATATTTTATATTATAATAATACATTATATATATACGCCTACGATTACAGATTTTATCCAATAATTAAGTCATGACAAAAGAGCAACCAGTCACCATGCAAACTTTGATACCCTTGTCTATATGTCGTTCATTATACATGATAAATCTTGTAAGAACGAAGTTGAAGCGCTGGACATATCTACATCACTGATTCAATTACAATTTGTATCATTTTTAAAGTTAAATTTAAATCCACGTAGGGTTACTGAAAATGAAAGCTCCTGGGTTTCTAGCCATCCATGTATAAAGGAACCATAATTATTTGGTCTCCATCATTCGAGTGTTCAATGTTAGCAGAAGACACATTTCAATCTACGGGGAAACAAATTTCTGTGCCCATTTGTTGTAAGAAAAGAAAAGAAAAAAACATTGTGTTTTCAGTTTTTTTTTCTTCATTTTTTGTTCTTGGATAAATTTTTTGGATGAGATGTTAAGCAGTGAAGCTGCTATACAAAAACATTTACAATCTGTAAGAGGATAAGTCTAAGCTAAAAAATTCTCGGTCTGTAGACAATTACATATTTACCCTATCACATTTGTCTATACATTTTTCATAAAATTTAAATCGAACTATATTCTTTATACAAATAAGAGCATCTTCAATAGATTAAATAATCTTTCAGAATAAAGGGTTCATGTTCTTGGATATTTATGTATGGAAAATATTTTGATATATAAGTCTTTTAATTTTAAGATTTAGAGATTTAGGTTGTAGTTTAAGAGTTTAGGCAGTTAGATGTAGAATTTAAGATTTATGGTTATAATTTTGAGTTTAGAATGTTAAGGCTAATAATTTAAATTTTAAATTTATAATTTAAATATAAAACATTGTATAATTTTTTATACAGTTTATGTATCAAAATATAACCCTTTATTTATATCATCATACGAAAATTTGGTAGGATATAGATTAGAACAGATATGAATCATTGATTCCATGCCATTATTATTTCTTTGAAAAATGCATGTAAGAAGAAATGCACCCCATACCAAGTGTCACCTTTTATGGCTTCAGAAAAGTACCCTAGCTACTTAAAGCACTAGGCACTACATATATGGTTGGCACAGAGCAAGGTTATTTAACTCAACATTATAAGTCGTAAAAGTATTGGGATTTGGAATATCAAATATATTAAAATTTTATAAAATTAAAATTCCAAATTTATTAATACACGATCATATTTGCCTTCTTACGCTTAGATATCTAAATGCAACTTTGAAAATCTTGGAAGATATCAGATATAGTAACTATTACTCTAATTTACCCTACTAATCTAGTGGTGTCTATAGAAATATTCTTCTTACCTACCTCCCTTTAACTTTTGGAAAATAAACAAGTGTTATATTTAATTTGTTCAGTTTTAATTTTAAAATTTTAAAATTTCAATCATGATCAATACGAATATGATATATAGAAAATATGATTAAATTATAAAGATAAAATATCATTAAATAAAAAATTAAACCTACATCTTGTACATAGTACAAAAACTAATAGCACTTTTTGATTTAACAAATTTCATGATTGTCATTAGATTAAGACTAAAGTTTTAAAATTTGACTAGTAAAAAACTAAAAATGTAATTAAAGTTTAGAGACTAATTCCATAACTTATGTATGATGTAGTGACTAATAAAAGAATTTTACCGAAATAAATCTACAGCTAGAACAGTGTCTTTGATAATAAAAGCTAGCTTAATTGCCATCATTTTCAAAGGGTCACTTTTGTCTAATTGAAATGAAACACTAAATTAATAGCATTTCAATGCTCTTAACCTAGAAACCGAAGGAACTCGATATCATAAGAACCATATGATATACATCGGGGCTTAGGGTATTCTCTTTCGAATAGAATTCGTCTGTTTTTTGTTTGTCAATAAAATATCAACAATTAATAAAATAACAATAAAAATTATTAATACACTTGTTATAAAATCTACAAGAGTGTCCAAGATGAATCCTTGTAGATTTTCTCAACCTATCAGAGACATAAAAAAGCTGACGAAATATATTTTTCCCTTTCATATTTGATTTCTTAGGTTGCTGGTTCATCTCACAGCAATAAGTTATGAATCTTTCAAAGCACATTCTACAGCAAAGTGGGCATTAGAAGCACAGGCTAAATATTGTATGAACACAACACATAATTTACATGCAACTACCACCATTGATTAAAATACAACTAACATTTATGTTCAAACTATAGTTTATCCGAATTTTTGAATTTCTCTAGCCCCTCCCTTTTCCCCTTTTATAATGGGGGGCTCAGGCCCCGACCTACTGCCCTACACAATACCGACATCAGCCGTCTCAAAGCTTCAGTAGTACAGTGGAAAATTATAATAAAAAAGAAAAGAAAACTAATATATTACAAAGATTCAAGACGATGTTTAAACCATGAGTAGTTGTTGTCCAGCTTGGATCCTGAGTTCTTGTTTCATCTTTGCGATAAATTCATCAACCCTTTTGTTTAGCTCTTCTGTACTTAAAATCCCATTCCCTTCTGTAAATTCTTCTTCTTCTTCTTCGTCTCTGTCGTAATTTTCACTTTCTCCAATCTCTGCTACAAAAATTACATCATCTTCTTCAACAAAACCAGTATTTTCTTCTTCTTCTTCTTCTTCTTCTTCTTCTTCTTCTTCTTCTTCTTCTTCTTCTTCTTTGTCCAACAATGGTTTTGGCTGCAAATCAATTAACTGATCAGCTCGTGGAATATCTTCACAACTCTTGAAACACTGATGGGCCTCATTGTACGTAGATGAAGAACCGATTAGTCCTGAGTTTTTGACGAGCAAAATAAGCAGGCCATTGCAAACGAGGAACATGCAGTTTTTGTCTATAGTGTGGCTAAACAACTGGAAAGGAAGTGAATCGTGGAAGTTGAAGTTAAAGGAGTGGAGCAAAGGAAGCCAATATGGATACGAAAAGAAGAGAGAACAAACTGAAACTGAAAGGAGTAAATGAGTGAGTTTTCCATGAAACTGAGATTTCAAAACCTGACTCAAACATTGCTGCTTATGTTTTTCTGTTTGATCCATTTTTTTCTCACCACTCTTGAATTTGTTTTTTGGTGTTTTGAAGTTTGAACTTGAAAGCTTATGAATGAGAGATTGGCTAATTGGTATTACAAAGAAAACAAAGGGCTGTTTTATAGTCGAGATAAAACAATATAATTATCTAATAGTATAAAATAACTATTTGATACAATTCTAATATTATTTAAAATTATTTAATGGCTTTAGGTTTATAAGTTTTAATTAGTGGTTTAAATTCCTCCAAAAAAATTAGTGGTTTAAATTTTTAATTTAAATATGAAATGTTGTGTAATAATTTTTCATATAGTGTATACAAATAATTTATAAAATATTATATAAATATGACTTAAATGAAAAATCAGCTCTTAAATTATGTCTTTGGCTGCTTTTATCTCTTAAACTATTTCTTAGTCAAATTAAGTACTTAAATTATTTTTTGTCCTAAACTATTCCTTGGTCAGAAAATGTTTGTGACATGTCAACATCTTATTGGCCGAAATAATTTTTTTTTATCTTAGATAACTATCAGACCTAAAAATGATAAAAATAATAATTTATGTACTTTTTTGACCAAAAAATAGTTTAAAGACTAAAAATACACAAAATGCATAGTTTAAGGGTTAATTTTTTATTGAAGCGTGTAAATATATAATTTATAAAAATAAATTATCTTGTTTTTTTTTATAATTGGAAGGGTATAGGATTTTAATAATGGATAAAGAAGATATCAATGATGCTGAACCATCACTAAGACAGTTAGCTTATCAACTGGGAGACTTAGATGAAAGGGTAACGGAACTCTCGTTTAATAGTTTAATTCTTGTCTTGAGTATTAAACAAATAATTATGTGAGATTGAAAAATTATAATTTTTTTACGTTTCATTTAAGTCAGTTGAGCGATTAAAAATTATCAATTGATTAAAAATTATAAGGGAAAATATTATTCCTACCAATCATAAAATAAATGAATATTTAGAGCTTTTAAAAACAATTATAATGAATCCGTAATCCTTGTTTTCCATGCAAATCAAGAGCCACATAATCACCTGCAACTGATGTCTTGAAGACAAGCAAACCACTAGCCTTAAAGATTTGTATCGAATTCAAAGAAATAAGGGTCAAGATTAATATGCAATAGTATAATCACCCCCTTCAAATAAAGGATTACGTGGCAATCAATAGGAAGATGGGACCCCAAATCCATAAGAAGAAAGTAAAAACAAAGCATCATATTCACATTTAAGAATATTTAGATTTATATTTCTTAAATATGATCATATGTATTTAAATTATGACATTATCTTATATTTGATATTTCTGGAAATATTAATTGCAGGGGTTAATTTCATAATGTGCTGCATCATTTACATACACGTGTTCACAATTTTAGCCACATTTCTTTGCTTTCTTTTTCATGGAAAGGCTCTATTCTCCATTGCCATTAATGGTTTACTATTAACTTTGTTTTGGTACTATATTAAGTCATTTAAATAATATAGTCAACAAATCTAATTGATGCATATTTATGCATACAGATCAAAGCTATTTTTTCTTTATAACAACCTAAATCTATTTATTAATCGATTAATTTATAGTAAGTATTATAGAGTTTCATTATAAGGACAATCTTATTAATCTAATTTGCCCCATTCACAATATTAAAATTTAAAATTATGACACTACTTAAAAATTTAACATTTCATTCCAGTAAAACAATAAATAATGAGTAATTATTTCATATGGTTGAAAAATATTTTCACAAAATTTTTAATTTTAGGGTTTAATGTTTTATATCAAGGTTTAGAATTTAAGGATTTAAAATATAAGGGCCAATGTTAAATTTTATGATTTATAGGTTAAAACCTAAATCTCTAACCATATTGCCCTAATATCTAAATCCTAAATTCTAATTATGGTCCTTAAATTCTAAACTCCTAAAACTAAGACACTTATAAAAAAAAAATCCTCCGTGAGTTGAATATAAAACCATAAATAATTACTAAAACTCTATTTTGTGGTGTTTGATTAACCCATCTTTGTCCAAACTCCAAAGGTCTTAGAAGTAAGAACTCGGGTGAGTGTCAATTTTATAGTCCATTGGGCCTTAAACCCAATTTCACGGCAAAGCCTGTCTCATACCGGATCCTACATAATAGATTATAGATGTATGATATTATACGAAAAAAATTTAAAAATATAATTATAGTGTAACGTAAAACATAAAAAATAATTATCATGTAAATTAAAACACAAAAATAATTATAATGTATTATCTGTTTATATATTTTTTAAAATTTTTAGACTATTTAAAAAAATACGAACACAAAGGAAAAAGCTGATTCCTAAACACTTTTAGTTTATATTCTGCTCCTATTCAAATATCTATTTTTTTATTTAAGAAAAAAAATTTCAATTCAATTTATTCACTTCATCGTACCAGAATTTAAATTATAAACTTCATCTTTTAGATCAATTAATAATTAATTTTAATATTTACTTTATAATAATTTACATTTATTTTTTGAAAAAAATTATTTATGTTTTCAACCCTCTTAAATATGGAGTGACCATAAAAAATTGCATAGATACTAAATAATATTTAGACACCTAAACAGGTCTATTTTCGCAATATAAACAACGATTGTGAACATTGTTCATGCTAGCTCCTTACATCATAAATTGTCTGCATTTTGTTGGTGTTGTTCAAGTAAGTCAACTTCTAAACTTTTATTTTAACTCAACTATTTGGCCTTTGCTTAAATTAATCTGCATTTCTCCATCTGTTTCATCAATACATGTATCACGAGAAGGAAAGGTAAAATTTAATTATTAAAACAAAAATTCACTCAACAATTTCTTTTTATATTAAAATATGTTTGAAAATTAATACTGATCAAAGCTTTTAATACACATGGTTTAATTAATCCGGATAAACATATTCCACTTCCTACTACTTCAGATTCTTATCTCTTTTTATATAGGCTTAATTATAAAATAAGTGTTTAAATTATGTTTCTCTTTTATAATATGTGTCTAATATATATATTTGGCTGAAAATACGCCTAAAGTTTTATTTTTAGCTTGTTTTAAAGTCAACTGAAGCACGTATTGTGTCACTTATTTCAACAAAAAATAAAATTTTAGGTACTTATTTCAGTCAAAATAAAATTTTAATCAACTATTTTAACTCAAAAATATTTTAACCACTTATTACAAAAAAGAAAGAGTTGGGCACTTGTTTTATAGTTAAGCTTCTATATAATCATATATTCCATGCAATAAACACAAAACCCAGATTTGAACTTCAACTTCTCTCAAATGAAAGTGTCGAGCTTTCTCTTCTTCCTCTTTCTATCCCTTTCTCTTTTGCTTTCTGCCACCTCCCATGGCGGCAATGATGATGGGGCACGTGATGGCAACGGGGGGCATAACCTACGTTCCAAATCCTTGGTTCTGGTCAAGATCTGGTGCTTGATTCTGGTGTTTGTAGGGACATTCATGGGTGGGATGTCACCCTATTTCCTTAAATGGAACCAGGGTTTTCTGGTGATGGGGACTCAGTTTGCCGGTGGGGTTTTCCTGGGGACTGCCATGATGCATTTCTTGAGTGACGCTAATGAAACGTTTCAGGATTTGAGCCCTAAAGAATACCCTTTTGCTTTTATGTTGGCCTGCGTTGGATATCTATTGACCATGGTGGCTGATTCTGTGGTTTCGTACGTGTATGGGAAAGGAAACAGTTCATGTCATGAAACTGATTCGGAGCTTCAAGGTAACAACTAATGTTTGGTTCCACTCGGTTGTTTTGAACTGTTACAATGACTAATTATTCTACTTTCCTCACCTTTCTTGTCTAAATTGCAGGGACCGGCACCGGGACCGACACCGCACGCGAACAGTCCTCGTCGGCTTCACTCACATCGGCGAGTTCTTTCGGGGATAGCGTTATGCTGATAGTTGCCTTGTGCTTCCATTCGGTGTTCGAAGGCATTTCCATCGGAGTCGCGGAGACCGAATTCGATACATGGAAAGCGTTATGGACAATCTCATTGCATAAGATATTTGCAGCCATTGCAATGGGGATAGCACTGCTCCGAATGATCCCGGACCGTCCGTTGTTGTCATGCATAGCCTACGCTTTCGCATTCGCCGTTTCGAGTCCGGTCGGTGTAGCCATCGGGATCATAATCGACGCCACAACGGAGGGTGCTATGGCTGATTGGATCTTTGCCATATCGATGGGGTTAGCCAGTGGAGTGTTCATCTATGTGTCGATAAACCATTTGTTGTCGAAAGGTTACAAGTCCCATAAGACGGTTTCAGTGGACAAGCCTCTGTACAAGTTATTGGCTGTGTTGTTGGGTGTTGGAGTGATTGATGTTGTAATGATTTGGGACACTTGAACTTATGAGTATCAGCTTCGGTACATTAGAAGTTTTGATTTGTTATTGTGTAATAGAACCGGATGGATCAAATTAGGTTGTCTCGTCTCTCTCATAGTTGGTCGCACCTATGTGAAATACAGTGCCGCCCTGACCCATCGGCTCGGTTCATTTGCAAATTGATAGGCTGTTAAATAATTGATACACAAGCTTTTCAATTATAAAATTTAGGGATTTTATGTATAGGGTGTAGATTTTAAAGTTTATGGTTTAAAGTTTAAGTTTTGAGGTGCTAGGGTTTGAGATTTGGTTTAAAATTTTATAGAAAGGTTGTGCAAATTTTTTTTATACAACTTGCGTATCAAAATATAACTCAATTATTATTATGAATGAGATTTTAACTTTCATTTTTCTGTTTTGACTTAATAACTTCAATTATTTAAGCTTGAACTAAATATGACAAAAACCAGTTTGATTTTACTTTTTTCAAATTGAAATCAAATTACTTTGAGCACAAATTTCTCATTTACACGCCCATCCATTAAAAACCATATCATTAAGTCAATTATATATTTTATTGATAATAAATAATTAAAACAAAATAAAAAAATTGTCGAGATCCACTAATTAGTTGAGTGTTTAAAGATGTTCATACTATTTATTTTGTATGAATTCGAATATGCATTTACTTTAAAAATGTAATATCTCTAATAAAAAATCTAATCAGCTTGACATTAAATAAATCGAAATTCGAAGAGTTCTAATACTTTCTCTCGGGTGCCAAGCTTTCATTATCAATTGTCATCATTTGCACTTTACTGGTTCATGGAGCTAAACTTTCACCATCGATGATAGAAATTATTGTAAAATAGCTTAATCATACATGCATATAATATAGAGATAGGATCAGTTAATAATATAAAATTAAATAATTTTACACTGATTTAAGATTGCTAGATGAGATTGATATTAGCTGTAACAAAATGTATAGATTTTTACAAAAACAATTAATCATCAGGAACATAGCTATATGAGGTAAGGACACCGAGGAAAGGCAATTGGCCCCGCCCCTAATTTTTTTCACCTTCATCCTCATATTTAGTTTTGTTACATTAGTTTATTTATAAATTTACTCACACTTTTAAATATTTCTACTTTATCCCCTCTAACTTCAAATCTTAACCCCGTTCTGATAAATATCAATTTAAAAGTTTTAATCTTAGCTATTAAACTCAATTAATCTAACAATTCTAACTCAATGTACAGCCCAATTAATCTAACAATCCTAACTCAATGTACAACCGTTTTACATTGAATAAGTAAACCGTTACTAGTATATGTGTTTATACAAATATCTTAGTATGCGTGCGTGCGATGGTTATAGATTTGGAATCTAATTTAAAATGATGAACCAAAACCTGGGAAAGAATTGACAAGTTGTGGAATCTGCCAAAACTAGATTCAATGCTGCCTACGGAATCTGACATATACATTACATTTGGACTTATTTTCATGCATGAATCAACTGAGTTGAATTAACAATAATGCCGAACGAGTTTAGGACAAAACATCAGATTCATCTGATGCTGTAATGCTTCATGTCTTCTGAAACATGCTTTGCAACCCTGAATTTATCAAATGCAGTGCTATGAAAGTTCAATGGTAAAAATACCAGAAAAATAATTGTCCCCAAAAGGGAAAATTCCGGATTAACAGCTCGAGAAACAGTTTCTTCTGCTTCCGAAAACCTTACAATAAAGAGTATATTATTGGCAAAATTTCATTTAATTCTCTTAAAAGAATGTACTAAAAATACAAAGGTGAAATTTGATGTTGCTCTAGAGGTCCACGCGAAAAGCTTTCTCGAAGCAAATGGATACTACAATCGGCCCGGCCAAGTCTCCAGCAGCACAGCCTATAGAAAAGAAAAATGCATAATTTAAAATGAAGCTATTGTAAGACAGTTAGACTTGTAAGCAAATTTGGGATATCAATAACAGGCAGGTAAATATTATCTATCTGTATAGTTGACTAACTTACCGATCCATTGACCAATTGAAGGACGGAGAAGTGTAGCACCGATCCCGGCTCCAATGGAAGCAAATATCAATGATGCTCCACACCTGATGGTAATACCAGAAACCTTCTTCCCAAGAAGTTTAGCTTGCTTTGTTGTGTTGACTCCATCACTCTCTTCGGAGTCTTTTATGCGAGCAAAGAATCGGTAGATTTCAATACCAGTTTGAACAAGCCCCGCAGCCACAACTCCAAGAAGGTGTCCTGAATAAACATTGGGGAAAAAAGGAAAGAGATGTTACAAAGCTAAAGCAAGTAACTACTTTACAATATAACAGAAGACATATTGGTAATGGTCTTGACCTCGGAAAGTTGTTCTGCTAACTCTGAAGAAGTACACTGTGGTCGACAATCCCCTTTGGGACTTCCGGATAGCTGATTTCGGAACATCTGCTTATGTTATCAAACTCATGAGCAGCTTATAATAATAATCAGCAAGCAGATTTCAAATAATGATAGTAATACATATTATGTATATATATAGACATAGATATAGATATTATAATAATAATAATAAACAACCACTGATCCACTACTATGACTGTGGAATGATGGACAGAAAGTACCTTTAAGGAGTTTCCATGCCATGCGCTGCGAAACATAGATAACAGCAAGTCTTTCAAGAACCCTTCTTGTTGTTACAACAGTAGTCTGGGAAGTCATAAAACGTAATAAAGTCGAGCTATTCCTCAAAACAGCAAAGTATTTTCTCAATTGCAGTCAATGTGTTCAACAATATACAGCAAAAAGACTTACAACCAGAGAATCGATTTGATGAACACCACTTTAAGAAGAATCAAACATATCTTTCAAGTGTAAATCCGAATTTAATTAGAATCTAAATAGGAGAACTCCATATATGTATATGAACTTTAATTGCTTTTATTGATGCTTTTGCTTATCTCTCGTTTAAAAAACATAGAAGACATCATAAGATGCAAACAATAGAAGCAGATAAACAGTATCGAGCAATTGGCTCGGTGGCGAACTTCAGGATATCATAAAAAGGTCGAAGGAAAGACCAAAAGAAAACAACTCACCTCACGAACTATTTGCTTGACCGATTTTTTAAAGGGAACAACTAAATCCACATGTTGTTCTTCCGGAGTGTCCTTCGGGAAGTCATCGTCATCGTCCTCTTCCACATTTGTAGCAGGCTCCAATAGAGGCAAATAAAACATCAGAAATGACCTCAAAGTTGTCATAGCAAATGGCCTCAACTCAAAAGCCGAATAAAGAGGCTTCAACTCAACGTTATACTCCTTCGCAGAGTATTTGAGAGCATCCTCCTTTAAGTTCTTAACATTCCTAATGATATCTTCGGATACTCTTTTTATATTTGAAATGTAATCTTCAGGCAATGCGGCACCAGCATCACAATGAGAAACCTTGGGATAACTGCAGCACGATCAGCAGACTAACAGTGTCAAATTCATGCTCGAAATTTGAGCAAATTTACATTAACAATTTACTAAACAATCAGAACATAGCCTTCGGAACTGAACTTGCAGCCTATTACAGTGATAAAAACCAAAATTCAAAACTATCAAACCATTTGAAAATAAACCCAATCCTAAACCAATCAAAATCAGCATTGTTCATTTGTCAATACACAATGCAAACACAGGCATATTGTTACTTATACACACAGATAATGACATGTACATTCAGAAACATGCATATACATATACATATACATATACACATGGAAAATGTATATGAAACCTAAAAAACGAAACACCCAATTCCCTAAATTCCACGAACACCCATTTTCTAATCCAACCAAATCATCACTGTTCACAGAGCAATACACATGATGCCATGGCACTGATACAATTTCCTAAATACCATTAAAAGCCAAAATGTTCAGCTAATGGCCACTACCCACCGAGCAAATAATAAAACGAAGTAAACAAATACATGGATGTAAACATACCCAAAAAGGAACCTTGAGGCAAAAGGGGTTCCGGCAGCGACGGTAGCGGCAGCGGAGGCAGAGAAGGACCCGGAAGAGTGGAAGCTTTGTTGAGAGCAAAAGCTTTGGTTTTTCCTGTATAGATCTAGCAATATTGCTATCCCCGCCATCGTTGTTGTTGTTCTTCAGCTGAAAACGATTAATAAAAGAGACCCACTTTGGTTTATATTACTACCATAACGATGATCAGCTCCAGCCTTTCTACCGTTTGGTTTTCTTGGGAAAAGTCGAGGCTTTTTTAAGGGTTTTTTGAGCTTTTGATTGGAAAGTAAATTAATTAAGGGTTAAAGATCCGATTTTTGTAAGAAATTGGAAAATTTCGAAGTTTTTCCTCTCTTTTTTTAGTTTTTTATTGTATAATTTCCTTGCTCGTTGGGTTTTGTGTATTTGTTTTATCATAAAATGCAAGTAATTATTTTTAGAGGAAGAAATAAATTTAAAATTAAAGAGGTTAGATTCGTAGTAAGCAGTATTTTGGGATGGTACGGCAGGTTTTTTCTGTCCTGCCCGACCCAAAATTTAGAAATTCTAACCCGATTTCGATCGGTCTCGAATTTAATATATTTCATCCCAATATGATCCCTACCCAATATAATAGAAACATAACCGACTTTGATATATTAATAAAGGGTAAACTACATAAATGATCATTTGATTATAGGGGTGGTCTCAATTTGACCACTATATTTTCAATTGTGGCAATTAGACCACTTAACTATTTAAGTGGTATCAGTAGGGGTTTAAATGAACAAAACTTTCGACGAACCGTCTGTACAACGTTCGTTTATGTTCGTTTATTAAGCTAAATAAACGAGTAATGAATAAAAAAACTATGTTCGTTTAATAAACGAACGAGCACGAACAAATGTGAGTTTAATTCGTTTATATTCACGAACAATCCCGTTTATAGGATGAAAATGCTAGTAGGTGTATCTAAATATTTATTTTTGTTGTTGCTAAGGATGTTATATAAGTTCGTGTTAAAATATAAGGTTTTATTTTGTTGCTTTTGTTTTTATTTATTTATTGTTAAATTAGTTAACATTTCTTAATATATAAATTAACATGTTCACGAACACTTAAACGAGTACGTTCGCGAACACATTGATGAACACTTAAACGAACATGTTCGTGAACACTAAACAAACGAACACGAACACGAACACGAACACCTTCAAAAATAAAAAAGCGAACGCAATATTAAAAATTTAAACGAAAATGAACCGAACATGAACACCTTTCAAAATAAATAAACGAATATGAACATAGTCTTGTTCGTTCAATCTCGATTCATTTACACCCCTAGGTATCAGTCAAGCAACCGCCCGTTAAAACTTAACGAGAGGTTGATTAGGTTGTTAGATAAAATTGGTATACTTACACATTTGATCCTCGTTATTTATAGATTCTATCCATTTGGTCTTAAATTGGATTTAATTTTATAATTTTATAAAATTGGTATAATTACACATTTGGTCATTATTGTTTATAGATTATATCCATTTGGTCCTAAATTGGATTTAATTTTATAAGTTTATCCTCTAATGACACGTGTCACCATTAGAGGATTGTTTTTCTTAATTTTACTTTAATTCACTAATATTTTAGTGACACGAGGATTGTTTTTCTTAATTTTATTTTAATTCACTAATATTTTCCTATCCAATGAGACTGTGACACGTGTTACTTTCGTATTAATGGGAAAATTTTAAATCCAAATTACCAGTGACGGGAATCAAACTTGGGTTGCACAGTTGAGTTGTTGAGGTAAAAGCCACAGGCTTGTTTGTGTTAGTGACCACATTGTTAAGTTGAAACCTTCTTGGTCCGACTCTTCGTTTTTTTCTTCGAAATATCGTTACAGATGGGTTTAATGGAAGCAAGCATTCATTTTCTTTCCATCAGGTTTAAGGTGCTTTTACACATGTTGTGGTACTTTATTTTTCTTAATGGATTGGGTTTCACCCAGAAGATAACTTTAAATAAAACAAGTTGTAAATTTAAAGCAAAAGATAGCATTTGGCTAAGCGGTTGTTACCTCAACAACTCAATTGTGCAACCCAAGTTTGATTCTAGCCACGTGTCACTTATCTCGTTGGATAGGAAAATATTAATGAATTAAAATAAAATTAAGAAAAATAATTATTCAATTAAGTGGTGACACGTGTTATTAACTGATTAGAATTCATCTTGCCCCGACTCTCTCTTTTTCAAAACTTCTCTTATTTCGCCTCAAACTCATTTTTTTTAAAAACCATCCTTATTAAATTTTAAATTGTAAGAGTTAGATTCAATCAAGTGGTGACACGTGTTATTAACTGATTAGAAGATAAACTTATAAAATTAAATTTACTTTAGGACCAAATTGATAGAATCTGTAAATAATGAGGACCAAATCTATAATTAGACCATTTTTATTTAACACCTAATCAGTAGGTTTTAATGGGTGGTGGCTTAATTGATACCCTGAAATAGTTAAGTGGTCTAATTGTCACAATTAAAAATATAGTTGAGTGGTAATTTATGTAATTTACCCTTTAATAAAAAACAATTAAACTCAACCCGTTCTGAAAAAATTAATGAAAAAAGTTAAATATATCATATACAAAATGTATAATTATAAATATATTAGGTCGGGTGAGAAATTTTAACCTTAAATTCGAACCCATTCGCCTCGACTCCCTCTTTTTCAAAACTCCTCCTATTTTGCCTCGAACTCATTTTTTTTTAAAACCATTCTTATCAAAATTTTAAATTGTAAGAATTAGATTTAACCGTCAATGTTAGAAAAAAATATAATTAATTTAATTTATTGAGTGAAAAAATTCAAAAATTTAATAGATTTTTTAAATTTTTTTAAAGATTATTACACTCTTAATATCAAATTTAAATTATCATAAATATGTACAACTCTAAATAATTTCCTCTGTACCCTTTAACCACCTACACACATTTACTTCTTTAAAATTTATGCAAAACTTCGAAAATTTCACCCAAAATTATCAATTTTCCATTATTCTTAAGCAGCCAAACAAACAGAAGAAAAAACCTCATCACATTTGTTTGGGAAAGCCAAATCTTCGTATCCAAACAGAGCTGGTGCGCAAATCCATTTGAAAATCCCGCTACCACCAACTAAAAACCCCAAAATCCACGGGGTTCGCATATTATCCCCAAAGTTCCAACCTTTTAAAATCAAGGGTTTTGATTTTGCCCAAACTTTGCTGAAAAGGAAGATGAATTCGGGGGATTTACATAACGTTTGGGAAATCAAGGCATTGAAGAGGAAACCTGGAAAAGAAGAAGCCAAAAAATTCTTAGAGAAAATCGCCAAACAAGTTCAACCCATTATGCGTAAGCATAAATGGAGAGTCAAGGTCCTCTCAGAATTCTGGTATCTGTTTAAATTTTATTCATTTTTTATATTTTATTTTGTTAAAGGAGAGGATTTTTTTTTTCAATTATGCTGAATTTGATTTTGTTTTGTTTTTTTTTTTTAGTTTTAATAATCCAGCTTTCCTAGAGCTGAATTGTTGAGAAATGACTTAAAATTTGTCAAGAGTGACAGCCAGAGTCTATGGCAGGAAAAACAAGTTGGCAAGTTGAAAATAATTAATGGAAAATTATTTTTGGTCCCTAAAGATTAGGTTATTTGTAAGTTAGTCTTTAAAACTCAACTATAAATAGGCCTAACCATTTCCATTTTCAAATGTACCAAGTCAAGTATTGAGAGTTTTCTTTGACTTCTAAATTTCTTTCTATTCTCTTGTATTAGAGTGGTGAAAGATGTAGTTAAATATTTTTTCGGGTGTACTTGGGTATCGGGTTTGTGAGAATAGTCTGTGTTGTAACAATTTTCACATAGTGGTTTCTCGGGTTGTCTTTGACAACGGTCGTGGTTTTTTTTCCGGTTGAGAGTTTCCACGTAAAAATCTTGTGTTCTTTTATTCTATTGTTTTCTAGTTTATTTCTCTATTTTAGCCGGTTAATCTCAGGAGGGAAATTATTTCGCACTTTGATTCTCAACAATTGGCATCAGAGCGAGGTTGAAGGAGTGATAATTTTCTTATCCTTGTGGTTGCAGCATTGTCTGAACCTACATTTTGAAAAAGAAATTTTTTCACGGTTAGTTTGAGTTCGTGGTTTCTTGGAGATTGTTCTTGGTTTCTTCTTGATTGATGGTTACTGTGGTAGTGTGAGAGTGCATGTCTAGGAAAGTTCTGACTAAGGAAAGACTTGGTATTTGAGCGATCCTTGTGATCCACCTCTCTTTCCTGGGAACTACATGATGCATTGTTCACGGACTACATTCAGTTGCGATGACATCCGCCATGAAGATTGACATAGAGAAATTTGATGGAAAGATCGACTTTGATTTATGGCAAATAAACATGAAAGACATGTTATTACAATTGGGGACGCACAAGGCACTAAAAGGAAAGCCTGCCAACAATGATTATGGAAAAGCCGGCTCTAGTATGAGTGATGAAGATTGAGAGGATCTTGATTTGAGAGCAGCAAGTTCAATTCGCTTGACTTTGGCAAAGAATGTTCTTCCTAATGTAAAAGGAATCTACTACAGTGCAAAAGAGATTTGGGAGAAATTTGAAGCATTGTACCAAGGGAAAGGCATTAGGAGCAGTTTCATACCTTGCGTATGGATGAAGGTTCCAGGATCTCAGATCATCTTAGTACACTCAATCATATTGTCACTAGATTAGAATCTATTGTAGTTGAGATCAATGATGAAGATAAAGCTCTACGGCTTATATTGTCTCTTCCGACTTCCTATGAACACATGAAACCTATTTTAATGTATGAGAAGGAAACTCTGGATTTTTCAGAGATTGCCAATAAGCTCATTTCTGAGGAGAGAAGGTTGAAGAACGGAGGTCATGATTCCACAGTTCGTGATTCAACAGACTCGGTATTGGCAGTGAACGAGAAGAAGAAAAATAATGTGGTGTGCTGGAAGTGTGGAAAGGCTGGGCATGTAAAGAAAAATTGTCCAGGAGGTGCAAGTTTGGCAACAGGCTCCGAATTAGAAACTAGCATCGCCTCGCTTTTCACATGAGATGATTTTCTTCTATGAAGTTGAGAAGTACGTCCTCATGGTATCTCCGCTTTACCATGGAAGATGATGTGTTGCTGCTAGCGGATCTGATGTTATACACGGGCATTGGTTGGCATTGATGCAAGGTGTATGGTGTCGATGGCTGATAAACTTTTAGAGGGAGCCAACATGGAAGTTGCACCATAAGTTTCAGCATTTTCGACGTGCCGAGGTTTATTTTTATACATGTGTACTTTTTATGGTGGAGTACGACAATTTCTGTTTTGAGATTGTGAAAGCGGTGGAATTTCAAGTCATGGTGGAGATTTGTTGAGAAACGACTTGAAATTTGTCAAGGGTGGCAGCCACCAAAGTCTAAGATGACAGCCACCGAATGTTGAAAATGGAGGAAAAAACAAGTTGGCAAGTTGGAAATAATTAATGGAAAAATTATTTTCTGGTCCCTAAAGATTAGGCTATTTGTAAGTTAGTCCTTAGAACTCAATTACAAATAGGTCTAACCATTTCCATTTTCAAATGTACCAAGTCAAGTATTAAGAGTTCTATTTGGCTTCTAAATTCCTTTCTATTCTCTTGTATTAGAGTGGTAAAAGGTGTAGTTAAATATTTTCTCGGGTGTACTTGGGGTATCGGGTTTGTGAGAATAGTCTGTGTGTTGTAACAATTTTCACATAGTGGTTTCTCGGGTTGTCTTTGACAACGGTCGTGGTTTTTTTTCCGGTCGGGAGTTTCCACGTAAAAATCTTGTGTTCTTTTATTGTATTGTTTTCTAGTTTATTTCTCTATTTTAGCCGGTTAATCTAAGAGGGGAATTGTTCCGCACTTTGATTCCCAACATGAATGTGGGACGTGGCATCCACGTCAAGTTAAGGCTAAGGAGACCGAACCGGGATTGGGATTTTTATCCCTTTGATCAAGTTCTTGATACAATGCTTCACGAGCTTTGCCATAATGCTCATGGTCCTCATAATGCTAGTTTTTACAAGCTTTGGGATGAACTTAGAAAGGTACATTTCATTCTTTTAGATAGTCCCTAATCATCATATCCAGTGCCAAATGCTAGTTTATGGATGGTTCATGTCTATATTACTAATTTTCCTGTTAATGTTTAAGTTTGTGATGTTGTGTATCTTGTGTTGGAACCATAAATGGTTATCAAATAAGAGATTCTGGTCTGTGATGGTCATATTATTAAAAATCATTAATAGGTGTTTATGGAGGTTGCCAAGATATTGCCTATAAATTGATTCATGAATCATGATTGGATATTATCTATGTGGAAAACGAAAAGCTGCTTGAGGATATGTTCGTTAAATGTTTTAATTGTTGTTACAATGTATTTGAGCTCTATGTTAGTTTTAATCCATTTGGGATGTATGTCTTCTTGGGAGAATTGTACTGATCTCTACTCTCCACTGTTCTTTTTTATGTTTTTCCTAATTGTTGTTGTTTTACTTGTGTTTCTTGAAATACAACTATTAAGTAAGGAGTTAGTTAAGGTTTAAGAAAGACGCCCTTTGTTGAAGATCTTGATGTATGAAAATAACTTGTAGAATCTATATTTAATAAGGGCGGCATGCTAGTTATTTATTTCTTTGCATATTTTTCCTTGTTATATTGATGCAGGAATGTGAGGAGCTCATGTCAAAAGGAATAACTGGCACAGGGGAGGGGTTTGATCTTCCTGGGCAGCGCTTGGGTGGATTTTCCCGACAACCTTCACTCTCATCTTTCCGCCAGACTGCATTAGCTGCGGCAGATAACAGAGCACGCTTAGGGTCTCTATTACCTTCTGGACCTAAACGTCTTGGCGGTGACAGCACCATTAAGGATGCACTTAGTCCTATACAAGCGGCTGCGATGGCTGCAGAAAGGAGATTGCACGATGATCTTTGGTGCGGTTCTCATTGTTCTGAGAGTGCTGGAGGTGAAAAAGTTGTGCTGATACTTTGCAGGAACATTTGGACTCAGATCAAGGAGCAGATAAACAGGGTGTCAAAGATGTTTCCAGTGGACGCGCTTTTGGTGGAACCTCTCAGAAACGAAGCCAGGGGCAAGATAAACCAGAATCCAACTTTGTGGATTTAACTACACCTCCAGTATCTGGATCTGCTTTTAACCAAGGTGTCAAAAATCCTAAACGAATCTGTAAATCCAATAACCTTATACCTTCGAGTGCCTCGTCTTCTGTCACCATGCTTAATGATGATTCTCCAGATGATCCAGGAGTAACTGCTATGTGGGAATGCAAATCATGCACTTTATTGAATCCTGTAAGTGTTTCATTCATCAATATCACTTTGTTCATGTACGTTGTTTATAAAGGAATATCATATCGTTTAACATATATGTTCACCATGTTTTCTATTGAATTTTGTGTGCTGAAACATTTTGGGTATGTTTATTTATAATGTCCATGCTCGCATGCTTAGTCTCGCTTTCCAAGTTGTATGGTTTTTATCCTGTGTGGCATTCGGGCACACATATTATACTCTTCACTCTGATTGTTCTTAATAATCATGAACTGAATCTTGTTGAGCAATTTTAATACCCACAGGCCATGATATACTTAATGTTGCCATGGACCATGTTTTTCCGTGAGAGATTCTTTGTGTTACTTCTTTGCATCTTGAACCGGAGAATATACGTTTTTTTTCCTTGTTTTTTTCCCCTCACAGAAACTTACTTTGCACATCCTTGATCTTCAAACGTTGCAGCCATTAGCTCCAATATGTGAGCTTTGCTTCACTGAAAGGCCGAGAGACATCTGTATCAAGTACAAATTTGGTCCTGCAAGTTTTGCACCATGGAAAATGGTGTGAAACTGGATAAATGCTCGGCATGTGATCAATGGAGATATTCACATGGCCCTCCTATATCGACTCCAGCACCCAATGTTGGAACGTGAGAAGTAATATCCCATCAAGGCCAATTTGCTTCAGCTTGTCCAAGTCAACTGATTTTTCCTTGTTAGATATGAAGCTTTTTCAACTGTTTTTGTGGTTATGTTTTATTGATCAGTGTAGAGTGATGGGGGGGGGGGGAAGATCAGTACAGAGTTAACAATCAATTTCCGGTACATATATCATCACAGAGAAGGCATCTTGAAAGTGGTCATTACAGTGTGCGAAATGTAAGATTATGGTTCTCTATGACATGTCATGCAAAGATATATAAAAGAACTTAAGGATTGATTTTATTTAGTTCATTAAGAAAAAGAAATATATATGTATACATATGTTGTGTGTGTGTGTTGGAGATAAGGCTTGGCCTTAAATAATGAAAATAAGAGAAGAATTTATAGTTTCAGCCATTGTTTGCCATCTATAAATTTCATGTCCATAAAAGGTTTAGCTTCTTCATAACTAAGTTTCCTTGACCAGGGCACCCTTTCCCTTGTATCAGATCCTGTTCCCCAGCTCTGGTATTCCCCAAATACTACAGTCCTGAAAAATGTCAAAAAAGTTGTTCATGTATCAGATTTTCGCATTGAAATTAGATAAAAGTATCTATTGAGCTTTATTCCGGAAACGAGGAACATACTTTTGCCTGGAAGGTTCATTCCAGTCACTCCATCCAGCAGGAATTATGACATTGTCAAGATAACAGTTAGAATATACAGTCCTTGAATAGTTTCCCCAAGCTCTTCCCAGTAAAACTTTGCCAGTTCCAGTGATTATGCAGTTTACAAATGAGAAGCCTGTATTATCATTTGGTGAATCTCTGTGGTGTGCTGCAATGGCTCCAGTCTTTTTAGCAGTGGATTCAATCAAACATTCCTGCATTTTAACCAACATTCAAGCCCCAGTTTCATAGTTGTGAAGCAAAAATCTGTCGAATCTTGTATCGAACTTTGTGATAAAATTAGTTACCTGATAGAGTGATCTTGATTTGCCAAAGATGAAGTCCACACTGCCTTGAATGTGGCTATGGTAGAAATAATGTGACCCGGTTTCATCTAAAAGTGTGTCTTGTCCCCCTACAACCTTGACCTTGAAGAACATTGCCTTGTCGCCGTAAATCCTGAGTGCAACAGCTTGCTTTCCAGGTTCTCCAGGAGCTCCAACAACTGAATTCTGCAGCAAAGCATCGATTTCAGTTTATTGTAAGCTATGTTGCTCCGACTCTTCGTTTTTTCTTGAAATACACGTATTTAACACTTGCATATCTAGACATAGCTATAGAAATACGAATCGTGTTAGACACATAACGGTATCTGGAACTCACATAATGCTGAAGGTGATTCATTTATTACCTCAAATGTGATCTCGGTGGCACAGAAATAATCAGATCCTATGGTGACAGAAGCTGATCTGTAAGTTCCCATGCTTCCACCATGGCTGTACCTATCAGAAGCTTTGTTTTGCCATGAAATTATGGTGTTCTCCATTTGACTTTCGTTCCCGACGAACGATATATACGGCTTCAAACGCGGAACAATTACTTTCTCCCTGCAAACAAAAAGAAGAATTGAAATGAACGTCACCAGTAAAAAGACTAAAACATTGTTCATCAATGTTCAAATTCCCCATGAATGTAAATTATGAAAAATGCACATATACAAACCTGTAAATCCCAGGAAGAATATAAATCTTAACTCTTTGTTGATTATTCTCAGGAACCATGTTTACAGCTCCTTGAATTGTGATGGAATCTCCGCCGCCATTTCTATCGACTACAATGACTCGACTTTGATTATGATTAGCTGTTGAAGTATTCAATCTGGTTTTATGTTCATCAACTTTCATGTCATCCCAACTGATGAAATCCTTCCTATATACTATCTCATTAGTCTTCGATAAACCGACTCGAAAACAACCAGTGAAAGCAGCCATAACCATGACCAAACCGCAACGACAGTCCATAACTCGGATTCTATCAGAGCCTTGGCATTGAACAGAACCAAAACCCAAGAGAATCCCATGTTGTGTATTTCAGTTTCTAGCATATATATTGTGAAGGGATTATTAAAGCTTGCAAGAATCAATTTAGAATTGAAATGAAGTTTTCGATTCGAGTGAAGAAGTAAAGAATTGAAGAAGGAAGTTCATGAGAGTTTTGTGCATGGCCAAGAAGAAAAAGGGGGTTAAAGAGAGGGCTTAAAATGTGTTACTTTGAAGCTTGTTTTGAGCATGAAGAATGTGGTTTCTTGATGTTCTAGTTTAAAGAAATTGAGGAAGCAAAGCAACACCTTTCATCTTCTTTTTATGAGAGTTATCTAACATGCATACAAAATAGGATAATGTTCATTCTCGATGATCTGAGTTCGAACAACTTTATCTGCAAGGTATGTGTGTGTTATAAAAGAATTAATAAAAAGTATGAGCAATACTACGTTGTAATCGCCTTAAAATTATTATTAAAAAAAACAAGCATACACAAACGTGCCTACGGGCTACGAGTCCATTGTTTTTGTGAAAAATCTAATCTTAAACCCACATATTTTGGTTCCAAATGTTAGCCGCAGAGTCTGCAAAAGTGATCCCTTCCCACATTTAAAATATGAAGTTTCAATGTCATTATCTTAAGTTCTTAAGCAAAGTTGATTTTCTTTTTTTCCTCCCAAAACCCTTTGGATTCTGTCTCTGTCTCTCTGTCTTCGGTTCTGTCTGTTAAAGACTAAGACCAATTAATTAAACCCTTTGGTCGGATTTCATAAATTTTAAAGGATGATGTCTGCTAAGATTAAGATTAATTAAACCCTCTGGCCTGACTTCATAAATTTTAAAACATTCATATAACCACCGCGTTTGCAGTTACGGCGATCGAAATCAGAGCGATTGTTGGCAGTGCTGGTGAGGTCGTTGGTATGGTGGTGGAGGTCTTCAGGGCGACATTTTTATTGAACCGGAGATGTTCAAATTATTGATTGAGAGGGGTTTGATTGTAAACTTCGATAGTTATCCAGATTTTATTTTAGAATTAGATATGAAACAATAGTTGAAGGATTTAGTTGGTGTTTTAGTAATAATTAAGGCTAAAATAGATATTATTTTGTTTACATGTCACATCATCAATTTAACACCGGTCAATAAAATGATATTTTATTATAAACTAGTTATATAGATAGTTAAAATATTTGTCAACAATCTCTAAAAAAATTTAGTTGACACTCTCACTTTCTTTTAGTTTGTGGGTTCAAAATTATTAAAACAAAATTTTCTCTTTCTTAAGTAAAAATTATTAAAAAAAATTAAATGTTCAAATAAAAAAATATTTAACAAAAATTGCTTCGGGTTCCAATTCAAAGTTGATTATATAAGAAAGTCAAACTCTACTTACATAAAACATAACTATAATAATCTTAATAGAAAAAAAAATATTTATTTTAAAAAATACTAAATTTAAGTAAATTTAAAAAATATAAACATATATTATCCCACGTCTTAAAATTATTAAAAAGAACTTGTACTTTAAACATGAACAAGACGTGACCATATCACAATTCATGGACCATTGACAAATGTCTTTCTTATCTTTTCCTCCTTTAAAAATTATTAAATAAATTTAACTAATTACGTTACTTATAATTTCAGTCAATAAAATTTATTTATTTTAAAATAATTTTAAATAATATTCACTTCTTATTCAATAGAAAATAAAATAAATATATCTTATTCAATAGAACCACATATAATAGATGAACCAAATTTATTTAATAATTTTTCGTATTTAGTATTCCACCTTTTATCTCAACATAGTTATTATTTTTCAAGGCACGTAATCGCCCACGTCACACCTTGCTTTCAAACATAAAAAATGGGTAAAACTTTGATACACAGGCTGTGTAAAATTAATTTTACACGAGCTTGTGTATTTACACTATAAAAACCCAAATTCTAAATTCCTAACCCTAAACCTTAAACCCTATACACTAAATTCTAAACACTAATCTTAAATTCTAAACCCTACAACCTAAACCCTACAACCTTAAACCCTAAACTAAAACCCTAACCCCTAAAATTAAAAGGCACGGGTAAATTAAAGTTTACGTCTACTGTGTATCAAAATTTTTTAAAAAATTTTGAACCTTACTTTACTTTGCTAAAAAAAGTTGAACTACAAAGATGATCCCTTGACTATAAGGTACTTTTTAATTGAATCACCTTACTATAAAAAATTATAAAATAATCACTTCAATTATCGAAAGTTACAAATAAATCTTTTTAGTTGAATAATTAACATGAGATAAGTGACGGTTAATAAATTTAGTTAACTGACAATTTAGTCCTTTGATTTTGTTTTCTTTTATCACAACTCCACTCATCATCATCCCTCGCCAACACTTTCATCGACCATCACCAATCACCTAATCAACCACACTAATTATTGGAGCAGCCATGCAATTCCTTCAATCAAAGCCTCTTTGCATCTTATCCATCTCATTTGGCACGACAATCTATCAAGTGCAATGCTGATGGATTATTTCATTTTGTCACTTTTAATATCTCAAGTGACTAGTTTGTAATTTTTTATAGTCAAGTAATCTAATTAAGCAATACTCTATAATCAATGGACTATCTACCTAATTTACCAAAAAAATAGCCCTAAACTTAAAAATTAAAGTATAGCCTAAAAAAATGAGAATTTGATAATAAATGTTCTAATAGCATTCTTCAATTTAACTTAGATAACAATATTCTTTTTCAATGCTATTCCTATAACGAATTATTATAAATTATTATTTTGTTTAACCACTAGTACGGCGGCATTCGGCTTATTGACCGATAAATTCAGATCAAGTTTTACAGAGATCCATTATAGGAACAAGCCATTCTAATATAGTTTTTTTTTCTATTCGCAACTTTAAGATTCAAATTTCTAACCTTATTTAAGGGATTTAACATCTCATTCGGTTAGAAAAAAGAGAGTAAAGAATGAGAAAAACATTTGTTCTACAAAGATATATACAACCAAAAAAGAAGATAATAAGGACCGCAAATTGTTGAGGGTAAAGGTAGTGCAACATTTATAGGTTAGCATCAAGTCTGACTATACATTCTATTCACAATCATAGTGTTTATTTAATGGCAAAGGCCAATCTTTACAAGCTCTACTTTTATACGAAAAAAACAATTGATATATGAACAAAATGGGATGCCTATGATATATTCGTTTCGGTTTTTAGAATGAATAGAAATGGTTGTTTTCACTTAACCTAAGAAATAAATCTATACCACTTATAATAAATGTGCTGTTTGAATTGGATACCACCTATTTTAGTGATGTCAATTCCGTTATGAAATAACAAAGAAAATGTTGAAACATGGTTTTAGTAGGTGAGTTTTTCATCGGGAATTTTGTATGCACAATGCCTCGAATTCGAGACATGCTTGAATGATATTAAGCTGTTTACTACTTAGACTAATCTCGTTGACAATTCTTATATATTATTATATTCGTGTTACTATAACTGTTTCGGATTATTACTTTGGAATATGTTATATATTTATTACGAACGATAATGTTACGTTTTCCTCTTTTTCTTTTTTTTGAATAGTCTAAAGGTAATATTTGTTTATAAATATTCTTAACTTTTTGAGAATGAGCTGATCAAGCTCGTGTCTCTAAGGATAAATGTCATCCGCTTTTTTACTAGGACACTCGTTGAATTCATGTTAGGTTTTCCTCTTCTCTAATTCAATATAATATTTTATATATTTTTAGATTAAAATATAGTATTTTATTGTGAAAGATAATGTTTCGGAGTATTACTTTGGAATATGTTATACATTTTTAGATTAAAATATAGTATTTTATATTTTATTATCTATTTGATATCTATTTTAGTAAAATTTTATTTGAACATTTAATTTTTTACAATTAATTTGTGATAGTGGGAAAAGTTAGTGGAAAACTGCTATGCCGCGATTAAAACAAATTTTTACAACAGTTTTTAAAGTTTTTCTTCTTCAATTTTTTCTTTAATGCCGCCGACGGCCTTTAATCGATTTATTAATTTTGTATATAAATAAAATTTATCATCGTCGATGAAAGTCTTATTTTTAAGTTTGTTTTCTTGTTTTTTGTTTCGCTTTGGCAGATTCACATTACATCTATTTTTTGTAGTTTTTTCGTCTATTTTTATAGCGATTTGTTCGCTTGCTTCTATAACAGTTTTAGTCCGTCTTTGTAATAGTGTTGCATGCTTTTCATCAATTTAGTATTCGTATGACGAGTATCAGCGAGCATTCTTAGCAGCGAAGATCGGTGGTCTGTGATGCTTATGATCCCCTTTTTTAATTTTGCCGAGATGCCCAAAACTAGCAACAGAAAGATTTGCTTTCTTCATAGAGTGCTTTGTTCAAAGTGGTTGATTGTCAGATTTCATTCAGAAAAGACTTATATACAAGTTTTCTGAAAAGTGAGGAATTATAATTTTTTTATGTTTTTCACACTCTTTGAAATTTGTTGTTTTATGTCATTCATATTGAATTTTTAATGTTTGAGTGTGGTTCTTTTATAAACTCTCTCACTTTAAATATAATCTAATATTCTTTTCTTTTGTTCTTCTTAAACATTTCCAATTTGTCATGTGGTCCATTAAAATATTTTAAATACTTTTTTATTAAAATGAGAGTATTATCACGTGATTAATTAAAAAAAATTTAAACCTTGATCTGGTAAAAGTCTATTTATTATCAGCTAAACTAATATTTGTTGATATTGTTTAGTATATTAAATTATTGAAAGAAATCTTAATTATTATCGATTTGCTTAACTTACTTTTATGAATTTTATTGCATCTAAATAAAGTACTATATTTTGATTTTTATTCATATAATTTTTTCTTAGAAAGTCTTTTTAATTACAAAATAACACATGTTTATATTTTTAGGTATAAACTAAAAAAATATTTTTAACGTTTGACTGAATAATAATTTTAGTTTCTATTCTCTTTTGAAATAATTTAACCCTCAATATTTTATTTTCGGTCAAAATAGTTAATTTGCGGATAAAAATTGTTAGCCAATTAACAATAAATTATTTGAAATGACGTGTCAAACATACATGACAGTGCACGCTGACATGACGATGTCATATAGACAAATGTGTTAATTTAAAAGAATGAGACATAAGTCAAAAATTAATTTTATAAAATTATATAAAATATATTTTTTTCTGCTGACGTGTCATTCTGTAAATTCATTTCAAGCTGTTAACCGTAAGTTGAGTAATAATTTTTATCCGTACATGGAACATTTTGACCTAAAATAAAATATTAAGTGTTAAATTACTTCAAAAAAAAATATGAGTAAAAATAACTATTCAATTAATCATTAAGGGTATTTTTTAACATTACGGCTGTTTTTTAACTTTTTAATATCTCACAAAACTGTTTAAACTTATTGACTACAAAGAATTGAATAAAAAATTTATTTAAATATAAATATATTTCAAAAAGACCATTTTTACACTTTTGGTGGGGCAGCTTAGAACTCCTATAAAGTCTCAATTTTCCATGAAAATTTTTAGGATACCTCGTCCTTTGCCTCTTCCTTTAGTTACCAACAATTCTCTTCTTTCTCACCCAGTCTTCTCCATCAATCTTATCATCCAATCTTTTCCAATCCATGGCTACTTGCATCGACACCTCAAGAACAACCGAGCAATCCCAAGTTTCCCAGTGTCCAAACAGGTCTCCACCTGATGAAAACCGTTACAAGTCTGCAAATTTCTGCAGACCCGCTTTTCCTGACCATGTTTCCAGCATACCCTTTAGTGAAAACCACTCAAATTTCATCCACACAAGAAAAAAAATCTGATTTTTCTTTTGAAGAAGAAGCAAAGATTTGTTCTTTTTGGCTGAAAATGAAGGAAGAAGCAAGGTTAGATTCTGAGCAAGAACCCATCTTGTCAAATTACTATTACAGCTCAATTTTGTCTCAGAATTCATTAGGCAGTGCTTTAGTTAATCATTTGTCTATCAAATTAAGCCATTCAAGCCTTCCTAGTTGTATTTTATTCGATATTTTCATGGCAGTTGTTTTGGAAGATAATGGAATCATAAAAGCTGCCAAGGAAGATTTAAAAGCTGTTAAAGAAAGAGACCATGGATCAAACTTCACACATTACTGAATGGTCTGATTATGTCATTTAGAGGGCTAATAAGTTTTCCTTTTTCCATGTTTTGGAGCCTTTCTGTTTGTGTTATAAGAAAGAATTGAAGTTCTTTCCTTTAGCAAATGGAAGAGTTTCTAGCTGATCCCATGCTTGCTAAACCGGCTTACTTAAGCTGTTTATTAAAGTCAGCTTTGCTGTAAGTAGAATATATAATAATAATATTTCTTGTTACTTCTTTTTTATATTTATGATGTACTTTTTATATATTCATCATAAATGGAACCACAATCTCTGGTTTATATAGAATTTTGTGATAAAATCTTGAATCAATTGCATCACAAGTCCTTGAACTATGACACTCATTTTAAATTG
Organism: Hibiscus mutabilis; assembly: GCA_019671005.1. Taxonomy (NCBI): domain Eukaryota; kingdom Viridiplantae; phylum Streptophyta; class Magnoliopsida; order Malvales; family Malvaceae; genus Hibiscus; species Hibiscus mutabilis. The sequence goes on along the minus strand of CM033712.1, from coordinate 79,231,501 downwards.
GTCTTTAAACTTCAAAATATTTTAATTTTAGCCTCAAATTATGACCTTCATTCTAATTTGGTCCTCAAACTTTTTGAACATTCTAATTTCATCCCCAAATTATCAATATATGCTAATCATATCTTGTGTTAATAAATTTGTTATAAAAATTGTTAATTGTCATGAAACATTGATGTGTATTATGTAATAATATGATGTGGTATAAACAATAATTTGACGATGATATTAGATTGTTAAAAAAGTTTGAGGAACAATTTAGAATGAAAGTCATAATTTGAGGATGAAACATGATTGTTCAAAAGTTTGGGGGTTAATTTAGAATGAAAGTCATAATTTGAGGATGAAACATGATTGTTCAAAAGTTTGGGGGTTAATTTAGAATGAAGGTCATAGTTTGAGTATGAAAGTTAAATGTTTTAAAATTTAGGGGCCAATTTAAAATATGTGTCATAATTTGGAGACGTGTGGTGCAATTAACTCTAAAATCTTTCACTAATTTCTTTTGACATTTGAAGAAAGTTTGAGCTGAAAAAGTACTGAGATGAGAGATTGAGACATTGATAAATAGTTTCTTTATTATCATTTTGAACATGTCCGTATGAGATATATATTTGTATCTAACACTTATATTTAGATTCAAATAACGTTAGAACACTCATTTTAACGCTAGCCACGACCACCAACAACTTCTAGTGAAAAAGCAAAACATGTCATATAGATAATGTTGATACTTGAGAAAGAAAGTAGTGATTTCATGGAGCTTTCCTGATAGTATTTTGAAAAGATCTGGAGAAAGTCTGTTCTGAGGTTTTGAGTTTTGACCAAAATTTTTGTCCATTAAATTTGGTAATTGATCTAAGCATGGCAATTTAAGTTATAGGAACAAAATTCGTCTGTTTTTATTCCTTTATATGTTTTACAAATGATTTTGTGTCAAATGTATTAATGATTATTTTTTAATGTTTTAATGATTATTTTTATTTTATTGATAATACACATGCCATAAAAGCAGTGAGGGGTTTTGAATCTCCAACCCCTAAAATTAGACTTACAGAAACAAAATATTTTCACTTTCAATGTATGGTATAATTACCCTTTATTTTAACATTGCATATATATTTTAAAAAAACACATCAACAATATTGTCACCATCAAAGCTGACTCGTCAATCGCCATCATCTAATTTGGACAACTATAAGGACTAAATTGATAAAATTAAAAAAAGGCTTAAATAAAAAATAGGTGCCCAAAGTATACCTATTTTGAACTTTAGGCGCCTAAAGTATTTTTTGTAAAAATAGGTGCCCAAAGTTTTAACCGTTATAATTTTAAGAGCCTGGCCGTTAAAGGGTGTTAAAAAAAGTCAACCAATCAATGCTTGACACATGGCACTAAAATTATTTTTTTAAAAATTAAGGAAAAAAACTCAGAATTTTCAATTTTTCATAGAATCCCAAAATTTTGTAAAGTTTACAAAATTGTCCCCAAATTCCTAAAATTTCCTAAACCCAAACCTCCAAATCACCGTCGCTTCTGCCGCCGATCGCCGCCTCTAACCATACCCCTTTGGTCGCCGGACCAAGGTGGTCATTTCCCATAACAAGGCGTCACCAGAAATGCCGAACGGCGTGCAACCGAACGTCAAACATCGAACGCAAAATCGACATTCGGTGGCACGCCGTTCGACGCGTTCTGGTGATGCCTTGTTAGGGGAAATGACCGCCTTGCTCTGACGACCAAAAGGGTATGGTCAGGGGCAATTTTGGGGGTTTGGGTTTGAGAAATTTTAGGGATTTAGGGACTGTTTTGTAAATTTTACAAAATTTCAGGATTTTATAAAAAAATTGAAAATTCTGAGTTTTTTCCTTAAAAACGTTTAAAAATAAAATTAGTGTCACATGTCAAGCATTGATTGGTTGCCATTTTTAACACTCCTTTAACGGTCAGACATCTAAAATTATAACTGTTAAAACTTTAGGCACTTAAAATTATAACGGTTGAAACTTTGGGCACCTATTTTTATAAAAATACTTTAGGCACCTAAAGTTCAAAAGAGATATACTTTAAGCATCTATTTTTCATTTAAGCCTTAAAAAATATGTAAAACTATTAATTTTTTTAATAGCCCAGCAACATGTAAAACTATTAATTTGAAATTACTGCAAAGATAAAAAAATATATCTTTTTAAAAAATAATAAATTTCAGTAATATAGATAAAATGAAAATATACAAAAGGACCCATTCGATAAACATTAATGTTTAAAATTGCCCACTGAATTAGTCTTATCGATTTGTCAATATCTTAACCAAGACCAATAGTTTGTGGCCTTACATCAGCTTGACCGGAATAAAGAAATAAGCAGCCATGAAAGCAGTGAAGTAACGTTACTACACTATAGTAAATGGTTGGTTAGACTTGGAGGGATTCAAACTATTTGGCTACACATTTGACTTCAAACTGAGCTGCTATATTTAATAATATTCTCCATATTTATATTTGCATGATTAGGGGTGAGCAAAACTCGACGAAACTCAAAAAAAAAAATTAAAATTTTTGACATGAAAAATTTCAATTCGTAAAAATTTTTAAATACAGTTTGAGTTATAAAATAAGAATTCAAATAATTCAAATTTTTTATTAATCAGTGGATTAGTTTTTAAATTCGAGTCGATATCACAACTTTGTCCGATGAATGTATATTACATATGAAAAAATATAAATAAATGTATATTGTATATGCTTTTAGAAAGCCGTTTAAATTGGAATCAAATATTATCACACCATTATAAATATCTATAATTAAATTCAAACAGAAACTCGAACAACTTGAATTGACTAAAAAAATAAATAAATTTAAATTATAAAATAATAATTATTAATTTTTTGATTCCAGTTGATCGAGTGTTGATTGTTTTAATTTGCTGCTCTATTGGTCATCGTAGCCAGCAATCATGACTCAACTACCAAGCATACACTACTCTTCATATTAAGGTTAATATATTCTTTAGTACTTCTACTTAGTTTCAAAGTTCAAACTGGTACTTATATTTTTAGGTAAACTACACCTACAACCATTGAGTTATTAGTAAGATTACATTTTCTTCATTGAACGTCTCGGGATGGGTTATTTTCGTCACTACATCGTTAACTTATGATAGAAAGATGACGTGACCATTTATAATTGGTATAATAATATATTTAACATATGATATTTACACATTTTTTTCAATTTAATCCATAATTATAAAAAATACCCTCAATATTTATAATTTGTCAATTTTAGTCCCTAAAAGACTAAACAAATCTTCTTTCATTTTCACCAAATTATTAACAAACCCCTCAAATCACATTGATATACGAGTGGCTTCAAGGTTCAAATTTATATTTATACTTTTAGGACATTTAGTTGAATATCAAAATATGCGATAAAAAAATTGATCTCATTTCGAAATAAAAAAACAATTAAAATATCATTTAATATATATATATATATATATCCAGTTAAATCGTCAAACTAACTAAGCAAATTCAAGAAAGAAATAGTATGTTAGCTCTTGATATTATTATGAAGAAATATCAAATATATATCAACCATAACATAAATTGTGTCACAATAAAAAAAACACTATATGAGAAAAACAAACAAAACTATATCGTAAAAGATTTACATAAACACACTAATTAAATATACAGAATTAATAAATTTATAAAATTTATACAAAATAATCCTAACTCAAGTTGATTCATTAGTTTGGTGTAGGCAGTCAAAGTACTTCAAGCCCAAGTATATATAGTTTGTTTTGATAAACTTTGCCGGCCAGCGAATAAAAAATAAAAACAACCTCAACTGGGCTCTCTATTGGACACCTGTCCTGGTAAATATTCTTGATTTAATTTATTTTTTATAAAAAGTCACCGGTTTTATTAAGGAAGAAAATATCTAGAATTACGACGAGGATTTACAATCATAATAACTAAACAATAATTTAACCAAATTCCCTAAATCCTAACTACAAACCTTAACCTTAAACCTTACTTATTTTTTAGTGTGGGGCATACATAGGAACACCGAAAAGGGGTAGAAGACTTTTATCCTAATAAACTATACACTTAAGATTATACAAAAACTATGCACGAAAAAAATTAAATACTCAGCCAAAAAATTTGAACAAAACATAAATACGAATATATCAAACTTTCTAAATAAAAATTGAAATTCATTTTTTTGTGTTACTATTCAATTTCGACGATGATTAAAAATTGGACTAAAATGTAAATCCATGCGACCATCTTTCCAAACTAATGACTTTCCTCATAAAAAAATTTTGATACACATTTTATATAAATATATGTTTACACGTGACTTTTAAGCTTGGGTTAGGTGTTTAGTTTAGGGTTAAAAGTTTAGGAGTTTAAGTTTAGGGTTTAAGTTTTAAGGTATTAAGGTTAAGAATTTAAAATTTGTGTTTTATAAGATAAAACACATGCTTGTATGAAATTAGTTTTACATAACATGTGTATTAAAGTTTTACCCAAAATAAAATTCAGTTTATTGTAATCTTCCACAAAAATGTATCTTTCAAACATGTGAGCCAAGCAAATTTGTTTGTATCTCCCGTCTTGTAATCCAAAGTACTCTATAAGTTCACAAATTCAAGGCCATGTCCAAATAAGCTTCACAAATTTTCTTTTCCAGCTATGGAGTTTCAACTTCCTTCGTTCCCAGTCCTCTTCACCATCCTCCTTGTTTCCTTCTTCATATTCAGAAGTTTAAAGAAATCAAAACCCAAAAACTCAATCCCAGGGCCAAGGAGATTGCCGGTCATCGGAAATTTGCACCAAATCGCCGGCCCTTCACCCCACAAGACCCTCAGAGACTTGGCCCTCAAGCATGGACCACTCATGCACCTCCAGCTCGGCGAAGTCTCGACGGTCATCGTTTCTTCACCGGAAGTGGCGAGAGAAGTAATGAAAACACACGACATCAACTTCTCCTACAGGCCGGCACTCGACGTCCCAAGAATCTACACTTACGATTTCACTAACATCGCCTTCGCGCCCTACGGCAACTACTGGAGACACCTTCGTAAGGTCTGCACCACCGAGCTGTTGAGCGCCTCCAGGGTCCAGTCGTTCCGATCGATAAGAGAGGAAGAGGTTATGAATCTCGTGAAGACGATACACGAAGGCGGCGGGAAGCCGGTGAACCTCAGCACCAAGATTTTCTCGTTGACGTATGGGGTGGTTGCCAGAGCTGCGTTCGGGGGGAAATGCAAGGATCAAGAGACATACATCGACAGCATCACGGAACTCACAAAGTTGCTTTCCGGGTTCGTCGTGTCGGATTTTTTCCCGTCGATTAAGGTGCTTAAGTATTTAAATGGCGTGGAGAAGAAAGTCATGAAGATGCACAAGGAGAACGATAGGATTATCGAGAACATCATTAGGGAACATAGGGAGAGAAGGGCGCGACTAAAAAATGGCGATGAACAAGGTGAACAAGAAGATCTTGTCGATGTTCTTTTGAGGATTCAAGAGGAGAACGAGTTCCCCTTGGGAGACAAGAACATCAAGTCAGTCATCGTGGTCGGTATTCAGTAACCCTTTGTTTATCTTCGTATAATCACACTAGAATATTCTAATAAAATAAATTTAATCTTTTTAAAATGTTTTACAGGACGTTTTTGGTGCGGGAAGTGAAACATCGTCGACAACCGTGGAATGGTCACTCTCCCAAATGATTAAACACCCACAGGTGATGAAAGAGGCACAAGATGATGTACGGCAAGTTTTCGGACCTAAAGGAAACGTAGACGAATCGGGTCTCCATGAACTCAAATACTTGAAAGCCGTCATTAGAGAAACCTTCCGAATTCAACCATCGGTGCCATTGTTGCTCCCCCGAGAATGCAACCAAGCTTGTGAAATCAACGGCTACGAAATTCCCGCCCAAACCAGAGTCCTCGTCAATGCATGGGCGCTGGGGAGAGACCCTAAACACTGGAACGACCCAGAAACGTTTTACCCCGAGAGATTCCTCAACGGTTCAGTCGATTACATGGGAACAAATTACGAGTTCATCCCATTCGGTGCCGGAAGAAGGATGTGTCCGGGGATCACATTCGCGACGCCGAATCTCGAGCTGCCGTTGGCACAGTTGTTGTTCCATTTTGACTGGAAGTTGCCGAATGGAATGAGGGGGGAGGATCTGGATATGACTGAGATTTTTGGCATAACTGTGAAGAGGAAAAATGACCTTGTTCTTGTTCCAACTCCATATCATGGTTCTAAAATTGTCCATTAGAATCACAAAGGAAGAAAAATCTGGGTTTCTTGCTATTTGTGTCGTAGCCGCCGCCATGTAAGACCGTAAGATTAATGATCCTATTGTGTATACTGTATACCCCAAAACATAATAAGTTGTCCCTGTCACGTATTTGGTAAAACAAAATAAGCTAATGCCATTTTTTTTTTTCCCTGAGTCATTTTATTGTTCCTGTCTTGCACTAATTAAGAGAACTCATTCATAATCGAACAAGTGGTTCCAATAGAAAAAATTATATATTTATCTTAAAAAATTTAAACTTTAATTACTTTGTCTGTAAAATAAGTGTATTGTCAAAATATTAAAAAAAATATATAAACATATACTACCTCGTAATCTAAGATTATTCAGACTAAAAAGAACTAAAGGTGTGTGCTTTGTTGAATTCTTCCCTAGAATCTGTGTTGAATGATTTTATAGTACAGCTACTCGTTCAAAAATATATTTCGAAACATTATAGCATGCTTCTTATTCGTTGAATTTAGACAACTACATACACGTGTTTAAATCATCCATAGAAAAGATTTGGGGATGGAAAAATATAGGAGATATCATTGTTTGTACAAAAATTCAATGTTTAATTAGTCAAACTAGTTTATTATTTTAAGGCAGCCAAAATTGATAGGCTTTACACAATGAATTTAATATTGTTGACTAAGAAGACAGCAAACAAAGCGACGATTTCATTTAAATTTACTGAATAAGTAGAGTTGATTGGAGTATACATAATTCCATTGCATTACCTTGCACTGTCAGCTAGGGAATGGAATGAACCTGTATTTCACTCATACAAATATCGGTACGTGAATGGAAATAAAGACAAAAAATAATAATTTTAAAATTATAAGGTACAAATATGACAAAAATATAACCATATAAATTATTATGTTTAAACTAAGCCGCATGGTGGTAAAGGAACAGCCTGTGCTTCTAAAATGTGCAAATAATTTATAAATGTACCGATAAATTTTCACGTGTGATGATACTTTTATTTATCTTTGCTTTTATTTTTGCTTTCAGATTTTACACCAAAATTGGGTTATTCATCCGTTCTAATAAGATTGATTTGATTTAGACTGGATGTAAGGTTAAAAAATTTAAAATTTAAAATTTATTTCAATGAAACAACAAAATTTCAATTTGAAAGGGTTTGTTCAATATCACTTTTTTTTTTATTAACACATAGTCTAATGCAATCACAAGGGCTCAAGCGGCCTAACCAAAGAAATGCATATTGAAGAGTCAGGCCCAAAGCAGAATAACAAGTAATTTTGTAAACCATTCACAAATGGGGAAAGGACCATGATCATATTGTAGAAATTATTTATTCAACGACTTCTCTAATAATTTTTGTGATTAATATATTCAAACTTATTCTTTAGCATATAAAATTTGGAAGACTTTATAGAAGAATGGGTAGTTTTAGGGTAGGACATCCCTAGGGTTACAATTAAAATGAGGCGGATTTATACAAATTCTTACTTAGTTGATAAGTATTTGTGTAGTTACACAAATTTTTACTCAAATGATAAGAATTTAAGTTATAATATAAGAATTTGTATAATAACACAAATTCTTATATAAAGTAAAATCTACACAAATGAACACAAATTTTTACCCGATTAGTAAGAATTTTGGTTATACCTAAATTATTACTCAGTCCTACACAAATTCTTATAAAAATAATAAGAATTTATATAGGGCCGCATTTTAGCCTCACCCTAAGGTGACTCACTTTAAAATTTCCTGTATAAGTATAGAACACTACAACCTTTCCTTTTTAACTTTGTTTAGCTGGCAGCGGTATTGGCTTTGATGGTGATTGTCGACTACCGATTTTTTTTTGTTTTTAATAAGAATAATTTTATCTTTGTGTTATGTCTTACTTTGCCTTTATGACACATTTATCTCTGTCTTTTAGCACATTTTTCATCTTCTTTTTCGGTCGTTTGGCCGTTCTTTTTATTTTATGGGTTTCAAAGGTGAATTTGATAACGTCACGATTGATCAAAATGACACTTACTTATAATCTTGTTGATCTTTCTTGCTTTGGACTTTCGGATTAAAATTGAATACTCAATTTGCATTCGTGGATTATTTCTCACGGCATTCGACTCTGATTTACAATTTTCGATAGTCTTTTAATAACTCAATCCCCTTCTATTAATTCTACAAAAGACTTCGTCCAATCCTAATATAAGGTGAAATTTAATTTTTAAAAAGTGATCATAAAAAAAATTGATAAATAAATCACTTTTACTGTCACACTACAAAATCACAATATAATTTTACCTTATACGATTTCTCGTTTAATTCTTTCAAATCATCGAATCTAAATAAATAACCAATTTGCAGTTGAAGAAAAGAAAGAAATGATGCAATATATTTAATCCTATTTTTCGATGTATAGTTGGCCCAAGAACAATGCTTTTCTTTCACTTTTACCCCTAAAAATATCTTATGAGATATTTTCTTTAGGTACGAAACCTCCCCTTTTTTCTCAAACTTGGGAAAAGAAGGAACAGATAGATAACCTCTCCTTTCTTTTCTATCAGGAGACATGAAAGAAAGGATGTATAATTAAATCTCATTTTTTTATGGACAGTGTCCCCAAAATTAATGGGTGATTTTAGGTTACAGTATGATTAAGATATAACACCAACTGATATGTTAAAAACATAAAACTTAAAGTAATATTTTAGGTTAATAACAAGTATCAAAAATTGATTTTAAAGTATAGATACTTATCACTTTTAATAATATTTTTAAATTGATGTTAAGTATCAATATTTGTTTCTAAATTTCGGTACTTATTATGAGATCATCAACTAAAAATATTATCAAAAAATATAATATTTTAAGTTGATAAATAACATTTTAAATTTCATATTTTATAATATTTTAGTTGTGTCGCACTGTCACCTTGTTGTTCGTCAAACTCTCCTAAATTAGTACTTTTCTTTCCCTTGATTCCATTTCTACCCCTAAGAAAAATCTTATGAGATATTTTAAAAAGGCTTAAATGGAAATTAAGTATCTAAACTACATCTTTTTTAAATTTTAAGTGTAAACTATTTTTTTGTAAAAATAGGTACTTAAAATTTCAACTGTTACAATTGTAGGTTTTCGGTGTTAATTGTTGTTAAAAAAATTGTTAGCCAATTATAATGTGACATGTGGCTGATTTTAATTTTAAATTTCTTTTAATTATTTTTTTAAAATTAATAATTGAAATTTTCAACAAAAAAACTCCTAAATTCTCGAAATTTCAAAAAAACCCCAAATTACTAAATTTCTAAATCCCCCAATCCGCCCACTCTCGTCATTATTGGTCACGTTGTTGGTGACGGAATGGAACGTCCTCCCATTGTCCAAACACCCATACACCATTCGTTGTCGTTCAACCGCCGCGAATCATTCGAACGAATTTTTTAAATATTTTGACATTCGTCCGGCATTTTGCACGACTTCAGTCAATTTTTGATGACAGGGTGGTAGGGAAAACGGTCGTGGTGATTCAATGACAGATGTGGTGGGCGGCGACGTGACCATCGACGGCGGAATCGACTCAAATTGCAATTTGAGTTTTGGTGAGTTATGGATTTTAAATTTGGGGCTATTTTGTGAATTCTAAGAGTTTTTAAATAATAATTTAAAAATAAAAGAAATAAAATAAAAAATATTTTTTTTTTAAAAATAACGTAATAACAAAAGACGTATAAAATTATAACGATTGAAACTTTAAACAAATATTTTTACAAAAAAATAATTTAAATACCTAAAATTAAAATAGTATAGTTTAATCACTTATTTTTTTTTTCATTTAAGACCTTTAATTAAAAAATAGAAAAGTTTGGACAAGGGTAACCTAACAGGAGGATAGATTCCTCATCTTTTTTAAAATTAGTTGACTCAAAAAATCTCAAAAGTTTTAGGTTTTGAATGAATTGGATTGGGTTCTATACTTCACACCCGAATTTAATTTGTGATTTTCGGGAATACATTTTCTTTCTTATTCACGTGGTTGATCTTGGGGGGGGGGGGGGAGTATTGAATTAAACTTGTCACATCCAGGTCAGGACCAACATTAAAGTATATTTATTGGCTTGTAGGGTTTTTTAATTATAATGTAATATTTGTATAATTTTTTTAATTTATTAATAACATACATATATTGTACATATATAACATTCGAATCTAAATTATTTAAATAAAATATATCATCTATTATCGTTAGAATACTTCACGGGTTCTATTGGCTTGTAATTTCAATAACGCAAAAAGTTCCAAAGTTGAATGATTATAAACCAAACCACTCACTTTCACCGGATGAAATCTTAGACTCGTCAGCCTATCAGTTTGGCTCCTTAGAACTCTGAAAGGTCCCTTCCAAGCTTCGTCTCCCCCGCACCGATAGTTAGGTCCAACTCGACCTATGCTCATCAAACTCGGCAAATCAAACTAAAAAACACTAGAGTTGTGTTTGAGATGTACCTTTCTCTCGGTTACATTTACTCTAAAATGGGTCAACCCTTCTTTCTCCACGAAGTCTGGCCCCCTTTGCATCGAACCTTCTTCACTGAAGTTCTTTGCACGCATCAGCCTCTTTTGCCTAAGGTTCGTTGCCCCTCTTTGCATCTGCCCCTTTAACTTGAAGTTTGGTGCACTCTTCTTGCATCGACCCTTCTTTCTCGAAGTTTGGTGCTTTCTCTTGCGTCGGCACTTCTTCCCCGAAGTCCTTCGCTCATTTCCCACCTTGCCCATGGGTGGTGTCTCCACGGTTGCTATGTCCCTCGGCTTGGCCCTCTTCGACGCACCACTGGTCTCAAAAGCGATGTTCTTTCTCCGAACATCCTCGGCAAGCTCTCTCGTAGCCTTCTTGGACATGTCCACATTTTTTACTTTAGGTCTCCCTTGGCCTTGGCAGAACTAGATGGCTTCGAACCAAGCTTTGTAACCTCTCTTCCTTCGGGCTCGTCCCTCATCTTGGACCCTTTGGCTCGAATTGGGCATCTCCACAACTTGTGAGGCCCCTTACACTAGTAGTACTCTAATTGCTTCCTCTTCACCCTCGGCTTGACGGCTTTCTCACTTACTATCGCACCGGGGCCGACCTTGGCTTGACTATTTTGGCACTTGTAGTTGCACCTTGGGTTTCCCTTGGATTATTGACACTAGCAATTGCGCCAAGTCCTGTTACTCCTCATTTTGGCTCATCTTCTCCCTTGATGTGTGCAGCAAGGCGATTCTTCTCGGTACAGCTCCTTATCACATGTGGGTCATCACAGAAGTAGCACTTCATCTTTTTGCTCGCCTTCTTCTTTGGCACGGACTTAGCCTCGCCATTCCCACTGTCACTCGTCGTGGGCTTGGTCGTCTCGGCACTGACTAGCTTGTCTCCCGCAGGCTTGATCAGCAACTCGGCCACATCTTTGGCCTCTCAAATTTAGGCACCTCCTTTCTCCAACGCAAGCCTCGCCCCAGGACTAGGTCTCTCTAAGAAGGTGTTGAGCACACCTCATTCACTCATTGCAGCCTTGCAATTGAGTAGCTCCTCCTTGAGCTCATTCACCTTGATCCGCAAAGCCTTTACCTCTGCTTCGCAAGCATTACTCCCTCGAACAGTCATTAACTCGTTGAGAACTCTTCGTGTCTCGTCCTTGAACCAGTCCTCCATGGACTCCACTTTGTCAAGGCGGGACTCAAAAACACCTTGGGTCTGCTTGGCCTCCTATTCGGATTTTTCAAGACTAAAAACGCTCAACGACGGTAACCACTCGGACAAGTGTTCGACCTTCTCAAACGTCGAGTTTAGAATTTGTTGGACCTCCTCGGTGATTTCCTCCTTCAGAGAATCCACCTTCTTGTACAAGTCCTCTACCTGAGACTTGAGAGTGAAAGCCCTATCATTGAAATCCTCAATGTAATCTCTTACCTCGTTCATTGTCAGTCTTCTCCAATGGTTTCCACCATGTGTGGAAGCATCATTTCTTTGTTTCGACATCTCGATCGTTTCTTTGCCACGAACTACTTCTAAGCAAATCCTCGCCTAACTTGACTGCAACACCAAGTAGGCTCGAACGCAAGCCCCCTCGTCTCGCTCTGATACCACTTGTCACAGGGCTAGAGCTCAACCCTAGCTGATCTGTGCGGCCTTTGACGTTATTCAGTCGATTCTCGTGCCTAAGTCAACCTTCAACCAGCCTTGCGAGTACTCTTACTCAGCAACGGCTCAGACAAGCCCTCAAGGCTTCGATGGATGTGGAAGCGCTTTAAGCACTATGGTGGCTATTCTTAGCCACTCAAGAGGCAACTAGGCAAAGAGCTTTAAGAACCAAGGACAACTGAAAGTGACAAGAGAAAGCTAGAGTAAATGCCAAGAGTTTTATTACTCTTCATCAAATGAGAGAATTAATGGAATGAGATGGATGATACAAATGAGGTGTGAGACTCTCTATTTATAGTTGAGTTCTCACTCGTTCAATGGTCCGGATCGATTTACATGGATGGCCAAGATTAGCCCAAATCCTTACAAGAATCTCTAATCTATGAAAGAATATCAAATCCTACCTAATTACATCAATTAGTAGGTTTTTTTCCTCAAATAGCTGATCACACTTGATATGGCAAGATTCCTCGTTTGACTTCTTGTCTCTTGTCATTTCTAAAAAGCCAATGTAATCGGGCTCTCTAGCATTCTCCAAGTGTTGAGCCAAGTCTTGTGGTCTTGGCAAGCCCGATGATCCGCTTTGAACCTCTTGGGCGGATCATTGCGCAACTATCTCGGACCAAAATATTTGGGCCGTGACATTATACTAATGATCATGCTTGCGAGAATATGAACTTTAAGTAGATTGTTTGTGACTTTCTTTGGTGCAAGGTGTATGATGGAAGTATAATTCTCTGACATGCTTGATGAAGAACAAGTCGTGTATTATTCCAAAATTATTGGAGAAATTTGTTTCAATAACTACACTATTGGAGTCTAATTACATATTTGGTTTTTTTTTTTAAACTGAATGGTTTGATTGTAAGATAACGTGTTCTTTAATATTAGCTTTTTAACAATGTACACATCGTACAAACATATACTCGAATATAAGTCACTTAAGGATAACAACATTTCGTGAACCATTTGATGGATTGCAATCATATCATTACAGAGCATAAAGCTAGGAACAATCATCATCCGTTCGTTGCCTTGGACCATTGATTGTTCGTGGCACCTATTTTCAGTTAACCTTCAATTTACCGTGTCTATAGATAGGTGAATGGTGGTGATTAATTTGACAACGACAAATTAAATAGGATAACATTTTAGGCGCTTTTTGGAATTTAGGGATTTTAGGGGTGGTTTGAGAAAATTAAAGGCTTTAATCTTTTAAAATAAAATAAATTAAAATTATGTCACATGTAATATATTCACCGTGCTAGTAATTTTTTAAAGAAAAAGTTAATAGTTCAACTTTAAAATTAAAAAAAAACTTAATCTATTTTTTATTTGAATGGTATAAAAAAGTTTAATTTCACCATCAAACAGTTCAATAACTTTAAAAACGGATTCATCTTTATTATTAAAAAATGCAAAAGAAAACATAATTTAGGTCATTTGCATATATTACAGACGATAGAAACAGAATCCCAAACTTTTCGTGGTGAGTACTGAGCAGTGAGGACGCAGTTCGAAGCGTCGTTTCCCTATTTTTACTACAGCCAAGTGGCATCCATTGCCCACTCAACACGTGTCATCCATACGTTGGTTTGAAATTCCAACGGTTTATACCGGTTTTTTTCTTTTCTTTTTTCCTCCTATTAATTTACTATTCGTGGATGATTAAATATAATTGAAAATTTTCCTCTCAAACTATACATATAATTGAAATTTTCATATTGTTGTACTTACAAAATATTTTAATTTTACTTAGAAGAGAGATGGAGCAATTTTGTTTTATTATTAAGACTTTACAAATGTTATTATGATGTTGAAAAATATTTGTAACCTCGAGAATGCTTTTTAGTGTTTTAAATTTAGATAGATAAATTCACACACATATGTATATTACGTTGTTTGAGTATAGTGGTTTAAGAGGAATAATATCATCTTTTATTATCATAATCATAATAAATTTTTTTATAAAAAGGCTGTTGGTGTATGACTTGGGTGAGTTTCGAATCTGCTGGCACTAAATTATGGTTAAGTTTTAAATGAATAGCTGGTAGAAATTGTAAGTGAAAATTACTCAAGTGACCACCCAATTATTATCCGTGATCTGTTTTGACCACTCAACTAAAAATTTTAAAATTTGACCACCCAACTATTTAAATACCACATTTAAAATTTGACCAAATGACAACTAAAATTTGTATAATTACACATTTGATCCTTGTTAGTTACCTATTATATCAATTTAGACATAATTTTAATTTAAATAAATAAATTAATCAACCTGGTGATGACACGTGTCGCGATTGGAAGTTTAAATTATTTTATTTTTAATATTTAATATATTTATTCTCTTCCAATCAAGTGGTGAAACGTGCCATCTTAGTTACCTATTATATCAATTTAGACATAATTTTAATTTAAATAAATAAATTAATCAACCTGGTGATGACACGTGTCGTCACCCGATTGGATGATTTTAATCTAATTATTATTTTATTTTTAATATTTAATATATTTATTCTCTTCCAATCAAGTGGTGAAACGTGTCATCACCTGATGGAAGGAAAATTCAAAAATAAAAAGAAAGTGTGCTTGGCATAAAGATTGAACCCACAACCTCATAAGTAAAAACAACATGACTTTACCACTACACCAATCTAATCTTAATAAAGTGAATTGCACAAAGTTTTATATATCTTATAATACAGTAAATGCTAGAAAATAAATAATTAAAAATGGTTGCAAATGGACTCAAATCTAAATCACTTGGGATGTGTAAAACTCTACAAACCACTTAACTAATTCAAATAATTAATTTAAATCTGAATATATTTTAAATATATTTAACGTATAGTTAAAACAAGATTTAAAATGAAATTAGATATATGATTTTTATATTTTTAAACTATTTAAAAATTTATTTTAATAATTTCATATATATATATATAAAAATGTGAAAAAAAAATATTCAATTTAGTTTAAAAATATAAAAAATCATATATTTAATTTCATTTCAAATCTTGCTTTAACTATACGTTAAATATATTTAAAATAGATTTATATTTAAATTAATTATTTGAATTGGTTAAGTGGTTTGTATGATTTTACATATCCCAATAATTTAGGTTCAAGTTCCCTTGCAACCATTTTTAATTCTTTATTCCCTAACATTTACTATTATAAGATATATAAAAAATTGGTGCAATCTATTTCATTAAAATAGAATTGATGCAGTGGTAAAGTCATGGGTTTCACCCACGAAATTGTGGGTTCAAACCCTAAACAAACACTTTCTTTTTATTCTTGAATTTTCCTTCCATAAGGAAGTGACAAGTGTCACCACTTGATTGGAGAAAAATAGATATATTAAATATTAAAAAATAAAATAATAATTAAATTAAAATCATCCAATCGGGTGACAACACGTATTATTACTAAATTGGTTGATTATTTTATTTATTTAAATTAAAATTAGGACTAAATTAAAATAATAAATAACTAATAAGGATTAAATGTGTAATTACAAATTTTACTTTAACAGTCATAGTCAAATCTATTTAAATAATTGGATGATCAAATTTTAAATACTTTTAATTGGATGGTTAAAAACAGGTTGCATGAAATAGTTTAGTGGTCACTGAGATAGTTTTCTCAAATTGTAATGTTTATTTCCATAAAAAAAGACTCGACTTTCCGCCTGCAAATTTGCTTCCCAGGCGCATCTCTTCCCCAAGTAAATTTGCTTTGTCTTTCTCTGAAACTATTCTTTTGGACTCTTTAACACTACTTTTAAGTCTCAATTTTCCTAATATATTAACACAACCACAAGTAGAACCCTTCATCTGCTCAACCGAACAAAATTTGCAAAGTAAGGTTTTCTGGTACAACCAAACTTTAGCCTTTTGTTTGGTTGTTTCAGCTTTTAATACAGTCTTGTGTTTACTAAGTTATTTTTATTGGTATAAAAATGGTTGGTCCGAGGATAAGTTAGTTACTCTTTCTGACTATGTGCTAAAAACACTTGCTTGGGGTGGAACGTGTGTTCATTTGCGTTGTCAGTTCTCTAATTACGGTGAACATAAAAGGTTCCCGTTTTTCTTGAGACTTTGGTGGGGTTTTTACTTTTCAATTTCTTGTTATAGTCTTGTTATAGACATTGTTCTTCTCAAGAAACATGCTAATTTCCCAAATCAGTATTTAGTATCCGATGTTTTTTCTGTTATTACTGGTTTGTTCCTATGTATTGTGGCGTTTTTTCCTGGAAATGAGGGTGAAGATGCCCTACTCGCGGAACCGCTTTTGGATGGAGATTCTAGTGTTAGTAATAGTGTTGAGACGAGTGAGAAAAAAGGGGGTGATACTGTAACTCCATATTCAAATGCTGGTTTTTTCAGCCTTCTTACATTTTCTTGGATGGGACCTCTCATTGCTGCTGGCAATAAGAAAACTTTAGACCTTGAGGATGTTCCTCAGCTGGATAATAGTGGCTTTTCCGAAATTTAGAAACAAGCTCGAGGCAGCTGACAGCGAGGGGACTGGAGTTACCACACTTAAGCTGGTAAAGGCGTTATTCATATCAGAATGGAAAGATATTCTTTTGACAGGTTTGTTTGTGCTTGCAAACACCGTGGCTTCATATGTTGGCACGTATCTCATCGACACTTTTGTTCAGTACTTGAATGGTAAACGGGAGTTTGAAAATGAAGGGTTCCTTCTGGTTACTTCTTTCATTGTTGCAAAGCTTGTAGAGTGTATATCTCAGAGGTGGTGGTTTTTTAAGTTGCAGCAAGTTGGAATTAGGTTGAAAGCTGTGCTGATTGCAATGATTTATAACAAGGGTTTAACTCTTTCGTGCCAGTCAAGGCGGAGCCAGACCAGTGGAGAGATCATCAATTATATGACTGTTGATGCGGAAAGGGTGGGTGACTTTAGTTGGCACATAAATGATCCATGGATGGTAGCTTTGCAAGTTACTTTGGCCTTGTTGATCTTGTATAAAAACCTCGGTCTAGCAGCCGTTGCAGCTTTTGCCACAACGATACTTGTTTTGTTGGTAAACATTCCTTTGGCGAAGATGCAAGAGAACTTTCAGGAGAAGTTGATGAAATCGAAAGATAAAAGGATGAAGGCCACATCTGAAATTTTGAGGAATATGAGAATTCTCAAACTTCAGGGGTGGGAAATGAAGTTTCTGTCAAAGATTTTCGGGCTAAGGAACGTCGAGGAAGCATGGTTAAAAAGATTTGTTTATACTGATGCCATGACTAGCTTTCTTTTCTGGGTTGCACCCACGTTTGTTTCTGCAGCCACATTTGGTACTTGTATATTTTTAGGCATCCCACTCGAGTCCGGGAAGATACTATCAGCACTTGCAACGTTCAGGATTCTTCAAGAGCCAATTTACAATCTTCCTGATACAATTTCAAAGATAGTTCAAACAAAGGTGTCTCTTGATAGAATTGCGTCCTTCCTTCGGCTCGATGACTTGCAGCCTGATGTTATGGAGAAGCTTCCGAGAGGTAGTTCTGATACAACAATTGAGATTGTTGATGGGAATTTCTCATGGGACTTGTCTTCTTCAACTCCAACACTGAAAGACATAAATTTGAAAGTTTTCCATGGTATGAGGGTTGCTGTTTGTGGTATAGTTGGCTCTGGCAAGTCGAGTCTGCTTTCCTGTATTTTGGGGGAATTACTGAAGATATCCGGAACTCTTAAGTTGTGTGGTACAAAAGCCTATGTTCCTCAGTCACCTTGGATACAAAGTGGCAAGATTGAAGAGAACATATTGTTTTGTAAAGAGATGGACAGGGAGAGGTATGAAAGAGTGCTTGAAGCTTGTTCCCTTAACAAGGATCTCGAAATCCTCTCATTTGGTGATCAGACGGTTATAGGCGAGAGGGGAATCAATTTGAGTGGTGGACAGAAGCAAAGAATACAGATTGCTCGTGCTCTATACCAAGATGCAGATATATATCTATTTGATGATCCTTTTAGTGCTGTGGATGCTCACACTGGTTCTCATTTATTTAAGGTAAAATCTTATCTTCGTCTCATACTATATCATGCATTTTTTAAAACTTCTCTACTCTTAGTTTATGCAAAAAGCTATATTGCTGCATTTGAGGTAATCAACTGAAATACTAATGTTTGCATTTTGTTCTGTTTAAGGTAAAATCAATTGATCTTTTTTCTTCTGCCGCTGCATTGCCTGATTATATTTGTTTTATCTTTGAATGGCAGGAAGTTTTACTTGGCATTTTGAGTTCAAACACAGTGATTTATGTCACTCATCAAGTTGAGTTTCTACATGCAGCTGATCTAATCCTGGTGAGCTTTTTATCATTTCAGTGGTTTTAACTTTTAATCCTATGCCTTGGATTCATGAAACAATATAGTTACTAGGTTCAACTTCTTTTTTATTAGGTGATGAAAAATGGGAGGATTACACAAGCTGGAAAGTATAATGACATTCTCGATTCAGGGGTTGATTTTATGGAACTTGTGGGTGCACATAATAAAGCTTTGTCAGCCATTAACACCGTTTCGGCAGGATCTGCTTCTGAAAACTGTGTCAGTGAAGAAGATGGTGCTGGAGGAAGTGTTAATCGGGAAATGCTGAAAGAAGGTAACGAGAGTGGCGAAGTAGATGATGTTGGGCCAAAAGGACAGCTTGTTGAAGAAGAAGAACGAGAAAAAGGAAAAGTTGGGTTTTCAGTCTACTGGAAGTATATCACAACAGCTTATGGAGGAGCTCTTATACCATTTATATTGCTGGCACAAATTCTCTTTCAGATTTTTCAAATTGGTAGCAATTATTGGATGGCTTGGGCATCTCCAGTGTCTACCGATGCCAAACCTCCAGTTGGGAACCTTACACTAATAATTGTCTATTTTGCTTTGGCCATTGCTAGTGCTTTTTGTGTCTTTGCCAGATCCATTCTTGTTAGAATAGCTGGATATAAAACAGCCACTCTTCTATTCAGAAAGATGCATTTATGCGTTTTCCGTGCCCCTATGTTGTTCTTTGATTCAACACCTAGCGGAAGAATCCTATACAGAGTAAGTGTTTGGCATATTCTGGTCTGGATTTCAAGTAGTATTTCATTCATGTTCCTTTTTTACCATGCCCCCCCGGTTATGAAGGTTTCTAAAATTTTCTTTTCCCAACTCAGGCTTCTACAGATCAAAGTGCAGTGGATTTTAACGTTCCATTTCAGGTCGGCACTTTCTCCTTTGAAGTTATCCAACTCCTTGGAATCATTGCTGTCATGTCTCAGGTTGCTTGGCAGATCTTTGTCATTTTTATACCTGTGATCTCTATCTGCATTTGGTATCAGGTAAATCTTGTTCTACTATTTTGTATGCCAAATTGTGGATATTGCATGACCTCATAAATTTGCAAACATGATCTCATAATATTGTTCTAATATTGGAGATACTAATTCTCATAAACTTGTAATCTTGCAGCAATATTACATATCTTCTGCTCGAGAGCTTTCACGGTTGGTTGGAATATGCAATGCTCCAGTGATACAGAATTTTTCTGAAACAATTTCAGGGGCAACAACTATCAGGAGCTTTGATCAAGAATCAAGATTCCAGAAGAAGAACATGATACTGATGGATGCATATTCTCGTCCAAATTTTCATGTTTTTAGTGCAATGGAATGGCTGTGCTTCCGCCTCGACATGTTGCCTTCTATTACTTTTGCCTTCTCGTTGTTCTTTTTGATATCTATACCGCAGGGAATTATTGATCCGGGTAAGTGATCTCAGATTGACATCTTAATTTTAGTTCACTGTAAGGAGAATGGCTGAATATATTTATTATTTATCTTTCGTTTTTAGCCATTGCGGGGTTAGCTGTGACATATGGGCTCAATCTAAATATGTTGCAAGCTTGGGTAGTATGGACTATTTGCATAATGGAGAATATAATTATATCTGTCGAGAGAATTCTTCAATACAGTAGCATCCCCAGTGAGCCTGCCCTTGTGATAGAAACTAATTGCCCTGACCGATCTTGGCCGTTTCATGGAGAAGTTCATATTCATGATCTGCAGGTAATGCAGTTGTATGGTGTTTATGACTAATTTTAATGTATTATTTTTTGAAATAAATGATGATGGTCGATGTAGGTGCGGTACACCCCACACATGCCACTTGTCTTACGAGGCCTGACATGTACATTGCCTGGAGGGTTGAAAACCGGCATTGTAGGGAGAACAGGCAGTGGCAAAACAACTCTCATACAAACACTTTTCCGGATTGTTGAACCTGCAGCAGGCCAGATTATAATTGATGGTGTCAATATCTCATCAATTGGACTGCATGATTTGCGGTTGAGACTCAGCATCATTCCTCAGGATCCTACCATGTTTGATGGGACTGTACGAAGTAATTTGGACCCTCTCGAAGAGTACACAGATGAACAGATTTGGGAGGTGGGTTTGTTTCAGTTTGATCTGCATCATATCTTTTCTAATGAAATGCAATATTTTATGATTAGTATTTGAATTCTAACATCTATCGATGTATGTGAAGGCGCTGGATAAGTGCCAACTTGGGGATGATGTTAGAAAGAAGGAAGGCAAACTAGAGTCTTTAGGTCTGATATTCTATAATATAACATACAAATCAGAATGTCATTTTTTAAAGTCTACTCTTAATTTTTGAAACTTTTTTTATGATATTATGACATTGCTTCTACAGTGACTGAAAATGGAGAGAACTGGAGTATGGGTCAAAGGCAGCTGGTCTGTCTTGGGCGTGTGCTGCTCAAGAAAAGTAAGATCTTAGTACTTGATGAAGCTACGGCGTCGGTTGATACAGCAACTGATAATCTGATTCAGACAACCTTAAAGGAACACTTCTCTGACTGTACAGTTATAACAATTGCCCACCGAATAACTTCTGTTATTGATAGTGATATGGTTTTACTTCTAAGTAGTGATATGTTGTGAAAGTAATAGAACATCGAGTTTTCTTCAAAGACAACATTTTATCAAATTAAATAGAGTTTTATGAATCTATTCTCATTCTTGTCCAGTGATGCCATTGATTTATTTTTGCCAAGTAACCTAGATGTATTTGTATCTTTCACCAGCTATTTATCCACTCCTTGGATCTTGGTGGACGCGGTTCAGGGTGACCTCCGTGGTTTCTGTCTTCTAAATAATCCATACATCCTTTGTCAATGTATGGAAACTACAACCCCTCGAGCTCGGGTTTAGATTTGGCCCAAGCCAAAATCATGGTGTTAAAGTTTCCTTCCCATATGAATAAACAAAGTAAACTTTCTTCATTCGTCGGTATCTTAACGTATTCAGAACGACACTTTGTCTTGTGATTCATAAAGAAAAATAGGTTGGTTTATCATGCTCCATGGATTAATCTGCCCACAGATACTGCTGATGCAGTGTCAAACTCATTTTGTACATTGTATATCTCCTCAACAAGGTCACATTTGTTGACCAGAGTTGAGCAATGCTGCAGTTCAAGAAACTAATCACTCGTTATGATAAGAATATGCCACACCAATCCATCATATATTTGATTAGAATCCATTCCTTAAAAAGTTGATTGGAGGATAAGATATCGGATGTATTTTTATTCTTTCACCAGCTATCTAACACCACTTACTTGGAAATCCCATTAAATGTTTTGGGAATTTTTTTCCGTCCCCATATCCTTCTCGCGAAGATCCATGTGGTTTTAGGGGAATTTCACCCAAAAAAATTAAACAAAATTATTATTTTACTAACCAAAATAAATGATCAATTCTGTTTAAAATATAAAGTTTGGATACTTCGATTGGAAGCAGTTAAGAGATAATGAATAATGAAAGGGTGTTGTATTGGGAAATATTTAGACGATAGTTTTAGCTTATATCTTAAAACTAAGATAGAAACATGTCGAGAAACTTGAGAGAAAGTTCAAGTGATAATAATATAGTTAATATTTTTTATTAAGATATATATTTGGGGCATATAGATAAATAAGTATATTTTTAAAAAATTTTGTAAAATATCAATCCATCATATTTTTTTTGATCAGAACCCATTCCTTAAAACAATCCTTGTCCCCAATGGAGTTATTTCTCATTTAGTCGACCGGATCTCTTTAATTTTCGATATTCCCATCCAGAAGGAATGGACTGGATCCAGTAGGAATGGATGCTTAGCAGAGATCCTCACACGTGGTGGTAATCAAATTCCAAACTGAAAATGAATCTTTAGGATGCTTTCCTTTGACAAAACTTGCTTTTTCCTAGCATAATGGACTGGTTCCCTACATATTCGAAATTGATGTCTTATAATGAAACAGCTGCTGGGCGTTTGAATTATTCAAAATTTAAACACAATCCAAAAAGCTTGAGAAATAATGACATATCAAGTTTCCAACTTGGCTTACTCTTGAATCTTGAACTATCTTTAAAAGAACATTATGCAAAGTTACAAATTCTATTTTCATTGCTTGGCACTTACTTCTTTGACTCACCATTATCCATTTAGTAAAACTGTTCTATATTCTCAGTTGTTCATATTAAAATTCTTGTCATTTTCAGATTCTATTCATCCTTTTAATTCAGTTGGATTGGAGTTTTGCCAATTTCCAAATTCAAGCCATGTTTTCTACCACATATTTTTTCAGTAGATAGAAAGTAGAGATTAGTTAACTTCAGTTGAGTTTAGGGAGAGAGTTGCAATTGTGGCTGTTTTGTAATTATTGGTTCTCTCTCGCACCGGCTGTAAGCAAAATTTTTCCTTCTCTCCAAGAACCCCTCTTAGAGTGATGAAGAGCTCATCCTTCCATTGGGATTCTCTTCATCCCAATAAAACCTGAAAGTCCCTTCTTTATTCTTTTCACTTCCATATTTTATTTAAACAAGTTTTGATTTTTTTTTTTAGGATATTGGCTTATTCTTATTGAAGGAAATGGCGCATGAATATTCCATTCTAAGCCAACCCACTTTTATCACTTCAACAAAGTTCTCGTCTTTCATGCTTTTTAATCGAAATTTGAAGTTCCCATCAAAGTTTTTACCCAAAACTGAACACTACCCAACTCCTCTAATCTCTATCTCTCCCAATCCCCGAGTTTTCAAATTCTTTGGATTTCCAAAACCTGGTACTTTTGGAAATCAAACACGTTTGGGGTTTTTAAGTGAAGAAAATGAAGATGTAGGCAATGATCAGAATTTGAATTTGGTGAAAAAGGAATTTTGGTGGCAATGGTCTGTGGTATATTGATCTTTGTATGCAAAAGAGTATTTGCTGTAGAAGAAGTGGGTAATGCTGGCTATGGGGTGATTGGGAAGTCCATATTGTTGTTGAGGAATGCTTGGCCTAAGGCATCTATGCTTCTTAAAGTGTTCAAGGAGCAAGGTGTGGTTTTGACAGTGCTTTTGGCTCTGTCTGCTTTCTTCTCAATGGCTGAGACTGCTATAACTACATTATGGCCTTGGAAGGTATTTATTTTTTGACCCTAGGATTTAATAGCTTTATACTCATTGAAATCATATTTGTGGTTGTTCATTGATATCGGAATCTGAATGCTGCAGTTTCCGATTGTTGCAACTTGGAAAACTGTAGATGCATCAATCAATTTTTGATGCAATCTTTTAAATATCTTCCCTTTCTGATTGTTGTGTGATTCTCTTAGGTGACTTGATGTTTTTGGCTCAAGTTTATATAAGATCAAATTTTTATTTGCCATGTCAATTTTCCATATGAATTCCATATTGTATTATTAGTTTATGGTGAATTGAGCTTTAATAATATTATTCTCTTAAAGATAGAATGCAGAAAAACACTTTAGTGTGTAAAGGAAGAATAAAGAGAGAAAGTGAAAACAGAGAGGAAATAGTAGACAAGCAACTTTTAAAAAATCCATGGAGAACATAAGGGCATCATATCAATCTTCTTTGTATACTGGAGATTTCTATTTTGTCATGTCATCAAGCCTTTAAGAAATCTATCATCCATTGGCCATTTGATGTTTAATCTGTCTCAGATACGTGAGCTGGCCGAAAAAGAGTCTGAAGATGGTGTATTCAAAATGCTTCGTAGTGATGTAACTCGGTTTCTCACAACCATTCTTATAGGCACCACGTATTCCTGTTTCCTTACCATCACCTTGATATGGACTGCTTCCATTTCTTTTCAGCTTAAGCTGGAAAAACATTTCTTACTGTAGATTGTATTTATGTACTCAGTGTGGTCAATATTGGAGCAACTGCTTTAGTCACAGATGCTGCAACAGAAATATTTGGAGAAGCTGGTGTTAGTGCAGCAACTGGAGTAATGACTGTATGTTGCAATATCCTGTTTTTTTATTTATTTTCGGCCTTGTGTGTTTGTGTAGCATGCCTGCACATCTTTGTTTCTTTCTCGTGTCATAATTTATGCTAAGTCAGTAAAATAATTAATCAGTTAAGTCGTGGTTGGTCAGCCCAGACACATTATAACTGGTTAACTTCTCATGAATGGTGCTAGGTTGCCATATTGCTTCTCACTGAGATCACTCCAAAGAGTATAGCTGTTCACAGTCCCACAGAAGTTGCCAGATTTGTGGTAAGTTTTTTCCTGTTCTTGCCCAACATTCGGGTCTTTAAATTTCACTCGAGGCCAGATGTTTGTCAAACTAGATTTAGCTGTTTTCCCCTATATTTCTCTCTATATGACTCTCAGGCTTCATGGTACTGTGCAGTTATCATCACCAATTAGAAATTGGCAGACTGATTGTGGTTGTAATATTTCTAGGTTAGGCCAGTGGCATGGCTTTCTGTTTATACTATATCCAGTGGGAAGAGTTGTCACGTATCTATCCATAGGGATGCTCAAAATTCTTGGTCTAAAAGGAAAAAGGTGAAGAAAATTATTACTTGCATCAAATCCATCTGCAGCTTCTAACTCATGCATTTTCATTGTTGTTTATTTCCAATGGTTTGTCAACATATGCTGTCATTGTTTTATATGCTTTTCGAATGCCTTATGCATTTTCTCTTTTAAGTTTAGTGAACCTTATGTTACGGAAGATGAATTGAAGCTAATGCTACGAGGGGCAGAGTTGAGTGGTGCAATAGAGGAGGAGGAACAGGTAACCATATATATTACATATTTGATATGTTGATATGTATAATAACTCAGTTGGACATTTGAACAATACATATATTGTGTTTGTGATAGATATTTTTCTATTACCTTCTCTTCTATACCCTGGAGGCCCAGACCAGTGGGTCTTGATATGAGTCCAAATGAATTTCCCGTTCTTTCTTCCCCTTTTATATGTTTGTTCGGATGAATATTTCAGTGGGCGTAGTTTATTAACTCGTTGTTTTTAGTTCTGGTGCTATGATATATTGGGATCCCCTTGCAGGATATGATCGAAAATGTGTTGGAGATAAAAGATACCCATGTTAGAGAGGTGATGACACCTCTTATCGATGTAGTTGCAATTGATGCAAGCTCAACTCTTGTTGAGTTCCACAATCTGTGGTTAAATCAAGAATATTCAAGGTAGATAATCTTAATGAATTTTCTCCCAGGTTCTTTCTAATTTAAAATAATCTTCTAACAGATTTTTTGACATTTTTGCAGGGTGCCTGTTTTTGAGCAGCGTGTTGACAATATAGTGGGTATTGCATATGCTATGGATCTACTAGATTATGTTCCCAAGGTCAGACAATTTCTACACAGTTTTTTGTCTTTTATCATCGCAACTCTTTGCTTATTAAACTACACTACGGTATCATAGTATGCAGCATTATAATCTGTTTGATTTTGAAGGGTGAACTGCTAGAAAGTATTACTGTGGGAAATATGGCTCACAAACCCGCATACTTTGTGCCCGGTAATTTTTAAGTTTATTTTCTTCTGTTGAGTTCATGCTTTGAGTTAATATGCAGCTGAATGGTAGCTGTCACTTTCATATAGATTATAGTCTGAGAAGCTATTACAAATAGAATAATCCCTTTTTTGGCAGATTCAATGTCAGTCTGGAATCTTCTTAGAGAGTTTCGCATTAGGAAGGTTCACATGGCTGTTGTTCTTAACGAATATGGTGGAACAGTTGGTGTACGTGCTATTCTTAAAATTGTGAATTGATCTTGCATTTAGATTTGTATTCTTTAATGAGTCTTACATGCTGAAAAAACTCAAAGTAAGATGGGTTTCTGTTGATCTGCAGTTTTCAAGGACTAATGTTTTATATGAAAGTGCTTGCATAGCATATAGCTAATAGCCTGTTCTATGCCCACTTAAACTAGCATCATTGATTTGTATGGCATAACTTAAACATTAATTTGATATTGAACATGGAAAACCTTACCTGCAGTTGAACTGAATGAGTCGTTAAATGTCCAAAATCTCTTTAGATCTTGTTAGAAAATTAGTAGAGATTGGAGTCTAAAAATCTTGGCAAACCACCAACAGTAACAAATAATCTATACCTCCCTCCCACACTCTCATTCGATTTTGCACCATATATTCATTTATCTCTTCTTTTTCTATTTTGGAGCAGATAGTCACCTTGGAAGATGTGGTTGAGGAGATTGTCGGTGAAATTTTTGATGAAAATGATTCAAAAGTAAGGCTTGCTGCATCTTTTCCCATCTTTTAACTTATTCAAAATGCCTTTTTTTGTTCTTCCACATTAAGGGCTAAAGTCCAAAATAAGTTAATATGATTCATCAGCGACCAATACATACTTGGACCTTAATAGCTTGTGGATTTTATTTTCAATTTTCTTTGATTTTAAAATTTTCCTTCTGACAGGAGGAGATCCAGAAGAAAACCGGCTATATTGTAATGCGAGCAGAGGGAATCTTTGATGTTGATGCTAATACATCTATTTATCAACTTTCTGAAGATCTACAAATCAAGTTGCCAGAAGTAAGCAACGTGTTTTACTTATCATTTATATAAATCCTCATGCATAAGCTTTCATTCTACCTGCAAGGTTTTGCATGTATAGTTGCAATGTTCATAATATTCATACCAATGTTAAAATGGATGTCTTCTGTTAATGCAAAATATCTATACTAGAGGAAAAGTAACAAACAATTGGACCTCCCCTCACTGTATGAAGAAGAACCAGTTCCAAAAATATAGAAGTGTATGTTTGTCAAAAACACAGGAACTCTTGTATATATACACATGTATATTTATATGATTTTCTTTTTTCTGTTTTATAGGAACATCAATATGAGAAGGTGTCAGGTTTTGTCTGTGAGGCCTTTGGATATATACCAAGGACAGGTGAGAGTATTAAGGTAGTCCTTGAAAAGGGAGATGAAGAAGATGATGAAAATTCTGAAACTGGATCCGATCACCAAGATCTGAAGGAAAGGCATCAAATTTATAAACTTGAGGTATGGTTTGAACACTTGTTTCATATTCATTTGTATTGCATAACATTGCTTTTCAAAAATGTAACAATCATTCGAGTTCTTTGTAATGTCATTGTTTGTAAATATTCCTCAAAAGAGTTCAGTTGCATACATACGAAATGAATGCAGCTAGAACTTATGGCATCTGGATTATTAATAATTAGAAACTCCTAAACATGTAAACAATGATTGAAATGTCAAAACATTTTGTCATTGGAATTATGATGAACTTTATTCACTGTGATATTTTCCATAAAAAGCAGTGTCATTCTTCCTTAGGTCCTTAACAGCGAAAGTACAAAGATCCATCTCCCTTTTGTTTAGCTGAATCATTCAAATTTAGATATTCTTTTGAGATATTATGGGACTGATTGTTGTATTCAATCATGATGAAAGTAACAAGAATGCACCATCAAGAAAATTTCATTAAATATATTGCATCCTTCAGAAAACAACATGAAGGATGGAGCCTTTTCAGAAAAAAACAATTATGAAGGAAAAAACGGATGAGCAGTTGCTGTGACATCTCTTCTTCATGTAGGATGTAGCCTTTTCGAATTAGTGCTGCTGCATATGACTACAATTGGTGGCTTTCTTTACAAATGCAAGTGTTCTTTGCATTTTTTTCCCTTCCAAATGTGAAAACTTAAATTTTTTTTTTTTACATAAGCACATGTTTTCTGTCAAGTTTTCCATTGATTCGAAATGTTTATAAGGCCAAAACTTGACCAACTGCATTAATAAAATTTTAATGTGGGAAACTTGTTCTTGATGCAGATATTGGCAGGAAATGCCCGGAAAGTTAGTGTTGTTCGATTTGAAAGGATATAGGATGAGGAAGCTCTATTAGATACGACGGCAGTAACTCCAACAATTCCAAAAATCATGAAGAGGAAACGGAGCAATGATTGAAGAGTCAAATAATAGTAACCATAGTGAAGACGCATTTCGAAAGAGGCAAGAGGATGACCTCTCAGATCCATATATAACTGCTGATCATAATGAGAATAAGGAAGAGTCCTAATGGACTATAGTTATATATATAGATGATATATATATATATTACAGTATATCTTTTTCTCTCATTCCCCCCTCCCCGGGGGAAGACTGCCCTTTTCCCTTGCATTTTCTTACAGATCCATAAGAAGAGTTAAAGACTTGAACTGGAGAACAAAACAAAAATGAGAACAGACTAACATTGTACAATTGTTCACAGATGAAGGGAAGTGTCAACATCTGAATCATTAAAGGTAGATGTATGCATGCCTGTATCCCTCTGCTGTAAGTTCAACAATGTCGGAGATTCAATAACCTGACGTCGATTATGCATGCTCTGCATGCTAGATTCACCGTGTACAGATCCTTGGAGAGGCGGTCTAGGCTGAAGGATCAATTCGGAATGGAAAAACAATTGAGATGCTTCATTCAGGTGCCTGGATTGATCCTCTCCGCTTCAGATAGCAACCGTAAAACCTCTTGTTCCTGCCTCAGTTCCTTTGCTCGCTGCAACTGTCTGAACCTCTCTTGTAAGAGAGCAATGGAAGAATGGACAGCTGGATCACTCTTCCTTCCCATCACCAGAGCCTATCAATTGTACCGAGGGGCAAGGACAAATGCTCATAAGGTGATCTGAGGTTGCTATATTCTTATATATAGGACATTTATAAACTTTGAAATCATTAACCTGTTCAATGCAAGCCGCTTTAGTTGATTCTCAATGATGTAGAAGAAAAAAAAAAAAAGATAGAATCAGCCGCTGAGATGCAAAGTCCAAGCAGGCAGAGTTATGTGGCAATGTGTTGAGGTAAAAATAGATGATAGGAAGAAAAGGGTCTGAAAAAAAGTCCAAACTGAGATGGAATGTAGCATTTGGAAGTGTTTCGTTTTGCAGAATAAAATGTTACCAAGTGCAATTGGCCTTTCAAGAAAGATGGTGTCCCTCTTTTGGTGGGGGATACTTCTTGTATTATTTTCAACTTTCAACATTCTATCTTTTCACTTTTTCTGATCACACTAAGTTTAAAGTTCGAATTTCAGTATGTGAAATCCGTTTCTTTGTCTTTGGACTGCCTTTTTTTTCCTCTTTGATATTGTGTGTTTTGTCTTGAAGTTGTTGGATAGAAATGGCATGGAAGGAGAAAGGTATAGTTAGTGGATTCTTTCAATGGGGCTGTTGTTGTTTGAACACTCTTGTCTTTGAACTTAATTGTTGGAAGAGTGGCCACAACCTCAAAAGCAGCCTGCCCTCCCCCTAGATATCTCAGGGAATTTTGGCTATCTATCTCTTTGCCTTTTAGCCTTAGGCAAAATCATGGAAAAGTTGAATTTGGGTGGTGCAACTTTTTTTTTTTGAGAATGAAATAATGAAAGTAAAATTCTTTGAATCATTTATTTGAGATTAAAAAACACTGGGAGATGGTGATTGGAAGCATAGGTGGCCACATTATTATGCCAATTGAGGCTGGCTATTAATAATCTGAAAGTGGAGAATTACCAGCAAAAGCTACCAATTAATTTCCCAAAATCTGGAGGAACAATAGCTCATTGCTTGTGGATTTAGTCTCTGTCTTCATGTTCCCATTGAAAATCAGGTAATCGAAATCCAATATATCAAGCAATTACAAAAATAATATTATTATTTATAGAAATAACATATATTCAATTGAACAAGACTAATTTTAGTTATCATTTTCAGCATTAAAAGATGTTCTTAAAGCTTTTTTTCTCCCCTTGAAGTTATTGTTAGCAAAAACCTAAAAACAAATTCTAATATGGGAGTTGTGCTTTAGAAATAAAGGCCTAAAAGATCGTTGGGCCAAGGTTCTGCAAATTTCAAGCTTTTGAGTCTCAGGCCACATACCTTTAGGCTCCCCAGGCCCAAAGTGTCACGTATTATTTAATTTTATTATCCATTACCTAATGTGCATTCTCTTGTGTTGCATTAGTGAAACACTTGAGGAATCCAGCCCAGCAAACTCACATGAGGCTGAAGCATTGGGGTATATTGAAACAAAAATATCCACAACTTGTGCATCAAGGATACCAGTTCAATGTTACATGTTATAAGGATCTAAGAAAAGAAAAGAAATATTACAAATTCAGTAAGAAAAAGATACCATTCACCCATTCAATCACAGTGGAATCCACAAGGATAGACGATATTTACATGATGTGCAGAAGGGCTTGACTGTAAATGGAGTATCGTTTCATAAAATCTAAAGCAAAAATGGAAAATCCCTGCTAGTATCGACAGGATAACTGCAACTTGTTTCTGGATTTCTCCTCTTGATTAGTCAGTAGTATGTAAGCCTGCATCGGAATCTACATATCATGAGAAAGCATAAACTTATAGTCAAAACAATACAATGCATAGTATAACAGACAACTTGAAAGAAAATAAAGAACATTTTAGTTTAACTGCACGAGGATTATCCGAATGGTTTACTGATCATTGATACTCTTCCTTTGTTACAGCATGAGGAATATCCCGACACAAGTACTTGAAGAAAAATAGTGTGGAAGTGTCATGGATAGTTCTATTAAGGGCAAACTATCCATGCAATATGCACAGGGGAATCTATTCTAACAGAGAAATTCAAATTGTCCGTTTATAAAAAGTAACTGACCTTAAATTTGAAGGTTGCTTCGAGTTCATTCTCCTTGCTTGTCACCAGTAGTTAGTATAATCTCTCATCTGCATGCCTCGGACTAGAAGAAACTGTTGCAATTTTTCACAACGTGAACTCTGTAAAAATACGTTAAGTGCACAACAAGCAAATCAACCGACTTAAAATTACCAAGGTACAAGAGCCAGTTACCAGTCTGTAGAAAGTTATAATCTGAATTTCACTCCAAATCCTTACTTTCAGATTTCCTTTATCACTCCAAGGTTTATGGTAAATTGTAGTCTCAGTATCATTCCAAAAACCTCGTAGTAGTGTCAGAGAGCTATGATGCTAGACAGCTTGAAGTGGATGGACGGGATACCAATCTGCTACACGTATTCTAGTATTAGGAAGGAAGCTTTGAAGCTTATCACTACTTCTCGTACTTCTTTGCAAACTCCTTGAGTAGTAGCCTTTGACGGAATGCCAAATATTTATCTAAACTAGTTCCAGCCCACTGCTGGCAAAAGCATTCATCAGTTGGGACCAATGAACCAAGTGGAAATGGCCCCTTCGGAGCTTTCTTTAGGGAAACCAAGAACCGGTGGCGGGGTCGGATTCTCTGATCCAGTGACAAGCTCAAGTACATAGGATATTTTGTCAAGGAATGCACCTCATTATTCAGTTCATTGACCAAGTACAGGTACTTAGGCTTTAGATTGTCCTCCAGAGACAGGGATAAGACCTAGAAAAAAACCAAATTGTAAGAGAGGAAACAATTTCCTGTGTTATCATGCAGTTACAAGGAAACTAACCTGTGTAAGACTAGTCAAAACTTTCAAGATTTCTGAATTACACATCCCGATGCTCCTTAGGAAATTTATCCTGGGCAATAATCCGTCATCAATGCTGTAGTGAAGAAACTGGGGATGTTTCTTTACCATCTTCACAATACTATCTCTGGGTGCTCCTAACTCCTTGGAGAGAAACATATAGCGAGTATTCCATGATATATCAATCCGTTGAACTAGAATCTGAGGGCTCAACTGCACAACTTTACCTAAATCATGTTCATTAATACCAACCTCCTCAACCAAGTATCTCGCTGTTGGTTTTAATGAATTTTCAACGCTGTATGAAAACAGAGAAGGTGCACGACAAATTATCTGCCCTATTCTAGAATATGGAATCCCTAGACCCATTAGAAAAGCCACATGAGACTTCAAGTTGTTCTCCACTGTGTATTCTAGAATTTGTGGTTGTCTCAAAAGTATTCTCCTAACGTCTCTTTGTTTCACACCAACGCTCAACAAGTAGTCCAATCTTTCCCGAGCTGAGCACACGTTGATTTGAAGAGAAGGCATGTGTCTCTCGTACATTTGGATAAAGTGTGAATCTTTAAGCCCAAAAGTACTTAGATAATCAAGAAGAGGAAACCATTTCTCATCCAAGTCAATTTCATCATACAGCCGTTGATATCTATTTTCTTTAGATGTCTTTGACACCATCTGCAATAGAGAAAATATAAAACTCATTTACACATTTGGTACAGAAAATAGCAAAAGTTGACAGCTTATCTTACCTTTCTTCCTTCATCCACACCAAAGGAGCCAGCTTCCTTCATTTTGTTAGAAGTATGATAAAAATCCCCTGCACTATTCCTCCTTAGATCTTCATTACCATGTTCAGAAGCGATAAGACCTTGTCTTGATTTTAACGTTTTCGAGCCCTTGCATTGTTCTTCCGGTCTTGGGTTTCCTGCACAAACAAATGAATCCTCTTTGTTAAAACTCCTCAAAAACCAATGCCAAATCTTGTGACAAATTCACATGCATACCTTCTTTACCACTTCCCTTGTGCGATTTAATCTTCTTCCCGTTGACAAAGTATTCATGAGGTTGAGCAAAGTCATCCTGAAATAAAACATCCATTTCAGACCAGAAGCGGTTCCATATCCAACTAAAACATAAGCTAATCGTTCAATTATTTCAAATCAAAGCACAAAATGCAAGTCTTAACATCAATGCAAATGTAGTAAAAACTAAAAACATAGTGATGGGTCAGTTTCTACAATCCTATAAACTTCATACCATGCAGAAAATCACATGTTTTTAACAAAGTACATATATTTCTAATTTTAGTTTAGACCAAATATACAACTCTGCAGAAATAAAATATATAGAGCTAAAAAATATACAGAAAGCCAAAGCACAAAATGCTTGCTAGTGAAACAATTATCACTTCAATCCTAAAGAACATCAAACCAACCAAACCAAATATCAGTATTACAAATATCAGCCTTAAATGGCCATTTACACATATTTCTAACTACAGTTTCTACACACATACACGCTTTTTGCAGCAATTAAACATAATAACATAATATAAAAAACTGCAGCTTCTTCATTATGGGAAAGTGATTGTAAAGTGAACTTACATTCATCAACCAATCATCTCCAGCCATGCCATCATCATTTTCACCAAATTCTCCATCATCTTCATCATCATCATCATCATCTTCCTCTTCCTCCTCATCAGTGTCATATGGAGTAATCCTTTGGCCAAACCTTGACTTCTTATTAGACTTTAGAATTTTGGGATTAGAGTGAGTAGATAAAAACACCAAGAACTTCCCTTTCTTGAAGCTAGCTCCATTTTTCAAAGCAAGATTCAAGTTCCAAGAAGAAGAAGAAGGGGATAAGAGAATAGAATCGAAATGACTGAAATTATGAAGAGTTAAAGCTGCCATTTTTGGGATAAAAGAGATATAGATAGACAAGGTGATTAAAAAAAGAATATACTTAAAATCCTAGAAAATAGATGAGAGCATATACCGCAAAGCTTTATCTTGTAGGTATGGCTGTCAATGAAAGGTGGGGTTTTAAAGGGGTTTCTCTGTCACAGAAGATTTTTATTTCATTTTGATTTTTCCTTTTTTTATTTTTAATCTGGGTTAACCCGTTTAACGGGTTGGTTAGGCAAAACGGTGTCGGACTATGTCGTGATAAGAAACTGAAAAGGCGGCGAGAAATTATTAGCGTTTTTTGATTTTTGGAAATTTTTAGATGGATATTATTATGGAAAAATCTTTGGGCTTTGGAAATTTTAGTTTATACGTGCCTTTTAAATTGAGGGGTTAGAGTTTTAATTTATGATTTAAGGTTTAGGGATTTAGGTTATAGGGTTTAAAATTTAATGTTAGTGTTTATAATTTAGTGTATAGGATTTAAGGTTTAATTTTTTAGAATTAAGGTTAAAAATTTAATATTTGTGTTTTTATAGTGTAAATACACAGATGTGTATCAAAATTTTACCCTATTATTATTATTATTATTAGGCTAATTATTCTATTGATACATGGACTATATCGAATTCTCAATTTTATATATAATATTTTAAAAATTTTAATTTTATATATGGATATTTTGTCGTTAACGAATTTGTTCACTTCAGTTACTAAAATTGAAGTGGCACGGATGAATCAAACACCGACACATCATTATTTATTTTAAAAAAATATCTCCATTAACTTAAGGTATTCTAACAAGATTAATCCTCACTGATTTACTACATTTCAATTCCACTCTTAAAATTTTAAAAAATAAAAAAAATCTAGTTGACAGAATACTGAATTTTGAATCTTTTCCCCACCGTCTTTCTCTTCGTCCTATCCCCTTTTTTTTTATCAGTGAAGAAAAATTCATTCATCCCGAACAAGGGTGGGCCGAAAGCATCATACAACTAAAGCAAACACCCACGAAAAGCAGGTCTTATCCCTCTCTTTACCCACCACCTTTCTCTTTGTATCTTCTCTGCATTCGAAGCTTTATACTATTAGATTTAGTTAATTTTTATTTGGATCTTTAAAAGTTTTAGGTGATTTTTTTCCTTAAATTTTTGTAAATCTAAAGCGTTTTGAATGTGAACATGAAATCTAAAAATTGAAAGCCTGCTTCGTGCGTCGCCCGTCGACCATACCTCCTTTAAAAACATAACTAGATGAATAGTAAAACACCATTTATTCTGCAATTCATTTTTCCTAAACCCCAAGAGTCACCCTTGCAACTTTCGACTTACTTTTCCTTTCCCATTCATTTCTACTATTGTTTAATCTGTTGTAGTTGTTTTCATATTCTTTGTCGTCTTCCACCTAAAAGTTACAAAATTTTTGTTGATTTTTATTATCTTTGGATGTGTAATCAAATAGCCATTTCTCAATTCAAATATTAAGTCTTCATGATTTGTTTGTTAGGGCTATTTGTTTCCAAGGAAATTAGTAAAATCCTAGTGAAAATTTGATTTGCATAGACTGAAGGAAGAGTGTGGAATAGGGCGGGGGAAGATCTACTATAGCTATTGTAGTTCCGACAGTGACGATAACAATGGGGATTTTAGGATTCGAAGTAAAAAACAATAAAGGACCAAATTGGAAAAAAAATATTTTTTAGATTTTTAAATATTTAAGGACAAAATTGAAAACTAGTGAAACATTGAGGACTAATCTTGTATTATGCCTTAATTTAGCAAGTGGAGATATTTTTTTTTAAAATGTCACGTGTCACTTTTTGACTGGTTCAAGGGTCCACGTCAGATTCTGTAACAGAAGTGGGTAAAGTCATTAACGCGAAAAATATCATGTAGGAAATTGAAAATTTTAAAACATTACGTATGAAACCGAGAATTCGGTATAGTTCATGTATAACGAGATAATTAAGCCTTATTATTATTATCATTAAAAATTGTTAAAAGATTTTCCTTATCAGTAAATTAAGCATTTAAATAGTTTGAGTATATTAAGCCTATTATATAATGACTACACTAAATTTGAAAATTATTGTACGGAGAAAATAGTCTATTAAGCTTTCCTTGTCCCATTAATTTTAGAGCGTGATATTAAATTTACTCAAATTATTGTACTGAGAAAATTAGTATATTAAGTTGAATGTATTGAGTGGCCTTAGTGGTGAGAGATAGAATGTTTTGAATAAAAATTCACTGTTTTTTTGGTGTTTTATTTATATTCTAATATTAAATTTTTAAGTTTAAGGTTTAGGATTAAAGTTCAAGGTTATGATTTATGATTAGAGTTTAGGGGATTTGGGCTCGGATGTAATTGTTTAGGGTTTATGTTTAGGATTTAAAATTTAAGGTTAGGGTTTAGAATTTGATTTTTTTAGTGTTGGGGCATCGAATAGGGGCAGAGTATTTTTGTTCGAATGTTCTTACTAGGTGATCTAGATTCGAACAACATTGTATGTAAATTGTGTGAGTTTATACATATATGAAACTAGACTAAGATACTACTTTATAATCATATTAGAGTGTTCAAAAAAATATTTTTGAAGTAATTTTTCTCACAATCATATCCCTATACTAATATTTTGATATAGTGTATGTCTATTTTATGGTTCATGATTGCGATTTGTGGCTCTTCCTCTTAACAGCATCTTCTCCATTGTGTTTCGCCATTACACTCAACGCTGCTGTATCCCTATACTAATATTTGAATGCAAATACAAAACCTTCAAATAGAAATAAATGGTTCAATTGGGTGGATTATGTTAAACGTTTAACATATTAATTAAAGACTATTACAAAACAGGGAGTATAGCACATGGATTTTGTACAATCAAATACTCTAAGTTAGACTGAGGCCCTTCAAGTCCGATTGAATCAAAATCTCGATACTCCCCATCGATGGTATTGGCAATACTCCCTGAAATTACCCTGCAAACTATCACAGCCCTTCTCAAGTTCTTCAACTTAAAAGACACCATATTATCACTCACTTCTTCACTGCTAGTGCTCAATCTAACCCCATTCTTCCTAGTGAATTACATGTCGAATCGGGAATGGATAATCCAGCATGCTCGACAGCTCGGGTCTCTGCAAAGCTCGGACACCAGTTTTGGCTTCCTGCAGCAGACCATGGTAGTGCCGTAGAAAAGTAACAGCTCGTTTCCATCTATGGTGCTCCTTGGATGTCTCTTGTGTTGTTGGTTGGATTTTGTTACGACTTTCTCTCTGTAGTCCTCGAACCTTTTGAGAACTTCAATGGAGTTCTTCACTTTTAGAACCTTTTTGACCTTCCATGATGGCTTTGAAGGATCCATTGATGCTCTTTGAAAGATCAACTCGATGATGTTCCTTGATGGGTCACCAATGTTGAGCACTAATGAAAGAAAATAAAACTAGCAGGGTCAGACTGCATGCAAAAAAGGTTCAAAATCCCATGCAAGGGAACGCATGTCATTTCTACTAATGAAAACATGTAGCCTTTATGACAGAGGATATTTTCAGACCCTGAGTGAAAGTTTAAAAATAGAAAATGGGGCCTATAGAACGAAAACTAGAAAAATTACTGAAGCTATGAAGACAGAATGTGGGGTCTGAGCGGGTGCTCATGTTGCTCCCCTGAGACCGTCCTGCTGCAGGGGGAGGAAACGTGAGTAGAAGGAAGAGAGAAGACTTACCATAGAACTGTGTTTTAGGATATATTGGCCTGAAGAGTGCTTCTCGAAAGGGGTTTCTGAGGTGATGAACAAGCTGTTTCTCCAGGATATGGTTTCTTGAATTTCCACAGGCTTTGTCTGGTTTTCCGACCACATCGGTGAACCTGCCTACACAATTGACATTCTCCTTCAAAGAAACCCAAGCGGACAGCATTTCTCCTTTTCTCCCTCTATTTGACATGGATTCTTTACAGGTTCCTTAACTTGAAAAGCCAAGGAAGAGACAGATACTTTGAAACTTGCATGCTCCTATTGTTATATAAGTTGAAAACGATTAGTTTAAGGGGAAAATAACTAAAAAGTCAAAACAATATAGTAAATCGCAGACATTAACATTGAAACCTCGTATTTATGGTGGATTATAATTGACTAATGAAGAGAGTAAAGTAAGTAGTGAGGAGTGGTATCATTGTCAACGACAAAGCTATAGCTTTAAGTTTTGAGATGGTAAAAGAAATGTTGGGTTTTAAGTGGAGATATGGCTCACAACGTGGCTGCTTTCTCAAACAACCCTTGCTAAAAACACACAAATCTGGGGAATTTAAAAGGTTTTGGATTCTATCCACAGTGCATTTATAACTTCTACCCTACTAAGATGTTAAAACAAAAAACACCCATAAGTATTTACTGCAAGCTAATGTAAAATCATGAGCATGGTGACTATATAACTGTTAACTCAACCCCCTGTGCTTCAGACGTGAGGAGTTTTATACTTAATATAATTATATGAAAATACAATACCTGAATCAGATTAATTAATCAACTAAAACTTTATCCATGCAAATGAGATAAATTGGATATGATATTGTAAAGGGATAAAAAAGTCATGTTGACATTCATGAAGATTTGATAACAAAATGCGACAAATACTGAATATGTTTGTTTTTCTTTTTTGTTCTAAACTGTTAATTTCCAGAGGGTTCACAAATCACATGCACCAAAAAGCAAAGTAGCTGTTAAATACATCCCAACAAAAAGGAATTGTAGCATGTTTTGTCCCTTTACACCACAGTACCAGGAACAAGTTGTATGCAAACGAATCTCACCCTTCAATCAACAATCATATTATGTCCAAGATCAATCTTCTTAGCCTTGGATTCTTCAAATGTTTGGTCAATCATTTGTGCATGTCTCAGCCAAAGCCTCTAGCAATCATTTTTTCTCTGGATAATGTATGAAAATCATCCATCAAAATGCTTTGTTTTGAGGCACAGTATCTGAGAGGCAATGGTCAAGAAGAATACAGGTATACACCGTATAAATCACAAATTATCCAAAGATAAGACGAGATGGAAAAACATGTTTCTTACAAATTCCATTTCGGGGACATGTTTTACAACACTTTCCTGGAAGAAAAATAATACATATACCAGTTCCACTTTTGTACAAACTCCCAAGTTAATACAAAGACTGATTGTGCAGCAGAAAGTAGTTTGTAGGCCAATTACAAGATCGGCACAGACAGTAAACTATATATAGAAACAGTACATATATATTCAGAATAAGATTTCTAACCTTTTTACCAGCCAAAAAGATGGAAAAAAGAACTATTGTCCGTGTTTTATTTCTTGTGCCTTAACAGATTTATGGACCTGTAAGTATTCTTCCCATGGTCTGTGCATATGCATAAGAATGATTTAGGGGTGTAAGTTCAACACGGTGACCTTCGCTTGGTGTTTCTCTAGATCCGTACTGATTCATGCCACCATAAGGCACACCATAGTATGCTGTCATGGGAGTTGCTTGAACTGGCTTGAAACTAGAACCACCAATCTGAGGGTGGTTTTGGACGAGATCAGGATGCAATTGCTGATTGTCATTCGAACTATTTTCATGAGCAGGACTAATCCCAACACCAAGATCAAGGCTAATGGCACCATTTTCTTCTGATCTAATCCTTGATTGCACATTTACGGCTCCGGTTGTATCATGATTATTGGTCCTTGCAGTAGGTACATCATGATTGTGTTTCCCCTCATATGTGGTTATAACAGCTTTCGGATCATGAGATGCCCTCTCAATGTGTTTTCTAACAGGGCAACCAGAAGCTGTGCACTTGTAATAACTCCTACATAGAAAGTAAGTACGAAATAAAAATATGATCAAATAATGTAATAAACCATAATAAAAGAATATGGTCAAGACTCAAGAGTTGTCATAAACTGAATAGAGGATCTTGAAGTATATGCCTTGTAGTCTGAAAATATTGGATCTGAATAAGCAAAACAACAAAGAACAAATATAGCTAAGCACGAACCGAATAGAAGGTCCGACAGACATTCGTTGTCTTCTCAAATTTATGACTATGACAATGCTCAAAAGCCAGCATGGTTCCAATGGAGTTTCATGCCCACCAATATAACGTGGTAAAAACTATATGTTGAAACATATGACTATTATCATTTAATCAAATCTTCATGATATGTACCTAGGATTAGGATTTCCTCTCACTACTTTTTGCCCATATTTGCGCCATCGATACCCATCATCCAGGATATCAACTTCACTCACAGTCTGTACAACAACACGTGGTTCCCGTATTGGCTTCACCACAGGAGTGATATCAATCCCACCATCCATCTTCCTGTTCATATTCAATAATATCACTTAGCAAGCAAACAAAACCCTAGTAAAATGCTAAAGTCTCCAGTGACGATAAGAATACCTTCGCTTTGAGAAAGGATCATCATCATCAACATCATCCGCATTATCATCATTAACTGTGACCAGAGATAGATCAGCTGTACTATTTGGCT
Organism: Hibiscus mutabilis; assembly: GCA_019671005.1. Classification (NCBI taxonomy): domain Eukaryota; kingdom Viridiplantae; phylum Streptophyta; class Magnoliopsida; order Malvales; family Malvaceae; genus Hibiscus; species Hibiscus mutabilis. The sequence continues at coordinate 79,190,741 of CM033712.1, read as the reverse complement.
CTATACTATGAGTCATCTGGCCATATATGTTGGATGACTTGTCTAAAACAGGGAAAAAAGAAAAGATTAATTCATTTTTAGAAAGTAGTCTAAACACGGAACTGAATGTTTTAAATCCTCCTTACCATCTCTACCAGTCAAAGATGGCACCTTATCAGATCTTTCTTCTTGTACAGACATGGCATTTCCAGAAGAACACCGGCGACTAGGTTGAGGTTTAGGATGATCATGTGTGCCTTTGTATATCATCTCTGTAATTTGTCCATCATGAGATCGCTCAAATAGCTTTTTCACTTCACAATTAGGATGTGTACATTTGTAATAACTGCAAGGAAATTCACTTCCTTTAACATGTTTCTGTCCGTACTTTCTCCAGTTGTATCCATCATCAGATATCGTAAATGAGCCGGTTACTCTATGATCAGACTGCCCTGACTGTGTCCCGCTATTTGGGTTCCCAATCTGGTTTAATTCGTCCACATCGACTTCAGCAGGAACACTAGCCACAGAAGTAGCTGTATGAACTGGCACCGAGAGACTCAGATCATTTGAAGAGCCAGCCATCTCAATTTTAACTGAAGCTGATGGATTAAATGATACAGTCTGGTATTGACCTTGAATCTGCAGAGATTGTTCGCTTCTAAGATGGTATAAATCTGCAGATGCCTTGAATAAGAAAAAATCTTTAGACAAGGAAAACACACATACCATACAAGCAGCGGGACATAATGAACACAGATAAGGATGTCAATATCGAAAATCTAGAGAGAGCAGAAATAACAGGATGCCAAATCAAGATTCTATATGAACACCTATGGCTGTAGGGAAATATAATTGATTGTCCATTAGTTTCAAGGGGAACGAAACAAGAAAGGAGAATATTATTTAAATTTCAATCTCAAGATGTTCATTAGAAGTAGTCAGGAAATTACCAGATTTGATCTAGGATGGGGTCTAAACTCAAAGCAGCTGGAATTTCTTTCATCAATAGCATTGGAACACACAGCAGTCGCTGAATATGCACTAGAAGCAACAGAGCCATGCACTGCCTGAGGCTTGAAGAGAGAACCAGTGGTTGGTGAAGGCTCAACCTGGAAGAGCAAGAAGCAAAACAACAAATTACATGATCTAGTTTTACAAAACTACTTCACTTTCATTCACCGATAAAAACCAACGGATAAACTTCTGGCTACTATTCTCATCCACATGAACAAGATATAAAGTACAAACTCAACTATCAATCTAAGACTAAACAAACTAATTCCAATAAGATTATTTAGTGCCTAAGAGAACTTAAAATAAAGGAGGGAGGGAGAGGGGGAGATATAAAGTATTCATGTACTTCCAGCTAACCCTACACTAGATGTGGAAAACAGGTTTGTAAACCTCCTACCAATCCCCTAACTTGCAAATTCAACTCTGTGATGTTATATCATCCATTAAGTGAACCTAGAGCTTAACTAATGAAATAAAATTCTCCATTAAGTCACCGGCAACCATGACTCTTCATGTTGACCCACCTACTTTCCACCCATTCATTTCACTGCCACCTAGCACCACACTTTAAATAAAAACCTATCCTTTGATCTAAATCAAACAATTTCCTTCAAACAAGCATCAATTCATTGGATCCACTCCACCTCACAACCAGCATCTATTCCATATTCTTACATTAAAAAATGGGGAAAAATCTCTAATATGCCCTCACCTATAAAACCAGTTGAAAACACCAAATATATATATAAAGCCACAATTCCCACAACCAAAAGAGTAAAGTTCATAATGACAAAAAACAACAACAGCAGCATTTAAAAGTAAATCAAAGCTATAAACAAACAAATAAATAAAAAGAGTTCAATCAAGATTTTATACTTACAACACAATAAACATATAGATACATATAGAAAAACCTCATTCCTCCTTCCACAATGTACAATCATGGACACTTAGGTGCCATATCTCATAATTTATCTAATAATTGCAATTTCAAAGCATCAGAATCTTTTCTTTTTTTTTTCTCTTTAAGGTCCCCAAATTATGAACCACTTCAAATTTAAAATCAAGCATTTTAAAGAGCACATAAATGAAAATTTAGTAACCCATTCTTTTCGCTGAAGCATCTCTTTAGCTGAAAATTAAATCCAATCACATCATTCAGAAACCTACCCCCCAAAAATTCCCCACTAAAAGTTACCTAAAAAATTAAAAATCAAAACTTTGAAGCTCACATTGTTAAATTCCTCGATCATTTAAAAATCATCTTGGGTTTTTCTTATTTAAAAGGAAAAAATAAAAGAAACTAATTTTACCAGTGAATTTTTTAGAAAATAACCAACTTTCCTCTATTTTCTCGGGAAACAAACATAACCCAAAACCGATCCAACCTCAAAAAAACATAAAACCGAGCTCTAACCTTAAAATCTGAAAGAAGAACAGGGGACTCCAAGAAAGAAGAAGGACTAAGCCCCGGTGGGATCGTAATACAAGCGGACCTTGAGATCGGTAGCTTAGCCGGAGCCACAAGCTTGTAGCGAGCTCCACCAGAAGAAGCTGAAGCCGATAGATCGTGCTGAATAGTAGAAGCAGCAGCAGCTGAAGAAGAAGAAGCTAATGTTTGTTCCTCCATCACCAAAGAATAAACAAAACACACAAAAGGCCAGGCAGTGAAAGCAAAAAGAGTCAAAATGGAGTTGATTTTTATGCCTGTAAGCAAGAAAATAGGGAGGGGTATATAAGTAAATTAAGTTGTTTTTTTGGTTGTCTTCAGATTAATTAATTAAATTAAAAATGTTTTTTTTTACAATTGTTTAAGTTAATTTTAGTGTATAGGATAAAATTGTAACCGGAGGGTGACACAGTTTGACATTGATTTGTTATAAAGATGTTAGATGTATAATACATCGGAAAATATGTGATGCACCGTTTGGGTGTTTAATCTTGTATATTTCTGAAATTAAAGGGTTTCTAACGCTGCCTGCAAGTTTTTTTTTTTTTTGACCTTAGTCCTCTATAAATTTTTTCAATTTTTTTACGTTAGTCGGCGATCGACAACCACTTAAATATTAGTTGTCGATATTTAAGTGATTGTTGATTACCGATATTTATTATTTTTTTAATAAAAATCTCTGTTTTTATAGTAAGCGTTTTTTCTGTCATTGTGACACGTATTTTCTTCTGTCTTTGTGACATATTTTCTTTGTTTTTGTGGTTTGTTCCATCTGTCCTTGTAGCATGTTTCGGCATACCCTAACGGTCGATCGTTGCTTGCATAGAGATTTTAATCGGCACTGGTTTCTGATTATGATTTTGTCGGTGGTCATACAAAGTTAGATCCCCACTCGGTTGATGGTTGTTTGTCGCTGTAATCAGTCCTTCGTAGCAGAACATTCTGCTTGATAGTTTGTACCGCTCACCACTCCTCTTTCATCCGTTATGCGTCTCGATTAGATAAAGACAATGAGATTCAGAAAGTTTTTAAATTTTGATGGTATGCTTATCTCCATATAAGTTTTTTTCACTTTTCTTTATTTTTGGGTTGTAAGAATTTTTGGTAGATTAGTCTCATTATTTTTCTTCCTAGATGCGTTGTAATTGTGATATCTTCTATGGATATAATAAAAATTCAGTGACTATATTAAAAAAAAAATGTGATGCATCAATAGTGGAAAACATTTTGTTTTCACAATGCTCTAATTTTAAGGGGTTAAGGATCTAGTTTAGAGTTTATAGTTTAGGAGTTTAGAATTTAGGGGTTATGGTTTAAATTTAGGTTTTGGGGTTTAGAGGTTAAGTTTTAGGTTGTAGGGTAATATGGTAGGGATTTAAGTTTTATAATTCAAACTCTAAATTCAAACTACATACCTTAAATTCTAAGCACATAAACCTAAAAGCCTAAACTATGAGCCCAAAACTAAATTCTTAACCCATAAAATTAGAGCGTTTGTAGAAACAAAATATTTCCACCCAGTGCATCACATATTTTCCCTATAATACATTTATAATTTTCTTAATGGTAATTTCTTTAAAATTATTTAATTTCTATTTATTGTTAAAGTATTAGTATTACTTTTATACAAATTATAATATATAAATTGTTTATATTTTTTACTCTTAGATTGAACTTACATATTTTAAATATTATAACAACGATGTCAAACAAATTATTGTTCAATCGATACGGTCTTTTAAGGCTAAATTTCATGAATTTAGAATGGTTCACTTTTGTTTTAAATTAAAAGAGTAAAAAACAATTTATTTGATGTTGTTATTTAATCATAATGATAGATTTATTAAAATAAAAATGTTAACATCCTAGTAATAAATTCAATAATATAATTTCATTAAAAATGTAAAACATTTGCAATAAAAGAAAATTACTAAGTTGGTTAAACTAGATCAATCAACCCCAAATCTAACAAAGATTTAATAGTTCCCTTTAGGGTTTTTTTTATTGCTTTTTTCAAGGTATGTAATTTAATATAAACAAACTTCTAAAATTAGACAAATGGGCAACGCCCTTTAATAATTGGTGGGGCGAAATTGGGCTTCATTATGGAAATCACCTTTACTTCTTTTAACACGTCTAAGCTAATTTATAATTACCTACATTAGGCTCCAAGATACGTCATGAAAAAAGACAAACTTCTTTTAATTACAACCCAAAGTTGAAAATTGAAAATCTATGCCAAGACAATTTTTTATATTAAAAATTCATAATATATATAATATATTATAAATATTGAGGTTTTAGTTTTACTAATTATCATTTTTCTAAAATAAGTGTATAAAAAATTAATTGATGTTCTCAAAGTAATTACAAGATAGTATCTGATCATACGTATTTTTAACTCGATAAAATAATTTAAATTAGTGTGAACATCACTTATTTTTTTTACAGAGACCGCTTGTTGGGTTCAGACACATATGGTTAAATAAAAAAACATTGATATGAAACATTATAAGGACATGTAATTATGACTATGGTGACCAAAGTAAGAATTTGGTGACATTGTCTCAAAAAGGTTAAAGATGAACATTATTGCAAGTACCAAACAAACTTTGTTCCTGCAAAAGCTAATAAACATTCATGATTGTAGCTTGAAATTTTGTAGAATGAGACAAAGGAATTTGAGTAAAATAAGTATACATAAAGCTTAAACATTTATTTAAAACACCCTGAATTTTTTAGTTTTTCTTAAATAAATCCTTGAAATTGATGTCTATTAAAGATTTATTTAAGTGTAAACAAATTTAAATGCAAATATTATTTTATTATTAAATAGTACATTGAGTTTGATATAAGCATCAAAAGAGGACAGCAAAGCTTTCCTTGAACTGTTTATAGCAAAGCAAGTTTCATAAATGAGCAATCTTGTAACTACTACCTGCAACTCTTGAAAGTAATGAATAATGATTCCAAGAAAAATATTACATCAACAACAATAATCCATGTCTCTCATTTACTCAAATTTAGATACATTAACCGAATCGAACTACAAAACGGGCAAATAATCGGTTATCAGATATTACCATATATGGTCAGTCATTGGATGCTTATATCTAGAACAATAAGTTGGACATATCATGGAAAGCAAAAACTGTTGTATGAAAGAAAGAAAAACTTGTAAATGTAACGAACCAGAAGAATAAGAATTTTAGGGAATAAGACAAGATTCACAGACAAAGGGAGGAAGAAGGTTTCATTAGATAAGAAGAAAACCAGTACAATATCTCAGATAAGGATGAAAACGATAAACTTGATTCTTATATCCCTCTCCCTAAGCCAAACGACACAGTTTTATCTATTTACCCCAAGGTGTCGAAACGCACAGTATCACTTAAAATAAAACAAACGGGATTAACAAAACTAATTAACGGTTCTTTAAAAACAGTTTACCGCCTTTTTCATCAGCTTCTTACAATGCTCCTTGCTTTAAAAGATGCTTGACCTCAAGGATCAAATTCAGGGAATTGCAGTTTCAACTTGTAAAGCACATCCCATGTGGCATCTTCTGAAATCGAGTTCGACCACTCCACCAAGACCTCAGTCACAGCCTTGTTTCCCCTTCTCACCATTATCCTTTCCAACACTTTAACCGGTTCCTTACTGATTGCTCCATCAGTTCCCACCACTGGCAGTTCAGATTGGACCATAGCTACACCCACATGTTTCTTCAACTGAGAAATGTGAAAAACTGGATTCCCTGGGCAGTTGTAATCTATAAGCCACTTGACCCACTTTATCTGTTATCTGAAAAGGCCCGAACCACTTGGGAGATAACTTCTGATTTGATCGGTTTCTCTCCGTTTGTTGCCTATAAGGCTGCAACTTAAGATAAACCCAATCTCCCACTTCATACACACAGTCACTTCTCCTTTTGTCAGCTTGATGTTTCATTCTCTCTTGAGCCCTAGCTAAATGAAATTTCATCATTCGAATGGCAGCTTCCCTTTGTTGCAAATCTCTATCCACAGCAGCCACTACTGACTCTCCTGCAACATAGGGTAAATGAACTGGAGGACACTGCCCATACAATGCTTGATAAGGAGTACATTGGATGGCAGAGTGAAACGAGGTGTTATACCACCATTCAGCTAAATGTAACCAGTCACCCCAATCTCTAGGTCTCTTACCAGTCATACATCTTAGGTAAGTCTCCAAGCATTTATTAACCCTTTCAGTTTGACCATCTGTTTGGGGATGATAAGCTGTTGAAAGGAGTTATTTTTGCACCCAGTTTCAAAAATAATTTCTTCCAAAAAGTGCTCATGAAAATCTTGTCTCTATCACACACAATCTGTTTCGGCATCACATGTTGCTTAAACACATTCTCAAGAAATATCTCAGCCACATCTCTAGCAGTAAAGGGATGTGCTAAGGCTATTGTTAATAATTGAGAGATTGTTTTGTAGAGAGAATGAATTCTCAAATGTATTGACTTGAATAATGCATCGGTACAAAGCCTTTATATAGGCTGAATACAAGAGAGTTATGTTACAATCAAATTACTTAATTTAAAATTTAAATCTAACTAGAAGATAAGATAAAAGAGATAAGAATCCTAGATAATGCTAGGAGATAGAGTTTTATCCCTTTATACTTAATCCTAAAATGTTAGCAGATAATAACAAATAATATTTACAATATTTGAAGTTTATCTTTTATAACGGCTGTATTCTTCACTCCCCCTCAAGCTGGTGAATACACATTGTAGAGACCAAGCTTGGATGTGAGCTCATCAAAGGTAGTTCTTGGAAGTGCCTTGGTGAGTGCATCGACTAGTTGTTTGTGAGATGGAACAAAATTTAGCTTGACTGTCCCACTAGTGATCTTCTCAGAAATAAAGTGACGATCTAGCTCCACGTGTTTTGTTCTATCATGGTGTACAAGATTCTTAGCAATACTAATTGTTGACTGATTATCACAATGAAGTTCAAAATCATTACTGTGATTGGGTTTTAGTTCTGACAACAACCTTTGAATCCAAATCCCTTCACAAATTCCATTAGCTAAGGCTCAAAATTCTACTTCTGCACTGCTTCTTGATACTACGGATTGTTTCTTGCTTCTCCATGTCACTAAATTTCCCCAGACTAGAGCACAATATCCACTTGTAGATTTCTAGATGTAAGCTCTCCTGCCCAGCTTGCATCCGTAAAGACTTCCAATTTTCTGTTCTCATTTTTGGTGAAAATTAAGCCATGGCCTGGTGTCATATTCAAATATCTCAGAATCCTGAACACTGCTTCTAAATGCTCTTATCTAGGATCATTCATAAACTGACTAACAATACCAACTGAAAAAGAAATATCAGGTCGTGTAAGTGATAGATAAATAAGCTTACCAACTAGCCTCTGATATTGTTCCTTATTAGTAGGAGCTCAATTATTGTCAGTTCTAAACTTCATATTATGCTCCATTGGTGTTTCGGCAGGCTTGCAACCTAGCATCACTGTCTCTGAAAGAAGATCTAGAACATACTTTCTCTGATTTATCACAATCCCAACAATTGATCTCGCCACTTCCATTCCTAGGAAGTATCTTAACTGACCCAAATCTTTTATTTCAAACTCTGTAGCCAAAAACTCTTTTAATTTTCTGATTTCCAGAACATCATCACCTGTGATGATTATATCATCAACATAGACTATTAAAATAGCCTTTTTATTTTCAGAAGAGGTCTTGATGAACATAGTATGATCAGCTTGGCATTGAAGGTAACCAGCTTTTAGAACAGCCCTAGTAAATCTGCCAAACCATGCTCTAGGTGATTGTTTAAGACCATAGAGTGATTTTAACAATTTACATACCTTAGTTGGATCTGAGTTTTCATCTAGACCAAGTGGCCTTTGCATGTACACATCTTCTTCTAGACCCCCATTTAAGAAGGCATTCTTTATATCTAGTTGATGAAGAGGCCAGTCCAAATTCGCAGCAAGGGACAATAAGATTCTTACTGTGTTGAGTTTTGCCACTGGAGCAAATGTCTCCTGATAATCAATCACATAGGACTGAGTGAATCCCTTTGCAACCAGCCTTGCTTTGAACCTCTCAATGCTCTCATCCGAATTATATTTAACTGTAAATACCCATTTACAACCTACAACTTTCTTTCTTGGAGGTAAAGAAGTTATCACCCAGGTTTTATTTTCCTGCAGTGCTTGAATCTCATCTTTTACAACTTTTTTCCATCTTGGATCCTTAAAGGCTTCATGTACTGTTTAATGGATCTGGATATTATCAATCTTGGTTGTGAAAGCCTTAAATGAGGGCATTAGCTTTTCGTAAGCCACATATCTCTGTATCGGATGACTTGTACATTTCCTGATACATTTTCTTTTAGCAATTGGTAAGTCAGATGTATATGTTCAATATCATCATTATTCAAATTTTTCATACCTTCCTCTTCCTCCAAGGACAATGGGATCGGTTCCAGTTCTTGAGCAGTCCTAAGCTGTGTAGTGTCCTGAATAGGCCTCCTTTTCTTCCTTGTATAGACACTGAGTTCTCTGGTTTCAAGTTGGTTCTTGGAAAGAAGATTTAATGGAGTTTTTGGTACGGATTCAACTCTAGGAGATAAAGTTTCAAGAACAGAATCTGGTATCATAGTAGATTCAGGGATAGGATCTTGTGTTGGAATAGGGGTGGGTATAATAGTAGGTTCATTTAGAGGTAACTGAATCTGTTGAGGCTGAAATTCATCCCAACTCTCCCCCTGAATTTGAGAATCTGAGAAAAAAGGTTGAGATTCATGAAATGAAACATCCATAGAAACATAAAATTTTCTAGTGACATGGGAATAACATTTAAACCCTTCTTCTGAGCAGAATATCCCAGGAAAATACATTTGATGACCCTAGGATCTAACTTACCCCAAAATTGTTTAGAGATGTGAACAAAAGCACAAGAACCAAAAACTCTAATGGGCAGTGTACATGACGTTGGTTTGAAGGAAGAAAAAGTTTGAAGAAATGCCTCCCTTGGTGTTTTGAACCCCAGAACTCTACTAGGTAACCTGTTAATTAAAAAAGTAGCATGAAGCAATGCCTCTCCCCAAAAATGCTTAGGGACATTAGAAGAAAATAAGAGGGCTCTAGTAACCTCTAATAGTTGTCGATTTTTTCTCTCGGCTACTCCATTTTGCTGAGGGGTATCTACACAAGAGCTAATATGAACTATACCTTTCTCTTTAAAAAAATACCTAAAGTTTTAGTAAAGAATTCACTCTCATTATCACTCTTGAATATCTTAATTTTACTGCAAAACTGAGTTTCAACCATAGAATAGAATTTTTTAAAGATCTCCTCAGTCTCAGATTTTGTTTTCATAAGATAAGTCCAAGTTGTCCTAGTGTGATCATCAATGAAAGAAACAAACCACTGAGCCCCTGAGATATTCTTAACATTAAAAGGACCCCAAATGTCACTGTGAATGAGAGAGAAAGGTTGTGAAGCTTTATAAGAAGATGGATGGTAAAAATTTCTTTTATGCTTGGCAATTTGACAGACATCACAAGTAAATGAAGCTGGTTTTTTAGTAAGAAATAATTTAGGAAACAATTTTTGAAGATAAAAGAATCTAGGATGACCTAGTCGAAAATGCCATAGCAAAATTTCATTTGAACTTAAACTAGAAAGTTGAAAGGGTAAACAAATGGATTTAAATGTGGACTTGAGTGAACTTGTCCATTGGGAAGAGGTTGACCTTCAAGAAGATAAAGGCCACTACATAGCTTAGCATTGTCAATCTCTTTTCCCGGAGCCATTTCCTGAAAAACACAACCAACAGAATCAAACTGAGTGAAACACTGGAAAACATCACAGAATCTATTGACTGAGAGTAAATTGCATTTTAGGTTGGGAACATATAAAACAGAGGAAAGAACAATGTCCTTGTTAACGTAGACTGTCCCAATCCCTTCTACTGCAGTCATCGAACCATCAGTTGTCTTCACACTCTTTTGACAAGGTTGCTTTGTAAGAGCAAAAAATAGACTTTTATTTCCTGTCATATGGTCAGTAGCCCCAGAATCGACTATCCAAGGGATGAGATTTTTGTTACCAACAGTATTTGCAAAGGAAATGCTACCTTCGTTTGCTGCCATGGTCACACTTTGATTAATTTTTACTGATGGCTGCCCAGCCATTTGTTTTAATTCCCCAAGCTGCTCGTTGTTGATCTTTTGGCTGCTGTTGCATAAACTATACACCATATCTGCTTGTGGGAGGGTTTGATTAGACCCTAAACTAATTTCAGATGTTGGAGAGGTATGCATTCTCTAGGTTCTGTAGATCGAAAAAAAAAAAACCTAACCAATGGAGCATAATCTGAATTTTAGAACTGACAATAATGGAGCTCCTACTAATAAGGAACAATATCAGAGGCTAGTTGGTAAGCTTATTTATCTATCACTTACACGACCTGATATTTCTTTTTCAGTTGGTATTGTTAGTCAGTTTATGAATGATCCTAGAGAAGAGCATTTAGAAGCAGTGTTCAGGATTCTGAGATATTTGAAGATGACAACAGGCCATGTCTTAATTTTCACCAAAAATGAGAACAGAAAAGTGGAAGTCTTTACGAATGCAAGCTGGGCAGGAGAGCTTACATCTAGAAGATCTACAAGTGGATATTGTGCTCTAGTCTGGGGAAATTTAGTGACATGGAGAAGCAAGAAACAATCCGTAGTATCAAGAAGCAGTGCGCGAAGCGAAATTTGAGCCTTAGCTAATGGAATTTGTGAAGGGATTTGGATTCAAAGGTTGTTGTCAGAACTAAAACTCAATCACAGTAAAGATTTTGAACTTAATTGTGATAATCAGCCAGCAATTAGTATTGCTAAGAATCATGTACACCATGATAGAACAAAACACGTGGAGCTAGATCGTCACTTTATTTCTGAGAAGATCACTAGTGGGACAGTCAAGCTAAATTTTGTTCCATCTCACAAACAACTAGCCGATGCACTCACCAAGGCACTTCCAAGAACTACCTTTGACGAGCTCACATCCAAGCTTGGTCTCTACAATGCGTATTCACCAGCTTGAGGGGGAGTGAGTGAAGAATACAGCCGTTATAAAAAGATAAACTTCAAATATTGTAAATATTATTTGTTATTATCTGCTAACATTTCAGGATTAAGTCTAAAGGGATAAAACTCTATCTCCTAGCATTATCTATGATTCTTATCTCTTTTATCTTATCTTCTAGTTAGATTTAAATTTTAAATTAAATAATTTGATTGTAACATAACTCTCTTGTATTCAGCCTATATAAAGGCTTTGTACCGATGCATTCTTCAAGTCAATACATTTGAGAATTCATTCTCTCTACAAAACAATCTCTCAATTATTAACATGGTATTAGCTATGAAACGACTATACTTAGTCAATCTGTCCACTGTCACCATAATTACATCCTTCTTCCTAGAACAAGGTAATCCCTCAACAAAGTCCATGCTAATGGATTCCCAATCTCCTTCAGGAATTGGTAAAGGTTGTAGTAGGCCCCTAGGATGGATCAAGTCATCCTTGTTTTGTTGACATGTAACACATTCTCTCACCCAGTTTTTAACTTCTCCTCAAACCCTTCCAATAAAAAACTCCAGCTAACCTTTTAATTGTCACATTAGCACCAGAATGTCCTCCCACTGCACTGCCATGGAAGAATTCAATCAATTCTCTCTTTAGTTCCTTGTCATTCCCTACCATCAGTCTTCCCTTCCTCCTTAATTGTCTTCCATCCCATTCATACTTAGGATGTTTGGTAGGATCTTCTTTTTCTGCAATTATTTTTTTTAACCTTTCATCTTTGATCCAAGTTTCTGCTACTTTGACCATTGTATCCGTAGTAACACTACTCACTCCCATCTGTGCACATTCTGCCACTATAGGTTTCCTGGACAATGAATCAGCTACCACATTATTAGCCCCTTTTTTGTCACCTCGTAATCATAACCCATCATTTTGGCAACCCATTTTTGTTGAGATGGAGTTATTGCTTGATTTTCCGCAAGGAATCTCAAACTTTGATGGTCAGTTCTGATTTCTTCACTGCAACTAGCACAGCCAGCATTTCTTTTTCATAAACTGACAGTTGCTGGTGCCTACTGCCCAATCCTTTGCTAAAGAAAGCCAAAGGTTTTCCCTTCTGGATCAAAACTGCTCCTATGCCCACATCACTGGCATCAGTTTCAATACTGAATTCTGCAAAAAAATCTGGCAATGACAGAACTGGAGAAGAACTGATTGCATGTTTCAATTTCTGAAATGCAGATTCTTCTTCCTCCTTCCATTTCCATTCTCCCTTCTTAAGCAAGTTGGTTAATGGCATTGCAATGATGCCATAACCTTGAATAAATCTTCTGTAATATCCTGACAATCCAAGGAAACCTCTCACTTCTTTTACTGTTTTTGGTGTAGACCAATCTTTGATACAAGCCAGCTTCTCTGGATCCATAGCAATGACCCCCTCTGAAATTATGTATCCCAAGTAATTCATCTCCCTTGCACCAAAACAACATTTGGACATTTTAGCAAATAACTGATGACTCCTCAAAACCTCTAAAACCTCTCTCAAATGAACCAAGTGAGATTCCCAATCCACCGAGTAAACTAATATGTCATCAAAGAAAACTAGGACTGTTTTCCTCAATAACCCTTTGAACACTTTGTTCATTAATCCTTGAAAAGTGGCAGGGGCATTTGTAAGCCCAAAGGGCATTACTAGAAATTCATAATGCCCTTCATGCGTTCTAAAGGCAGTTTTATGCACATCATCTTCCCTCATTCTTATTTGGTGGTAGCCAGACCTTAAATCCAATTTAGAGAACACCTTCGCTGCTCCAAGCTCATCCAACAGTTCTTCAATTACAGGCATAGGAAACTTATCTTTCGCAGTAACTTGATTGAGCTTTCTGTAGTCGACACACATCCTCCAAGAACCATCTTTCTTCTTCACCATCACCACTGGAGAAGAAAATGCACTGGTACTGTCCCTTATCACTCCAGACTGTAACATTTCTTGAACTAGTTTTTCAATTTCATCCTTCTGCCATGCTGGATATCTATATGGTTTTACCTAAATCACTGAATTTTCATCTATCAAGGTGATTTTGTGATCCTGCCCTCTCTCTGGTGGTAATCCTTGAGGTTCCCCAAAAACATCTGTAAACTCCTGTAACAGTGCATGTAACTCAGTAGGCAAGGGTGCGCTTCTTTTTTTAAATTCCAGTTGAGTGTTCAGAAATAACACAGTAGCCTTGTATGGGTTGCTTCCTTCTCTTAACAGTTTGTCACACTGCTTCTGTTCAATGCACTGTAAGGGACCAGGTTTAACTCCTCTTAAAGCTATTTTTCTGCCAATTTGTTGAAATTGCATCTCCCGAGTTGCAAAATTCCACTCAATAGGGCCCAAGGTTGCTAGCCACTGCACTCCCAGCACAATATCATTTCCTTCCAAGGGCAGAACTAAGAAATCTGTCACAAAACTGTGTTCCTCCACTCTCCACTGCACTTCGTAACACCAACACATTGTTTCTAAAGAATTTCCATCAGCCACTGTTACTTTCAATTTACTCTGCTGGTCAAGCCTCAATCCCAATCTCTTCACAGTTGACCAACTCATGAAATTGTGAGTGCTTCCAGAATCTAACAAAGCCATCAAAACTGCTCCCCCAACCTTCACTTCCAGTTTCATCATTTCCCATTTAGTGGCTCCCCACATAGCTTGTAATGATACTACTGGAGACCCTTCCATTCTTTGGCACTCATGTATTCCAGTTCCACTCTCTAAAAGGTCCTCACAATCAACAAATACCTCCTGGTCTCCTTCCTCTTCAACCCCATCTACTATAATTTGATACAGTTGGGATTTTGCACATTTATGTCCAGGGAAGTACTTTGCTGCACACCAAAAACATAACCCTTTCTTCCGGCGATCCTCAATTTCTCCTGCAGATAAAACTTTTCCTGCCCCACGATCTGTGTTTGCCCCTGATACTCTTGATGTGCCTGGACTAAATACAGTAGGAGAAGTAGTTCTAGAAACAACATTTGATCCAGAAGCATTACTAGTTGCCGCCGATTGAGTTGTTTGGGCCGCAATCGCAGCAAGAGCTGCTGCACTGCGTGTCATCACTCCGTCTACCATCGCTGAGGATCAAACCTGTCTCTGATACCTTTGTAAATGTAACAAACCAGAAGAATAAGAATTTTAGGGGATAAGACAAGATTCACAGACAAAGGGAGGAAGAAGGTTTCATTAGATAAGAAGAAAACCAGTACAATATCTCAGATAATGATGAAAACGATAAACCTGATTCCTATATCCCTCTCCCTAAGCCAAACGACACAGTTTTATCTATTTACCCCAAGGTGTCGAAACGCAAAGTATCACTTAAAATAAAATAAAACAAACAGGATTAACAAAACTAATTAACGGTTCTTTAAAAACAGTTTACCGCCCTTTTCATCAGCTTCTTACAAAACTCAGATAGGCCGACTTAGCGACGAAAAGAAGCAAAGACAGAAGGGCTAACCCCATTGTTTAGAACTGCTTGTATGGCTAACCACATAGAATAGAACGTATATATTGGCATTAGGGCAAAAGAAAAGTGATTTCCAAATCCCAAGCAATGTTGTCTGTCTAGTTTTATTCATAATAACAAGTACAACAGTGAACATAGAATAGAATGCTGCTAGGATTTGTGCTTTCTAGATTGAAACTAAACCACAATTACATAAATCTTCTGATTAGTTAGCAAGATTATCAATAAATGGCCAAATTTAGGTTTATGCAATACAATCTGGTTATGTCAGTCAATGCGAGGCCAATGTCCTAGCAACTGGAAGCATACTACAAGCTACTATCGGTGGTAAGATGGACGGTATTGTGGCGGTAAACCATATGTACCACAAGTAGGCTGCCAGTCATTATTATATAAATGGTATGCAGGGTTTGGATTTGAAGGGAAACCCGTAGGGGCTCCTGCCAAACCATACATTGGAGCTGATGGGCCTGCATAAGGATTAGCAGCAGGAGTAGAACCTGGAAAGCCAAACGGAACGGCTGGTGACCTTAAATATGCAGCAGAATGATTTGGAAATAAACCTGCTGGTTGAAGATGAGCTTGCTGGAACGGATGAATCACAGAAGTTGTACCAGCAGCACTCAATGAAGGTACTGCATGAACAACAGATGCAGTTGTTTTAGGATGCTTGTTGCCACTCTGCTGCTGCTTTCCCGGTACCTGCATCTTCCTCTTTGCCTGCTGAGCCAACAGCTTCCTGGCCTTCCGAGCAACCTCCTGCGGCGGAAGCTTGAAAGCAGCAGGTGTTGCAGAGGCTTTTCTGTCTGCCTGCTGCTTCTCAAGCTGCTCAATACATTTCTGAAGGGGCTCCAGCGAATAGTCAGTTTCTAAATTGTGCTCTTCAATTATTTTAATGACAGATTTCAAGGCACCAATTTCTCTATCAGCAGCAATATTCTGCACAAGGAAATGAAATTAGTAAAAGGAAAAAATTGAATACTCATGTCTCGTACTCGGAAAAGTTTTCAGGAAATGAAAGTTTACCCGTGACTTGAGAGAGTTCTTTCCTTTCTCGCATACTTGCATTGCGTGCCACTTTGTCTCCTCCAGATACTCATCCAAAAGAGGTCGAGGTGGGAATTTTTCCGCTAGCCCAAACTCAAATATAAATTTCACAGCAAGCAATTGTTTGCCATCATCTAACAGTTTCTGAATCAAATCTGCAATGCATAAGGCAAGGCCATATCCATCAGAACTACTGATACGAGGGAGAGAGAACTCTAAATCTCAGAGGGGGTAGAAAATTATGTAAATCCTATGGAAGAGTATGATCAATGACCATTACAACTTTAGCTGATTATTTAAATGAGAGAACAGTGCGCTACACCAATTACACATGCACACATTGATTTGATGGAACAAAGATCTACCCATATTTTTCTTTTTTTCTTTTCTTAATCCATGAAATTATTCCAGTTATTTGGGAAATCATTGTGTTCACGTGTTTCAAGTTCTTGCCGATGACCGCACGGAGCACACGGTAAACCACTCTAACCATAGAACTTTTAATCATCATAAGTCTCCTATCTAAACTTGGCCTAACTAAGATAATTCATGTTCAATATAGCAAGAAAAAATACCTCCATTTCCTAAGTAAGCAATTACATCAAAATCCAAGGCATCCAACACCAGAATTAAAAAAGATCATACAACACCTAGAGTTTCAAATTTTTATGTCCATACGATACTACACTGAAATTAGACGACTGAAACCCATCTAACCAATAACCATTCACTGATTGCAGTAAACCATGTCATAAAATATCTTTTTATCATTGTAACTAGTAAGAGAACTTTAAAAACATAAAAAGTGGTGGTAAAAGAAGCACAAACACCAACAAGAAATCAAATAAGCCGAAGTGAACATAGAAAGAACCAAATTCAACCAAGACTCCGCTAACCACACCGCAAATCATATACCTTAAACAGCTAGACATATTGACATATCAATACATACATGGAAACTACAATTCTTAAAAGCTCCTTCACACACCAAATAACCTAAATCAAGCATTCATGACAAAACAATCAACTGCAACAAAACTTACATACACATAAAACATAGGAAAGCAAGGAACACAGTCAATCACAAAATCAAATTCACATGATAAGAATTGCATTCAATCAAGGAACTAATAACTTTACCATGAATTTTGTCCCCTAAACCAATCGACCTACACAATACAGTAGCTTGCCGTAATTTAGCAATGGCAAAAAAGTAATCAACAAGCTCCTCTTTATCAACCATAGGTCCCAAACCATAAGTTGCCACTAAATGCAAAAACGCCAATGTCTCCAAAGAGTTATCTTTGAGCAACCTGACCTTGCCTTTCCACTCTAAAGCTATCTTCTTTGCTCTCTCCCTCACTTCTTCATTGATACTTACACCAGTTTTCATCAACTGCTCCAATAAAACCACACAAACCCTCCTTAATCCAAGCAATCCCGGTTCTGTATCATCTTTCGGCTGCGAATTCTCAGTGTAAAACCCCTCCATTGCATCCAAAACCATTGCCCCAGGATCCGCAGCACTCTTCAATGCACCGGGAAGCTCCATCCGGATAGCGTCCCGCTCTTTTACGTGGTCGTATATGTACTTCCTCTGTTGGATTAAAATCCGTAATAGTGGGCACATATGTATAATGTATATTGCTATTTTAAAGTATGACACAAAATTAAGTGACCAATTATGTTAGGCGTGTCATGGGTATTAAAATGTCATGGAAATAAAAGTGTAGATACCATAAGATGTATTTATAATTCGATGAGGGGTAGAGTTATAAATACTTAATAGTTGATTATTAAATCAACTATATAAAGAGGTAGTGGTCCCCAAGAAATAGGTTAACTTGTTTTTCTCTCCTTCCCCGTCAGAGAGTTTTACGTCAAGAGAAAACCTATCTTCTTGGAAGATCAATACTAAAGATTTGGGATTTCAACATCAAGATTCAAGGTTTTCAGTCTATCGATTAATTCAGGTACGCTTCCGCAATTCAGTATATTCAGTTTATTATTCTTGATGATTTGACATGATAAATCCTGGGTATTAGGTTTCATATTTAGTTATGGTTTAATTCTATCAAGTGGCATCAGAGTCTCGTCATGTTGAATCATTGGGAATCAACTTATATTTTATTTTTGGATTAGTTCGTTCATACATATGAATTTAATATTTTGGTTTGATATTTGGGTTAAATATCGATGTTAAATTTTTGAAAATTTTAATTATTACGGATGAAAGTTTTAGGGTTTTATTATTTAGTGATATTACGTATGATTTATACGATTAAAGATCCTAAAAAATACCGTTAATCTCTGCTCTTGATTATGGTTTCAACTACGCTTACCAAATGGTCGATTCAAGTAAGTGATTTGGTTTTGAGATTAGCTAATCGGTTTTATTATATTGATTGTATGACTTTATGATTCAAAAAAAAAAACTCTCTAGAATCTTACTGTTATTATTATTTTTTTTTTGGAATTTTTTTTTATGTCATACATATTCGTGCCCTATATACAATTCTTAGGGAATTTTATTAGGAACAGTGAACTTTAGATTGTGAGAATAGGCTTTTTGCCTTTGAATTAAGCAACTGTTTTAAACCTTTTTTTTTGCATATAGCCATTCAAGTATATATATTTGGATTTTTTATTAAGTATATGCGGTTAAAGTTTGAGTATTAACCATTGTATAACAACTTTTATTCTGGTTATAATTTTCGGGATTAATATGCTTATTAATCTTTTCTACTCTCCTAAAAATCCTACGATTCCCTCTTCTAGAAAGGTTTGTAGGCTGTATGCATATTAAAGGTTACTAATGATTTTATATCTTTTGTTTATGTTCTTTTAATCTCCTGATTGTGTTTGGTTATTCCCAATTACCGTGGTTGCATCTATTTAATGGTGCTGATCTAAGCTAGTTATGTATGATTTGGTAGAGGGAGTTTGTTTTTTGTTTTGTTTTGGAAAGCATGTCATTAATCTTATAAAATTTATATTCGATTCAGTTTGATCAATAATTTATTTCTTTTGATCGTTAGCTTATTATGCATATTAAAGTTTCATGTAATCATCATATGAATTACTTATTTGTATGATACTTATGATTCTGGCTTTTAGTTAAAGATTGATTATTTTGAATCCGACTTTAATTCTGGTAAATGCATGTTTAAGGAATTTTTTGAGTAACAGTCAAAGATTTTGGTTTTTCGATTTCTGATAGCCCTATTCAGACAATCTTATGTTGGGTTATTTTGGAAACTAAAGTGTTATCAGAAATTTCAGTTTTGACTGTTACATAATTTTAAATTTGGATATCGGTACTTTATGTTATATATTTTAAGATAAATTAATTGAAACATTAAGTCACCAAAGTGACTTCTCTTGTGGAAATTATTTATTTTAAAATATAAAAGGTTTTGCGCATGTAAGTCGAATTATGTTAATATTAATCGGCCGAAAGGAAGGTTAATAATTAACGTTATTACATGTGCAATTATGTTAATAAACATGTGATAATTATTCAGTTTTATATGTGAGCAATAAATCGGCCCAAAGGAAGATTTCTGTTTGACATGTTCTTATTATCAATGTTTGATTACTGTACCAAGATATCACTTGCAAGTTAATGTTTTGTCCAAAGATGAAATATTAATGGAGTGTCCGGTATCTTGATATGAGGTTTACCTTTATTCAAATTTATTATTATTTTGGTTATCTTTTAATTTGATTGAAAGATAAAATTAAGACAAATATTTTGAAACAATTAAATTCATATTTTGGTTTGGATGTCTAATATTTTAATGGATTAATTGAAACATAATGTCACCAAAGTGACCACTTTTGTGTAGATTAGTTTATTTAAAATATTAAGATAATTATGGGTTTTTGTAATTCATGCGTTTATTAATTGGCCCAAAGGAAAGTTAATATTTGGCGTAATTACAACGACAACTCGTGGCGATAAATGTGTGGCAATTATAAGGTATTTTATGTTAGCAATACGTTAGTCCAAAGATTAATCTATTGTTTGACATAGTTTATTGTCAATGTTTGATTGCTACAACAAGAGTACCGCTTTTACTAATTAATATTACTTGTCCAAAGACTTGATATTAATGTTGTGCTTGGTATCTTGAGGGGAACTAGCCATTATTTTGAATTTATTTGTTTACTTATAAATATTTATGTGAGCTTGTTTTTTTTTTTTTTTTTTTTTTTCTCTCTATTTAGCTAATTTAGCTTTTGTTATCACAATATCTGTTAATATACATTCTACACTCATGTTTAGTGAAATTAATTTCAAGGAATAGAAAAGACACTTACATATAGTATTTGGTTGTATGAACATAGACTTTGCACTAAGGGAAGAACAACTTGCACCTCTCATGGCGGTAACACCCATAAAATGGATTTTGAGAGGTAAGTTCGTTCAAATTGCATGAGTTTAATGATCATAAAGTACAACATTCTAGAATTCTTTAGGAGCACAAATCTAAAGATATTACTCATACTAAGGGTTTCATTGATAAAATTGAGAAACATTTTACTAAAAAAAATGTTAAGGTTAATATGACATCACTTATGCCTTCTTTGATGTCTATGAAGTATAAGGGTCAAGGAAATGTGAGGAAGTACATTATGAAAAATGTTTAATATTGCTTCAAAATTTAAGGCACATAAGATCAAACTTTCTAACAATTGTTTGTTCTTATGATTTTGGTATCGCTTCCTATACAGTTTAACCAATTCAAAATTAGTTACAACTGTCAAAAGGAGAAATAGACTTTAAATGAGCTTATTTTTAATTGGGTTAAAGAGGAAGAAAAGTTGAAGCATTATAAGTGTAAAAGTACTCATTCGATTAGTGCTCATTTAGTTAGTGTCTCTAAGAATAAGGGCAATAAAAAAATATTAGAATAAAGTTGCTAAAGGTCCAACTCAAAAGAAACAACGATAAGTTACAAAGGGTTGATTCTTTTGTAATAAGTTAGGACACATGTGAAGAAATTAAACTTCAAAACCAAGCAACTACTTCAGTTATTTTGAGTGATCCATGTGTTGTAAGTTTTATGATCCCACAATTAGGAATTATTTAAGGAGAGATCTATAATTTTTTTTTAGGATGTTGAGTTTGGAGGAGAAATAAGGTTAGATACATTGATTTTGAGGAGGAATTGGATTATAATTTAATTCCTACTATCACTTTTGACGATGTTTAGGTTTTCAAACCTATCATTAATCAAGAAGTGAATCAAGTACCTCAGCAAAACAATGTTGAACAACTCTCATTCAAGATAAGGTAATTGTTTTCAGAAGAACAAACTCAACAACCTCAAAAACAAGTGTCATTAAAGATATCCAAGAGAGGAGAGGAGAAATACTATTCGGGATTATTACTTTGTATTTCTTCAAGAAAATAAGGATAATAATGGAATGATAGAAAATGATTCATTCATTTTTTTATCAAATCATAAAAGTTCTGACTCTCAAAAGTGAATTGATGTCATTCAAGAAGAGTATAATTTTATGCAAGACAATAAAGTTTAGGAACTTGTCTCATTACATGAAGGTGCAAACCAATTGGTTGTAAATGGATATTTAAAACCAAGAGGGATGCAAATGATAATGCGGACAAGTATAAGGCATGTCTTGTATTTAAAGGATATACTCTAAAAGAAGACATTGATTTTGTGGAGACTTTCTCTCAAGTTTCATTGAAATACTCTTTCAAGATAATCATGACGCTTGTTTCTTATTTTAAACTTGAGCTACATAAGATGGATGTTAGGCTTGTGTTTTTCAATGACGACATTGAAGAAATGAATTATATGGTACAATCATAGATTTGTGTCTAATGATACAAAATCAATGATATGTAAATTAAATAAATTCATCTATGAGCTTAAGTAGGACTCTCATTAATGAAATTATAAATTTCATATTGATTATTTCATTCGGCTTTGAGATAAATTTGGTTGACAATTGTATATACTACAAGTTCAAATGGGAGTAAACCAAGTGATACTCAAATTGCTAAAGAAGACAAATTTAGTCTTACTCAATGCCCTAAAAGTAACCTTGAAATTTAGAAAATACAAAAGATTCCATATGCATAAGCTATTTGAGATTCTAATTTATGCTCAAGTATGTATGCGTTTGGATATTAAATACATTGTTGGAATGTTAGATAGATATTTAAGCAATCATATTATGGATCATTGAATAGCAGCCAATAGGGTTATGAAATATCTTTAGAGAACAAAAATTACATGCTCACATATCGAAGTTCTGTAAGTTAGAGATCATCAAGTTTACAGACTTGATTCTATTAGAATATTGATGCAAAATAATTTTGTCACATGGGCTGCTAATTATAGATTGAATAGAAAGACCACTTGATTATTTTGTGACAATAAATATGCATTCATTTATTCTATGAACAATAGGAACACTTCAAATTTGAAGCACATAAATATTAAGTTCCTAGTTGTTAAAGAAAATTCAGAGTGATTGTGTGTCTATAGAGCATGTTGGTACAAACTCCATATTTGCGCTTTATTAAGAAACTATCACCCTAGGTCTTTCATGAGCACACTACTCATGTGGGTGTAATGTTATATAAAGATATTCAGTTTTAGTGGGAGTTTGTAATTTTGAAAAATGCTCATTTGGTTTAGACACAATTTCGATTTACTTTAGTTTAAAGTTATTTTAAGATTATTTTCTGCAAAATAAAGTTCTTTTGGTTTATGCACACTCAATTGATAAAGTTTGATATCGCTAAGGTTTAGGAGGACCAGTTGGAAATAGACATGTTTGGTTCACATTTCATGTAATTTTCCATGCTACGCATCCATGATTGATCTATGTCATTTGACTATATTTGTATACGTGACCATTGATGGGTCTTGTCGTGATTGATACGACAAAGGCTGCTTTGATCCTATATGGATATAGTTGATGGACGAGATTGTTACTGAATACCTATTATATAATAGCAAATTTTTGAGCTCATAAGGTTATACATTTGTCGAAAACATATGTTGCCCAAGTGGGAGATTGTTGGATTAAAATCCGTAATAGTGGGCACATATGTATAATGTATATTGCTATTTTAAAGTATGACACAAAATTAAGTGACCAATTATGTTAGGCGTGTCATGGGTATTAAAATGTCATGGAAATAAAAGTGTAGATACCATAAGATGTATTTATAATTCGATGAGGGGCAGAGTTATAAATACTTAATAGTTGATTATTAAATCAACTATATAAAGAGGTAGTGGTCCCCAAGAAATAGGTTAACTTGTTTTTCTCTCCTTCCCCGTCAGAGAGTTTTACGTCAAGAGAAAACCTATCTTCTTGGAAGATCAATACTAAAGATTTGGGATTTCAACATCAAGGTTCAAGGTTTTCAGTCTATCGATTAATTCAGGTACACTTCCGCAATTCAGTTTATTCAGTTTATTATTCTTGATGATTTGACATGATAAATCCTGGGTATTAGGTTTCATATTTAGTTATGGTTTAATTCTATCATCCTCAACCCCTTCCCATCCACTCTCTCACAAAAATCCTTCAGTTCTGGTCGAGTCACCACCGAGTCAATGTGGCCTGACGGCGGAACCGAACCATCAGACTGCAAGCCCACAGAATTTGACGACGATGGTTTCTCAACATCTAATGGTACAAGCTGATTTAACGGCTGGTTCACCACCGAATCAGTGGCCGAGTCAACTCGGTCTTGTTCCGTTAACGGGTTGGGAACCGGTGGGTCTCCTTGTTTTGACGCGGGTGATTGAGTCGAGCACGGAGTGTGCTTCGAAACGGGGACGTCATCGATTGGGTTGCGAACGGATTCGCGGGAGTCGAGAATGCGGAACCGTTGAGTTACCGAGTTTTGAATTGCAGTGAAGTGAGCATCGAGGTCGGACCATGAGATGGAGAAAGTGGAAAGGTGCAGAGAGTTGGCTTGGAGGTCATCGAACGCTTTCTTGAGGTGTTCTTTCTTGACATCAATGACTTTGATCGCCGATTCTATTGTTCTGAGCGACGGGATGTTTTCCGACGACATTCTTTTCCGATGTCAATTGTGTTACGGAGGCGAATTTTGATGAAATAAAATCCCTAAGCTAAGACATACGTGAATGAATAATAGGATAAAATTAATTTTAAAAGGTAAATTAATTTTGACCATCAAATTATAAAATTTATAATTCAACTATGTAAGTATTTAATTAGATTTATTTTAATTATTTGCCAATAAAATCTAACGAAAAGATTAATAAAAATTTATATACTTACACATTTGTTACTTATTCTATCAATATTATTTTAATTTTACTTCATCACCTATTATTAAAAGGATAAACTACTCTAATGACCACTAAATTAATTGTGAATATTTATTTTGACCACCGAACTATCGAAATTGTCAATCAGACCACTAAACTTATTAACTCAACCTATTTTGACCACCGCCGTTAAAAAATTAACGGAGGGTGACGTGGTAGTTAACGAAAATTTGTAAAATAATACATTTAGTCCTTGTTATTTACTTATTAAATCAATTTGATCATAATTTTATTTTAATTAAATAAATTAATCAACTAATTATATGATAACACGTGTCACTACTTTGTTAGAGGGTAAAATAACAAATTTAGAAGAATGGTTATAGGGTGAAT
Organism: Hibiscus mutabilis; assembly: GCA_019671005.1. Classification (NCBI taxonomy): domain Eukaryota; kingdom Viridiplantae; phylum Streptophyta; class Magnoliopsida; order Malvales; family Malvaceae; genus Hibiscus; species Hibiscus mutabilis. The sequence goes on along the minus strand of CM033712.1, from coordinate 79,165,960 downwards.
TGAACTTGGAACATGTGGGCACCTTTACCACTGCGCCAAGCTTATCTCAATGATATGAATTGCACCATTTAATATACATATGTTATAATGCAGTAAATGTTAGGGAAAAAAGAAGTAAACATAGTTAAAAGGGGATTCGAACCTAGATCACTTGAAATGTGTATAATCACACAAATATTCGATTTAATTTAAATCTGAAATTTATTAAATATTCGATTTTAAAAAATATCTGATTTAAAAGAAAAGAAATCCGATTTAAAATATTTGAATATTTTTTCTTTTTCATATTTAAATTAAATCGAATATTTATTAAAATATAAATATTTGGTTTAAAAAATATTTTATTTAAAAGAAAAGAAATTTGATTTAAAAAAATAGTCGAATATTTTAAATCGAAATTTTAAAGTATTTAAATCGAATTATTTTTCTTTTAAATCGAATATTTTTTAAAATCGAATATCTAATACATTTCAGATTTAAATTAAATTGAATGTTTGTGTGATTATACACATACAAAGTGATATAGGTCTGAATCCCCTTTCAACCATGTTTAATTATTTTTTCCCTAACATTTACTGCATTATAACATATGTATATTAAATGGTTCAATTCGCCCTGGAGCCATTCTTCCAAATTTCTTTGTCACCACTTGATTGGAGGAGAAAAATTTATTAAAATAATTAAAATTTAAATAAATTTATCCAATTGGTTGATGACACGTGTCATCATATAATTGGTTGATTAATTTTATTTAATTAAAATAAAATTAAGATCAATTTGATTTAATAAGTAAATAACAAGGACTAAATGTATAATTTTACAAATTTTTGTTAACAACCACTTAACCTTCCGTTAATTTTTTAACGGCGGTAGTCAAAATAGATTGATTTAATAAGTTTGGTGATCTAATTGATGATTTCGATAGTTCAGTGGTTAAATTAGGTATCCCAATTAATTTGGTGGTAGCTGGAATAGTTTACCCTTAATAAAATTATTTTCTCTCAAACCTAACAAACCCGTCGTCGACTTATTTTCATTGTTTCAACTAACTCATCATCTTCATTTTCCTAAACCCATGTGATGAGGTTGGCTGTGAACAAGTCATTGAGCCATGGAATTCTTCAACAAAAGCATGTGATGAGGTGCTTCTGCATCTTCCATGACCATAACTACGCTTCCCAAAGGAAACCGACCACCCAGTATCTATGTATTTAAGTATAAATTATTCAAAAAGAGAACAAATCACTCAAGTCAGTGAAAAAAGAATGTTAGATAGTGATAAGAAGAAGAGAGTGTATGCCATTACTTTCAACTTTCAAGGTTGGAAATCCTAGAAGATAGAAAGACTGTGCCATTAGACCCGCACTTAAGTCCAGGGCCTAGAGATGGCGCTGCAGTGGAAAGGTTCCGAGAGAAGCTACTTGGCCACAGCCGTAGCAACAGCAACAGTCAAAAATCAAAACACCAGACAATGCAGTAATCTGAGATTTTTCTGGTTCAGGTCCAACAAGTTTGTTTCAAGCAAAACCCTGTTACAAACTTAATCAAAATAAAATCTAAAAAGAACCACCATTAATTATCAGTGAGAGTAACAGAAAACAACAATGGAATCATATAAAACAAAAGGCATAATTCTCCTAACCAAATGATTAAAACTAAAATTGTTATCTTTATTTCAAATTTGAGCTCTTTCCATCCATCCATCCATCTACGCTAAAATCAATGAACATGAAAAGGTATAAGATTTCTTTTAAGAACCCAAATTTTGTTTTTTCTAATCTCTTTTCATTGAAGCCTTTTTTATCAAATATACGGAACACAATTTTTAGTGACCTTAATCAATTATTAAAAAGGCTCCAAAAGTGTGTCTAACGAAATAGAGAGGAATCAAATTCTCACCTGTGGCTCCAAAAGTGTGTTCTTCGGTGAACACCCCTGCCTCTGAAGTTATGGCAACTTCTCCAAACTCTTGGTTTTCCTGGCTTTAGAGTTTCCTGCCTCTGAAGCACCTCATCACATGGGGTTTAGGAAAAAGGAGATGATGAGTTAGTTGCTCGGGTATGGAAACAATGAAATTAAAATTAGGATAATACTGATAGAATAGGTAACTAATATGGACCAAATGTGTAGTTATACAAATTCTCATTAACAACCATGTCACTCATTTTAACTGCTGTGGTCAAAATAAGTCGAATTAAATAATTAGGGGTCGAATTTTAAATTTTGATAATTTAATGATCAAAATAAGTCAGATCTAATAATTAGGTGGTCACCCAGGTAGTTTACCATTTAAAAAACATTTAAAATAGAGTAATAAACGTCAGGTTCTTATGGGCTAGAATTAGGTTTTTATTTTGGGCTGGACTTTAGGCAATAATATCATTATATTACAAAATGTATTTTTATTTAAAGTTTGAGAAAAAATTATCTTGTAAAAATAATATTAAAATTTGTACGAATCAAGATAAAATAATATGAACACCAATATATATATTTTTCATTTTATATTGTTTCTTCATTATTATTTTCTTTTTTCTCTTTTAATTTATGTCTGTTTGTTGACGTAACAAAATATTAAATTAGTCTATACAAAAATAAATTATTATTATTTTTCATTAAGTAAAAAGATAATTATATTTTTAAAATTAATATTAAAGTTTGAACTCATACGAGATAAAATATAACATTCTTATCACAATTAATGTTTTGATAAATCTTAAATTTTCATTACTTTATCCGTCATAGAATAATCTTAAATGTTCAATTGAATTATGTCACAATTTTTCAATAATTTTCTTCTATCATAAACAATTCATTAAAAACCCACGCATTACAAAAGAGCACGCAACACAATGGGCTGAAAAAAAAAATCCAATTATCATGATAAAATATTCCTTTTAAAAGCTTTTGCAATTCAATAGGCAGTTTTATATTAGGAGATGGATATAAATCTAATTAATGAGGTTGATAAAATATTTTATCCAAAATTAGAAAAGTTTCCCACAAATGGAAAACAAAGATATGAATTGAACAACTTACATTATTTTTATAGATTATTATCCCACACATGCGGTAAAAAGTTTTTTTGTTTTCACAAACGCTTTAATTTTAAGGTTCAGGGTTTTATTTTAAGTGTAGTGTTTATGTGTCTTAGTGTAGGAGTTTAGAATTTAGGGTTTGAGGTTTAGGTTTTAAGGTAATATGGTTAGGGATTAAGATTTTAACCAATAAATCTTAAATTTTAACTCTAAACCCTAAATTTTATCAATAATCCTTAAATTCAAAACCCCTAACCCTAAAATTAAGTCACTCATGCACGAAATAATTACCTTATTTTACTATATATTGTTTCAAATTAAATAATACTAACTTAAGAATTGATAATAAAAAAATCTAAATAAAATTATTATATTAGGCCAATAAGAACTATATGCATTTAAAGTTGTGCAATATATTGCAAAAGAAATTGATTATAATGGAGGTGTATATATATTATTGTATACAGGTCACATGCGACATTAATAGTGGTAACAATATTGGACCATTAAATCACATGTTCCTTCACGTTTTAATAATTTAGATAGCAAAAGCCTAGGATGTTGTCACAAGAACCAGAAACCTCAAGAATAAGTCACAAGAGCCATAAGATTTTATTTTATGTCTGAAATTAAGAATCACAAGATTTGTAAACAAGTATTTTAGTAGAAAAGTAGAAGAAAAATAGATGATGTTCATTCTAAGAGACACGAGTTCAAATCGCCTTGTCTATAAAGTGTCTGCATATTGTTAAAGGGTTAAAAATATGTATGAACAGATATAATTTTATACTAACTTGACATTTTCAATATGTGGCTTAACTAATTCAGTTATTCTGTGCAATATAACCCTATTTTTTGTATGACTATCAAGTATTTGATTTATTAGTCATCCATATAAATCAGATATTTCAACAATTAATTATGGAGACAATCTTTTCAATCTAAAGAAAATAATTTTTTTCTACCAGGATCATGCATTGGGTTCTACCTTTTAATAATTTATAATCGTGGAAAAGCGAATGTTGTTCATCTTAAGAGACATGGTTTCAAATCGCTTCGTCTACAAAGTGTATGCATATTGTTAAAGGTTTAAGAATATATATGGATATATACTACTTTATAATCACCTTTAGACCATTCAAAAAATATAACCGTGGTATTTAAAAATGGAAGATATCCATAATTCCTGCATATTTAATTATTTAGCCTGATCTTTTATGAAAATAACTTTTACCAAATTTGACTACATTTTAACAAATTCATTGCTTGGAACACATTCCAAATATAAGATGGGCAATATATGGTAAGGAATAGGATATTTGATATTATTTTATTTAATTTTTTATTAAGATTTAAATAAATTTTTTGCATTTAGATCGATCCGTTTCAAATTTATTAGGTTTTGTGTGGGTTTTTATAGGAATCATAATGTACATGGTATTTATATCCGCATCAACTTCAATTCGAATGGTATTACAAAATCCAAATTAATTAATATTTTCAAATTATAAATTCATTAAGTTTTGAATATAGAAATTTTAATTTATTAATATTAATTTCATCTAGGCCGTCCAAATTATCCAAAACCATCCTTGATGGACTCATATGCTAACGTGGACGATTATGAATGAATATCGTAAAAATTGTGCTGAAATTGAATAGGTATAACCTAAAGATAGCTGCAAAAAACGAATCAAAACTTATTTTATTTTATTATTTTTTTTTTCAAATTTGCTTTATTAATTGCTTTTAGAAACCCTAACTAAAAAGATTCAAAATTCCTAATCCAAATTTGATTACCATAAAAATCTATGAATTCCACCTACAAATTTACATTTGTTTTTAAAACCTCCTATAAATACTATCTTCAATATCCCTCTATTCTTGTGTTCGGTTACACTCCTTTTGTTCGTCTGCATCAGATTTATTTTTAATGGCGAGTTCTAAATCTTTTTTCCCCTCATTATTTTGTTTTCTTTTGATTTGAAACTCCAGTTTTTGATGATATAAATTGTTTTTTGGCTTTAACGAGCCTTAGATTTTATGGATTAATCAGGGTTTTTGTTCAAATCCAGAATTTTCAGTTTTGAAATTATGTTCAGATCACTTATGTATTTGCATGATTTTCATGACCAGATGCCTAGCGTCAAACAAGATCAATCCGACAAGGATTCCGAACCCTTTGTCGAGATCGATCCAACCGGTCGTTACGGTCGGTACGGTGAGCTTCTCGGATCCGGAGCTGTCAAGAAAGTATATCGAGCATTTGATCAAGAAGAAGGAATTGAAGTTGCATGGAACCAAGTGAAGCTAAGAAACTTCTCCAATGATCCGTCGATGATCGACCGGCTTTATTCCGAGGTTCGATTGTTAAGCTCGTTAACTGACAAGAACATAATCTCGTTGTTCAATGTTTGGCGTGACGAGGAACATAACACACTGAATTTCATTACCGAAGTCTGTACTTCTGGGAATTTGAGGGAATATAGGAAGAAACATAGGCAAGTTTCGATGAAGGCGTTGAAGAAATGGTCCAAACAGATCTTGAAAGGCTTGGATTATTTGCACACTAATGATCCTTGTATTATCCACAGGGATCTTAATTGCAGCAATGTTTTTGTCAATGGCAACACTGGACAGGTACATGCTATTAAATTTGTTTTACATTACGAATTCGGACAGTTGCATTTAGTTCATGTGTAATATTATGGATTTGATGAGTGATATAGGTTAAGATTGGCGATTTGGGATTGGCTGCGATCGTGGGGAAGAGCCATTCCGCGCATTCGATCCTCGGGACACCGGAATTTATGGCACCGGAGCTATACGAGGAGCGTTACACTGAACTCGTCGACATATACTCGTTTGGGATGTGCGTGCTGGAGATGGTGACCTTGGAAATTCCCTATAGTGAATGTGACAATGTGGCTAAAATCTACAAGAAAGTTTCGACCGGTGTGAGGCCTCAAGCCATGTGCAAGGTTATGGATGAGGATGCTAAAGCGTTCATCGAGAGATGCCTCGCTCAGCCTCGGGTAAGGCCGTCCGCGGCGGAGCTGCTCAAGGATCCGTTTTTTAATGAAGTTGATGACGACGATGATGAAAATGGTGATGTAGTTTCTTCATGACTAAAGCTTTATAGTCAATGTAGATTTTGATATTCTGAGGATTGATTTTAGTTGGAAAATCCAAATTAGTGGGTGCGTTTTGCCCTTCAAATATCTCTTTCAAGTAGGAGAATTGGATGCAACTTGGAGAGCCAGCTTAGGGAAGGGTTTGGTATAAGTTTAATTTTGTACATACTTGTTTTTCAAGCATACAATATACTATCCAAGTTGGAATTGTGATTTAGATTATATTCATAGTATTAAATTATAGCCGCAACATAGTTTAACGATCACATCAAAACTTTTTTTAAGGTCATCGCGACGCCGCAACTGTAATTTTGAAGCAAATGACTTTTCAATACATTGAATTGGAGCTGCAGGGAACATATTTCTTTAATTAATGGTAAAGAAATTAGGTAAAAAAGAAGCCCTTTATTTTAATATTGTCACACTCGAATTTGTTGAGAAATTATTGCAATTTGCCCTTCCTGCCTTTCCCTCACTGGCTTTCCTTTTCAGGGGAAGAAAACTGTTGCAGAACTTGGCTTCAAATTAGCATGTGACTCCAATTTGCTAAACTTTTCGCATAATCATTTAATGTTTAGTTTTACCATCGACTTCGAAATACGAAATATATCTTTAAAAGAAAAAAAGGTTAATTGTAGCACATGTTTTTAAACTATGACTTTCGTTTTAAATTAATTTTTACTTCTGAATATTTTAATTTTACTTTAATTGATCCTCAAGCTTTTAAGTGTTTTAATTTCATCATTAAACTATGACTCCTATTTTAAATTGGTACTCAAACTTTTGAATGTTCCGATTTTATTATCAAATTATTATTGATGTCATTCATATAAATATATAATACGCATAAGTGTTTACATAACAATTAATATTTTTACATGACAATTATTGTTTAATATGCATTAGTGTTAATATGATTATCGTATACTAATAATTTAAAGGTGAAATTAGAGTTTGTTAACTAATTTAGGAGGAAAGCCATAGTTTATGGATGAAATTGTAACGTTCAAAAGTTTGGGAGTTAATTTGAAATAAGGGTCATAATTTGAGAATAAGATTACAATGTTAAAAAATTTAAAAACCAATTTAAAATAAAAGTCCCAATTTAAGAGTGTGCGGTACAATTAACTCATAGATAAATTACGTATTTAAAGTGGTTGTAACTCTATATTCATATCAAAATATTGAGAAATAAATATAAAACTATTTGGAATAAAATGTTAATTATAAAGTGCTTTTTTGGTGTGTTATAGATACATGAGTTATATTTTAATACACAAGCTGTATAAAAAAAATAACACAACCCTTCTATAAAATTTAAAATTTAAATCTCAAACCCTAACACCTTAAAACCTAAACCCTAGATCTTAAACTCTAAGTATAAACCTTAAATTCTACACCCTACACACTAAACTCTTAAACCCTAATCTAAAACCCTAAACCCTAAATTAGAAGGATTGTATAAACTAAAGTTTAGTTAAGCTTGTGCACCAAAATATTTTCCTATGATTAAATTAAGATTTGCAGGTCTAATTTTGCAGCATCTGGACTGTACATATTCACTTAAACTTAATTAACATGGCTTAATTTTAAAATAATATACAAACCCGTGAAGTGGCCTCAATGGTAGATGATGATGTATTTCATCTAGGTAGTCCGAATTTGAACACTATGTGTGTACGGTGTGTGTGCATTATTAAAAGCTAAAAAATTTAAATAAATACTATCTTATAATCACACCAGCATATTCAAAAATAAAAATTTAAAATAATATACTAATAATTAGTGGTTTGGGAAATGTATCAAATCTAATAATCATTTGTAGTTAATATAATCTCAGTTTAAAAAGTAATCATATAAATGAAGATTCAATAGGCTGAATTTTGAAGCAAAAGGCCAAATAAAAAATGCAAGAGAAAATTAAAATACATTTTAGGGTAAAACTTTGATACACAAGCCGTGTAAAACTAATTTTACACAAGTCTGTGTATTTATACTATAAAAACCTAAATTCTAAATTTCTATCCCTAACCCTAAAAAACTAAACCCTAAACCTTAAACCCTATACACTAAATTCTAAACACTAACCTTGAATTCTAAACCATACAACCTAAACCCTTAAACTTTAAACCCTAAAATAAAACCCTAACCTCTAAAACTAAAAGGCACATGTAATTATAAACTAAAGTTTATACGGCTTGTGTATCGAATTTTCCCCCTCCATTTTATGGACTAATTTGGCGCAGAAACAGGATTTTGATGTTTCAAAATTTTAAGTCTAATTTTATTATTAATCTTTGTATCATGCATAAATTATTGATTTAATTATTGTATTAATTTGAATTTTAAAATTTCAGTCTTGACTTAAATAATGCAAAGACAATATAACTAAATTATATGAACTTAAAATTATTAAATTGAATAACATGAATTAAATTTAGAGTTTAAAGATAATGTAAATATTGTTGGTCTCGAATCGATCAATCGAATATGCTAAGAGGGGGTGAATTGACTTCATGGTGGAAGCAATGAAAATTAAAAATTTTGCACAAAGTTTTATAGTGGTTCGACTTCTAAGCTAAGTCTACATCTACCGCTTTAACTCCACACCAAAAATTTTTCACAAATTTTTCAAGTTATTTGGACTTTAAATTATTTTTATAAATTTGTTTAAGTTCAAAAATATTTTTCATTTAAATTATATCAAAATCAAATATCTCAACAAATATTAAGTACCTAAATTTTGGTATTTATGCGCAATGTGCTACCCAACTTTTTTTGGGTGCAATTAGGTACTTAACATTTTTAAAACACATGTTCAACTCTTATTGATCCATACTTATAATTTTAACGTTGTTTAGTTAAAGAGATAGTTTGCATTGCAGATTCAAAATTATGTGTTAAAATATAAGTATGAATACATGTAATTTTAAAAAATGTCAGGTACCTAATTGTACCAAAAATAAAAGTTAAATACCTTATTACATCATAAAAAAGGGTAAACTACACAGATGACCACCTAACTATGGGGTTAGTGCCGATATGATCATTATACTTTTAATTTTGGCAAATATACCACTAAACTATTTAATTGGTTCTAATCAGGCCACCAACTATTAAAAAATAACGGAGTTGAACCAAATTGATAGATTGTGTAAATAACGGGGACCAAATGTATAATTTACCAATTTATTTAACAGCCACATCAACCTTTCAGTTATTTTTTAACGGTTGGTGGCCTGATTGAAACCAATTAAATAGTTTAGTGGTATATTTGCCAAAATTGAAAGTATAGTGGTCATATCGACACCAACTCTATAATTAGGTGGCCATCTGTATAGTTTACCCTTAAAAAGATTAGATACTTATTTGCACTAAAAAGTATTTGGATATCGCATTATACATAAATGTCAAAGTTGAGTATAAAAAAATAACCTAAAGGTTAATAGCAAAACTTGACTTAATAATTTCCACATTGTTGTTTGGATATGGCCTCAAAGTCTAAAGCTTAATCTTTGATTTTCTCTTCTTGGGAGGACAGCTTAGGACTGATTTGTTTTTTTAGAAACAGATAAAAAAACAGCTGTTAATTCTCATTGTTGCATGTTTTTGGAGTATCTGTTACTTGTCACTGTTGCATGTTCTTGGAATATCTTTTAATTGTCATTGTTGCATGTTTTTGGGAATATCTGTCTAGACATATTTGAATCCAAATAACATAGTTTATAATTAAGCTTTAGACTAAACAGATAATGTCCAAACCGGAGTTAAGAGCGGTTTTAGTAAATGTCAAATATGAGTATGTATCTCGTACATATATGTTTGAACTTGTTTTAAGTATTCTCGTGTATTTGAAGTATATTTCGAGGTACGAGTACTTCAAGAAAAATGAATTGTGGAAAGATTACCATAGCTTACTAATATTCTAGTACGAGTGTGCAATCTCATTGAAGATGACGGATTACACGAAGTTCCTCGACATTTTTCATACAAGTTAATGGCAAAATGCAGAAAAAAAGCTTTGGAAACTAAGACAGACAAATGCCCTTTTATCTGATATATGAAAAACAAGGAGGAACAATGATGCCATCCAAGTAATCTTCGAGCATGTTGAAGAAACCGAGTCGAAAAAATGCAGAGAAAGAGAGGTTTCGATCTGTTCATGAAGTTGCTAACATGCATTGCAGTTGTTTCTGCTTTAATCAAAGCCTGCATGGGAGGTGAGTTACATGAATTCAAATCCTTTTATAGGTTCATTAGATCTATTGATCCGCAAAATAATCTTCGGATTCAATGGAATGAGTTGTTACACAATCCATGCTTGCTTAAACTTGATGGTGTGAAGTGCAATCCGCAGGCTACCTCGATTGTAGAAATAAGGCTTGAAAATATGAATCTTAGTGGTGTTATAGATGCAGATTCCCTCTGCAAACTCCGAAAGCTCGAAGTTGTTAGCTTATCGAGAAATCTTATACATGGAACGATACCGAGCTCGATTTTGTACTGCACTAGGCTGAGGTATCTGAACTTGAGCAGCAATTCACTGAGTGGGAGAGTTCCTCAGAGTCTAACCAAGTTGAAGTGTCTCGAGAGTTTGGACATCTCTAACAATCCTTTTACGATCATCGGTTCAAATATCGGAAAGGGGTCCGAGCATTCTTATAAGTATTTCAAGAAACTGGTTTCATTACGAAGAGATGGTCAGGTAAACACAACAAGAAAGGATGAACAAGCTGCAGGAGCCTCCAAAGATTCTAGTGAAAAGAAGTCAACCAGTCTACTGGTCGTTTTGTTGCCTTTATTTTTTAGCTTTGGGCTCCTCTTCGTGTTCTTATACTATATGAGCCGCAAGAAGGCCGGTAAAACAACGAAAGAGAAGGAGGCGCTAAAGGTGCTTAAAGAATCGCCGGTCAAGTTTCCTCCGATGGATGCTGAACAGGAAGTGAAGCAAGAGGATAGACAACAAGATATTGTGTTCTTTGTTGAAGATGGTGAAAGCTTCAAACTAGACGATCTCCTCGAAGCCTCGGCCGATTTACGAAGCCAGAGCATTTGCAGTAGCCTTTACATGGTAATACTTAAGAACAATGTCACTTATGCTGTCAAAAGATTGAAGCAATTACAGGTGTCTCTCGAAGATTTCAGCCAAACAATGAGGCGGATTGGGAACTTGAAGCATCGAAATATACTGCCCCTAGTTGGCTACAGTTGTACTAATGACGAAAAGCTTCTTTTCTACAAGTATCAGAGCAATGGAAGCCTCCTAAACTTGTTACAAGGTACGCCGAGAAACTTAAGACCGGTGAGGCCGGTTATCTTGTTATCAAAGTTTCGGACTTTGAACATTTGTCCATTTGGTTACTATATTGAATCTGTGTCTGTTTTGTTAACTTGCAGGCTACATTGAGGGCAAAGGAGAATTTCCATGGAGACTAAGATTGACAATAGCAAGTGGCCTTGCAAAGTGTTTGGCATTCATACACGAGAATCGGAATGATGCCGAGGAGAGCATTCCTCATGGAAATCTAAAGCTCTCAAACATATTGTTGGGGGAAAACATGGAGCCATTGATAAGTGAGTATGGGATTTCAAGGCTTTTAGACCTCAAAAAGAATTGCCTTTTCGCCAGTGGTTATGCTGCACCAGAGAAAAGTTTATCGGAACAAGGTGATGTTTTCAGCTTTGGAGTCATCCTACTTGAGTTACTAACCGGCAAGATGGTGGAAAAAACTGGAGTAGACCTTCCGAAGTGGGTGAAGTCGATGGTGAGGGAAGAATGGACCGGAGAGGTCTTTGACAAAGAGGTCCCCAAAGCTGCATTGAAGTGGGCATTTCCTTTGCTAAATATAGCTCTCAAGTGTGCATCTCATTCACCACAAGATAGACCAACTGCATCAGAGGTCTCAGAAAAGATCGATGACGCTTTGCTCGCACATGATGATCGTTCAATTACTTCCATATGTTCCTGGGAATCAGGCCAATCTGACATCTGCATACTCCATACTGTCATACCAGAAACTTGGGACACTCCGGGATCAAATTGTTAGCGGGCTCTTCAATATGTTCTTATACTCCATTTTCGCACCATCACCAGAAAAAATGTATGGCTTCGTTGATTTTGCAGGTTTCTATCCATTTTATGTTCAATAAGCCATCTACCTACATAATGAGGCAGAGTGTAGCATCAGTTATGTCATATTATAGAATCACAGATATTACAAGTTCATGCTATTGTATTCGTTTCGTTACTTTCGTATTGTTTTACTTGGAAAATAATAACATGCATAATTTGGCTATGGTTTTACATATGGAATGTTATCTGCAATTATTGAAAAAGTTGAAATCAGTAGAAACAAGGCGTGTTATAAAAGTAAAAAGGTTCATTCATATATATCAACAGCATATTTGATGATGTACAAAGCAACACAATACATTACAATGATAAATATAATCACACACTTTCACTATTAGTCTTCAGTTTCCACCATAAAATCTACAGTCACCTGTGTGTTTTAATTTGATCAGAGAGGCTTAGAAAATTCTGCATTTGAACACGCTCCTGAGCATTTGAAGAATGAAATAATACCAATTGAGCAGTCCCAACAATGGTGGAAATCAAAAAGAATATTTTCATATGAGTGAAAAGGAAGCACTTCTTCAGGAAATTCAAACATTGAAGAGCAAATTGCAATCTTATAATGCACCATCTCCAAACATGTATACTGAAAAACTGAGATCCTCTTTGTTTTTGCTTTGCGCTACATCCAATTGCGAAAAAGTGTGGACTGTCGTAATAACAGTGAGGAAGAACTTGAGAGGGATGTTGGATTAAAATCCGCAATTGTGGGTACATATGTAAAATGTATGATGCTATTATAAAGTATGAAATAAAATTAAGTGACCAATTATGTTAGGCGTGTCATGGGTATTAAAGTGTCATATAAATAAAATGTGTAGATACCATAAAATAGATACGTACTACTATTCTTGTATTGTATGCATTATCCCCCCTCTTGTTTTCTACTTCTATATCAATGCCTACAAACACATTCTTTGGGTTTATTAATTCAGAAAGAAATTATATTCTTTTAAGAAATTACTTCAAGGGAACTACATTTTTAATATTATTTTTTAGATATTAATTTAAGGTATGATCATCCTCTCTATGATTTGATATATATTTTTAAATGATTGTAAAATTTCATAAATACAAAGAGGTTGTTAGTAAAGTATAGAGATAATTTATGTTCAAAAGAGATAATAGAAAAAAAAAAAAAAAAAATAAATATGGAAGTTTTATAAAACGACGCCGTTTGTAGATAAGCAAACCAAAATATCGGGCATCTTCCAAAGTGAAGAAGATAGCTACGTTGAGAGAGGGGGAAATAACGGATATAGCTTTTTGGGCAAAAATGGCTACTTCGGATTCTTCAAACACTCCCGCTGAATCTGGTATTGAAACAAACCCTAATCCTAATCCTAATCCTTCAAAAGCTGTAATCTCAACTCCGTCCAATTCCAATTCCCCTGCCGTATGCCTCTTCCAATTCGCGGGAGACTCCGCCGCCGGTGCCTTCATGGGCTCCATCTTTGGCTACGGTATTATTTTTCTCTTTTCCTTTCAAAACATATGATCTCTCTCTCTCTCTGGGTTTTCTTGGCCGTGTTGGAAAGTTCGGTAAATAACGAACTTTTGGGATTTTTTCATTGAATTTCTCGGTATGCTTAGTTTTGATGTTATTTCTTAGTCTGGATTTTGGTCAATTTTGAATCAGATCAAACCTTTTTTTTCTTTTAAGATTTGGTTATATGAATTGAAAGTTATATACTTGCGGAATATGGATAGCGGAGAAGATAGTCATTAGATATGAACAATGGATTGTTCTGTTTTTCAGCATTTGGAATTGTAATTTAGATTGGATAATTTCCTTTGGGGACTTTTTAACTGCCCTATCTTTAAGCTTGAACATATTACCCTTTTGAAAACTAATTTATTTTGTGTTAGAAATAGGATCTTGTGTTTTCTTTTGTACGTCCTACATTGTCCAAAAATGCACGTTCAATGTAATGAAATTTTGTTTCTTTGCTTGGCATTTCAAGGTTAGGACTTGACGAATAGTAACTGAGTTATCTTTTGGACGGGATATATTCTACTAGACCATCTGAACTTGGACTTGTAATTAACATTTGTTGTGGTTCATTTGTCTGCTTAAAATCTGGTCTATACATTCTATAATTTTATCTTTCTGTGTCCGACTTAGGTTCGGGATTGATTAAAAAGAAAGGCTTTAAGGGATCCTTTGTGGAGGCAGGATCTTATGCCAAGGTATGAGAATCTCATGATTCTTAACTAATTGCTAACTTTGTAGTTTTTCCCTCAACAAATCTTCTAGTTATATATTATTATTCTCTTTATAGACATTCGCAGTTTTGTCTGGCGTACACAGTTTGGTTGTTTGCTTTCTGAAGAGGCTACGTGGAAAAGATGACGGTATGCCTTGTAAAAATCAGGGCAGCATTGCCTTTTTTGTTTTTGTGTTCTGTTTGCCGATATACAGTAATATTATCTTTCTCTGCAGTTATTAATGCCAGCATAGCTGGATGTTGCACTGGACTTGCTCTAAGTTTCCCAGGTAGTAGAATCCCAAGGTTCTTTCTTGTCGTAAAAACATAGGTTTCAGTTTGAACCTTATTTTTTGCTTGAAATGGTTATGCAGGTGCACCCCAGGCACTTCTACAGAGCTGTCTCACCTTTGGGGCCTTCTCATTTATTATTGAAGGGCTTAACAAGCAGCAGCCAGCGCTGGCACTTTCGTTTTCTGTGAGAAACATGAACGTACGCCACAAGGGACCTTGTACTTTAGCACTACCGCTGTCAATCCCTCTTCCAGATGAGCTGAAAGGAGCATTTTCTTCGTTCTGCAAGTCCTTGACGAAAACCAAATGATGGAAGGCTACCTACAGCTAACTAATGGGTAGGCCATTTTTTTTTGCTGTCATCTGTAGAATTTATCAAGTACTGAGAATGTACACTGAAAGTTTTGTTTGAGATTTGAAGCTTTTGCCTAGCATAAATATAAGCTTCTTTCTTGTGTTGTTGAATCCCATTCATGGTCTGTCTGGTTCAATATTTAGAATGTACCATAATTTGATTAGTAGCAGAGACAAATTGTCGACCAACTCGATTCAAAGTACCTTAATGTATCAAAAATTTTAAAGATTAATGTGGCTTATTATTACAAATGTCCTATCCAGGGATTTAAACTGCGGTTGCGGTCATAACGGATATTAAAAGTGAGGCATTATGGTTGGATGGTTGGTTCTGGCATGAACAAATTGATTTGGTATTTAAAATGAAGAATTACACAGTGGTGTCTTAGAAACATGCTTTTAGACATTACAACATGGTAAGAAACAGAAAAAACATGCTGTTTTAAGGGACCATCATAGCCTTGAGTTGTCTTTGGATCCATCCTCCTTGGTTTATGAAAGTGTTGGGATTTAATAAATAGCTCAATTCCTTGGGCTACAAGTTTTTCTCCCATGCCACCCGCTTGGACTTGTCTGCCCCTGCTCCTGTACACTCTACCTCTGCATAAACTATAGTATTTCTGCACAATTTTTATCAAAAACCAATGCTTAACTAATTCATTCACTCATTCTAATAAAGATTTAAAATAAAAACATCTGTTCCAAGGCCAAAAGTCTTACTCTTTCCCAACATAATTCCATGCCGACCAACCCTGCGGAACTATTATATCAGGCATCTTCGTGCGGTGAAATAATACTCTGGCATAAGGCTTGTATGCTC
Source organism: Hibiscus mutabilis (assembly GCA_019671005.1). NCBI lineage: Eukaryota > Viridiplantae > Streptophyta > Magnoliopsida > Malvales > Malvaceae > Hibiscus > Hibiscus mutabilis. Next base: position 79,149,977 of record CM033712.1, on the reverse strand, counting down.
TTCCTAGATAAGCAGAACCGGTTCCGAAGATCAAACTGCATTTGAACACGAAACCGGTGTTATCGGCCTCACTATCTCTAGCTTGCACGGTGATATAACCAGCCATGCCTCCTGGTGATGCTGTTACATTTATCATGCATTCCTACATAAAATTCAAGTGTAAATATAAATGAATTTGAGATGTAACAGAGATTCAAGCCGTAAACACCTACTTACTTGGTAAATTGATCTGCCATTGCCCCATATGAAATCCACAGCACCTTCGATATAGCATTTTTCGAAGTAGTGACGACCTTCGGAATCCATCAACGTGTCCTGCACACTTACAAACCCGCATCGATAAAACGATGCCTTGTCTGCATTGATCAGAGCTGCCGGTGCCCATGTAAGTGGTTTTCCAGATTCAAGATTGTGAGTATTCTGTCAACTAAAAAAGGGTTATCAGATTCAATATCAATAGATCGAATTACAACATGCAAAAAAGATAAAGCTATTCGAACCGTGAATGTTATATCCATGGCAACAAAATCATCTGGATTCAAAGAAAAAGTAGAACTTTCAATGGATTCACCCCCATCTCCAAACTGGATAATAGTTGATTGCCTCGACTCTCCTTGAAGAAGAATTTTTGGTTTATCTCTAGGGATATTCACCTTTTCACTAAACATATTGAATCATAACAATATTAGAGCTATATATAAACCTATATATATAGTATATGAAAGAGATTCAGCTGTAATTACTTGTAGATTCCGGATTTTACATGAACAAGTCTCCAAACATTGTTGTTTGATGGAATAGAATCAATGGCTGATGAAATTGCCATGTCCTGATTGATCAACTATGAGAGTACTGCTAATTGCCATGGCCTTGGTTGCCATGAAAAGGGCTAAAACCAGCACTGAACTGTGGAGAAATAAATTAAAAAGCTGCATTTTGAATGTATCCCCAAGAACAAGTTCAGATCAAGCTTAAGAATTTAAAGACAAAAGCACTTACCATTTAATTATGGTTGAATTGGAAATTTGTAACTCTTTCTTTCTTTATGTTTTGGGGAATTTTAAGACAGAATCTGCAGATATTATACCATACATGGCTTAGAACATACTCTTTTTTTTACTGATATACTTAGCTTAGAATGATGGTCCCAGTTAATGGGAGGTGGGGACCATTTTCATGGAGCCCTAGTGGAACAGAGATTCTGAAAACTGAAGAATATCTAACTTATAATGTATTGTTTTCATATATAAATCTAGAATATAATTAAACATACCATATAGTCAGGGTTATTTCCCTAATACAGCATATTGTCTGCAATTGGCCTAGAGTATCAGAATACTAAATAATCAGAATCCATAATTATTTTTATTGATGAGATTTGAACATTTAATTTGTGATACTGAATTTAATATTTAAAATTTTCTAATACAACTAAATCAGTCTAACAGATTAAATTGGTAATGGAAGACATTATTATTCGATCTCCGGTCTGTTTGTTAAAACATTAATACTTACATATAGTTGTATGGAACTAAAACAAATATTCGAGTCCACATCACAAATCACAATACAGACAGGGCACCAAGGGAGCTAGAGGGAGTGGTTGCCTTCTTGAAAATTTGAAATTTGTATATGATTTAAAAATTTTCTATGTATTTTCGATTTAAAATCTATTTTTCACCCCTAAAATTTTATAAGTTCGCCCCTTAACATAAGGTCATGGGTCCGTCCCTAAATACAGAGATATTAATTTTTTATTCTTTTATCATATATATATATATATATATATATATTAAGTTATCCATTTCAAAAATTATATTGAGTTGTCTACTTTTACTCTTCATATGAAAGGTTAAATAGATTCATATTGAATATTATCTTTTAGTCTAGGTTAATTATAATTTATTGTTATAACATAGAAAAAGAGGATTGACACCCTAAACCGCATTTGTCTTCACCAAATATAATGCTTATCTTTTGCTCCCTAATTAATTGGGAAAATCCATGTTAGGGAACAATGCAACAAAGTTATAACCAAACTTTTTTGTCTTTTGTAATAATGAGATTTGATTAATTAATCGTTTTATTTTATTGATTTAGTTGTCATGTTTCAATCATACATGTATAATTGATGGAGGAAACTGAAATTAAGGTCTCGTTTTTTTTTACTACCACAACAGTTTATCTCTTATTTTCTCGTTAAACGATCGTCAGTTTAGTCCACAACAGGCATTTGCTTATCGTTTTTAGCACCTGAATGAATATTTGGTGGCTGCTAGGTTTTTTAGGGGCGTTTGTCCCCCAGCATTTGTTGGGCACAGCAATGGCAAAAGGAAGACTTAATTGGCTTCTATGTGATTATTATAAAAATCGTATATTCTGAATGTATAAAATTAATTTAGTTTTATGATAAATGAATGTATCTGACAGAAAGTACACCAAAGAACAAATATAAATACGTAAAATCTATACTATATGGATTATTACGCTTCAGGAAATACAAATATAAAATGTTTACCAAATAAAATACAAATACAAAATAGTTATGTAACAAATATAACATAAGTTTTAGTGCAACGTATCAGACCAAAAAAGGGTTTTAGTGCACTGTATGATGTTTTTTTTTTAATATGCTGGTGTGATTATAATGTAATATTTATTTAAATTTTTTAATTTTTAATAAAACGCACACATAATATTCGAACTCGAATTATCTAGATAAAATATATTACTTTTTATTAATGAGACCACTTTACGGGCTCCAATGCATGGTGTTGATTGCATGATATAAAGGGCGGGTTTTAACGAAGGCTCGAGACAAGAGTGGCAGTAGAGGCTCAAAGCATAAAGGCAATGGCCAAAAAGGTCCGACGCATCCTGAAACTTAGTTTGGCAACAAAGAGAGCGGACAGCAGAGGATGGAGCCACACGTGTGGGTCTATACGGTCGAAAGATTTCAACAGATATCTCGAGAAGTTGAATTTACAAGGACGACAAGAGAAGACAACAAAAACTATGAAAATAAAACGAAACTTCATCTCGACGAAACTACTATTGGAGCAACGAGGGACCATCGAGGAAGATGCAAAGATAACTTTATCTATTTCAGTTAGGTACTTGAATTCGAATTTTTTAGACAAATTGGTGCATGAATTTGTTTTTTTATTTAAATTAGTATATAAACTTGATTTTTTAATTCATATTTGTTTAAAATCACAAGTACAAACGTGAACAAAAAAATCAAGTTTAAATATAAATCTAATAAAAAATCAAATTTGAATACCTAATTAAAAAAATATAATATCAAATTAAACATCAAAATCAAATATACGTACCAAAATACCTACTTATTCATATAAAAATGATGGATTGACTAGGGGCGATTATTGAGCAAGTCGATCAAGAGTTGAATAGTGCTTGACTCGTGCCCATTAAAATATTTTGTTGTTCGTTAAGCTCGATAAAATTTTGCTCGACTCGTACTCGTTAAAAAATCTCATTGCTCAACTCAACTCTTTGCTTGTTAAACTCGCCAAAATTTTTACTTTTATTTTTTAAAAATATAGATAAAATCTAGTGATACTAATAGAGCCTAAAATAAACATAGAAATTCAAGAGAAAAATTTTGAGATCTAAAGAGATAAATAAATGAACTCGTCATGACCGAGTTAGAGATGAAGTCGATATTTGAGTGTGAAATTCTTTTTAGTTTCTCAACGATATTCGATGAACAACAAAAGAGAGAATGCTTTAAGAATCTCGGGGTTTTAACTTTCGACTGTATTTTTTATATGAAAAGTGAAAACTGAAGAATTTCTCATTTTATATATAAAATAATAATAAAAGAAAAAAGAAAAACTTTAATAAAAAAGAAATATTATATTATAATTTAATTTTTATTAATACAAATTAATTTTTTAAATTCTTGAGAAATACAAAATATTTTGAAAATTTTTAGAGTTTTCACCTAATATTTAAACTTTTTGGAACATAATTTTTTTAAGGTAGCCACCAAAAAATCATAAAAGACTTTATAAAAAAATAACGAATTGTTCACAAATTTATCAAGTCGATTTGAGCTTTGCTCGAATTGACTCTCTAATATCTCGAGTCAAGTTCAATTCCAAATTAAACTTTAATTAAATTAAATTTAAATTATTTACAAGCTGCTCAACTCATTGCATTGAGATTGAGATTGAGATTGAGATTGAGATTGACTTTCTTTTCCTCTTTGTTGACATTGGAATTTGAAATAGCTTGTTAAGCTTTCCATGTCTTGTACAGCGTAATTATGTAATTAATTGGGATTGCTCTCTGTTAAACACTACTTATGACCTAATAAAGTTGTATTTGTCGGACCATTACCTCAATGCGTTGTATCTGTTAACAAAACTCTAAATCAACCGACAATTAAAACAATCGGTCTAATGTGATGAGAAACTAAATTTTTAAATAAAGTCAAAGTTAGAACTTTAACTTGTGAGTGGAGTAATTGAGTTGGAAGAATCGTTCTATTTAGATCTTTGCAGTGTCAGATCTAAATTAATCAGTCAAAAAATTAAATTAAATGCTTAAATTAAATCAAAAATATTCTAATGTTCAAAAACTATTTTATGTCCTCCAATTTGATTAGATACATTTAAAAAGAATTATCAAAATTCCTTAAAACGCCCCTAAACGCTCCTCCAAGAACTGTTCATATATATTGCATATATAGTGCTATATCACTAACTAGTTCATATAGTAAGGCGAAACATTAATTTCTTAAATGAAACTAATGATAAAAAATTTATCCCTTAATAAATATTTGAACTATTTAATTTGGATTGATCAACCAATAAATTAGATACTGATAATTATATAAAAAAATAACACTCAAATTTTAATATAAACGTAGAGTTTTTTATTTAAACTTTAGTTTGTACATCAATGAGTAGTAGTGTCAATATTTTTTTAACAAAATTTTTAAATTAAATTTGAATGTTGAATTCATCATTATTATACAACTTTATCTTTTTACTACTGTGATTAACATAGAGTTATTTCAAACCGTAAAATAAATAAATGCAGTTACGACTTCGGGTTATTAAAAAATACTTTGATCATTGATAATAATCAGTTGGTCTAATGAAATAAGTTAATGAAACGATAGGTTCTTTAAATAAAGTTATATGTTCGAATTCTAGCATTTGTGTGAATTGGAAAAATCAAATTAGGAAAATCTCCCCTATAATAGACATCTACAAAATTTAATTTAAATTAATAGATTAATAAGTCGAATATCAATGATTATAGAAAAAATAATTTGATCTACACAAGATAAGATAAAAATTCATAAAGAATATTATCTGCAGGCAATGTGGATGAAACCTGTTCACAACTCACAAGAGAAGGTGAGTAATAAAATTACAAAAATAAATAAACGAGGATAGAAATAAAGTGCCATCAACACAACCACATGACCCCTTTTCTGTTCTCTCTAACCCTTTCTATGTGCAATCCCAGCTAATCATTGCTATTAACATAAACAAATTCCATTAGCCATTAAGTATGTACTTTCTTCCTTATCCAATACAATGTTTCCACGTATCCAACCCCATTCAATTAACAATAAACTTAAGGGAAAACTACACTAGTGGTCACCCAACTAATTTTTTCGTCAAAATCGTCCCTCACGTTAGATACGTTTTCTATTTTGGTCATCTCTTTTAAAAACTAACGGTAGCGCTGACGTGGCTTTTATTAAAATATATTTTAATTATTTTTCTCTCCACCTCACATTATTTTTGTTTAATTTTATTCAACCAATTATGTGGTGATACGTGTCTCCACCATATTGATTGAAAAAAACTCAGAAAAATTAATGTATTACCACGTGATTGGTTGAAGAAAACCCATAAAAAGAGATTTAAACCTAAGCACAGCAGAATATAAAACCAACGCAAGAACCAACTGTGCTAGGCCAAATATTTGATACAAATCTACTAACATTTATATTTGACAAATATTTGATACAAATATACTAACATTTATATTTAACGTATATAAGTTAGCAACAACACATGCCTAATGAATATAAAAGATAAGGAGTGACTTGAACACAATACCTTATTGATAAGATTTTAAAAATTTAACCAGCAAGTTAAACTAATAAGTTATTAAAATATATTTAACTATTTTTTTATTAAATTAAAAATTAGACTATATTTAATTTTTTTTCACTTTGTTTTATAATAACAAAATTAATTAAATAATTATTTACTTATTTTTATAAAATTAGATATTAAATTATTTTAAAAATTAATTTAATACTAGTTTTTTTATGATAGAATATAAACTTTTAAACTATATTTATTTATTTTTTAAATGATTTAAATTTAGGATCTAAATAATTATTTTTTATACTCAATAATAAATAAATATTATTTAAAAATAATTATTCTGATCTAAATTTTAAGTAATTTAATAATTTATTAAATATAATTTACAAATTTATATTCTATCATAAATAAATATTATTAATTTTATAGAAATAAAAAAATATTTAATTAGTTTTGTTATTATCGAACAAAGTGAAAAAAATCTAGTTTGATTTTTAATTTTAAACCCAATTTAATTATATATTTGAGTTAAAATTAACACAGTTTATTAATTTAATATGGTAGTTAAATATTTAAAATTTTATCAATGATGTATTGTTTTTGAGTCACTTCCTACCTTTTATACTCATTAAGCCTGTATTGTCGTTAACTCATATACGTTAAATATAAATATTAGTATAATGGAGAGACTAAAATAGAAAACGTATCTAACGTGATGGACGATTTTGATAAAAAAATTAGTTGAGTGACCAAAATAAAAAAAGGATAGTAGTTGGGTGACCACCAGTGTAATTTTCCTTAAACTTAATTAGTTGAGCGTGGATTCCTTTTTAAAGATGGTATTTAATATGCTTGAAATTTATTATTTATAATCTATAATCCATTTTCTTATTTTTAAACCTCTAATATACCGTAATTGTGTTTCAGTTCAAGTTCAGCTGACACTATTATTTTTACAATATTTTTATTTGAATAGTCTAAAAGTGATTATAACGTAATATCTGTTCATACAAATTCGTAGTCCTTTAAGAATAGACACACTTTGTAAACAAAGCGAATCGGGTTTGAATCTTTTATAATGAACATCAATCTTTTTTCACTGGGATTATTCGATTGGTTATGTTTTTACAATGTTTTTAAAAGTTGAGTTTAATGTGTTTAAAAATATATTAACCTCTTGTTTAGAAATTTGGAGAATTATAACTTTAACCTTAAAATAATAAAGATATCTCTTGCAAAAAAAAATGTAATAATAATGTAACATAAATAGATATAATACTCTATGTCCTTTCTCTTCCTACAAAATAAAATAATTGTGCTAATCATCAATATTTTGTTAGCTTGCAAGTATAACTAGGTTTTAAAGCCTTTTTTGTTGACCTAATTGCTATTGGAATTTGGATCTCCTCTTTTCTTTTCTTTTTCCTTGCTAACTTTGAAGCAAGTTAATACAATTGAAATAACATGCTATCAATATTGCTACTAGTGACATATAGTAATTTACTAATTCTTTTAATATAGTTTTTTATATTTTTTAAATTTTAATGTGTCTTTTGAATTTTTATTTTTATCTTCTATTTTGGTATTTGAATGTAACGATATTAAATATCGACATCTTAAAATATGCGACAAGTTAATGAACTTTGAAATAATTTAACAAATTTTTTATTTTAAGAGAAAAAAGGACGAATGAAATTTTAAAATTATTGTTCTCTTTGAATGATTATTTTGTCTTAAGTATTCTTCCCTCAAGAACACAACTCAGAAAACTCATAATTTCTTTATATTTTTTCAATTTCCGTTCAATTATGTTTATATTTTAAAAGTATTATAGTTAAATTCACGTATCACGTTAATAGACGAATTAAAAATACAAAGAATGCACTGAATATTTTATAAAAATACACACACCACATTAAAAATATTTGTTAAAGTACATAGAGTAAGGTTCAAATATCTCTTATTTTTTTATGTTGGTTGATTGTAAATATTAACTATTTTTCTAAGTTTATCTTAAATTAATCAGATGTAACTTGTAAGATGTAAAGGGTCATTACCAAATTATAATACGTTCAAATTAAGTGAAATATGATGAGGAATGCAAAACTTTTAGGTTAGACCAACTATACATTTCAATCATAATTATTGAAATTAAATGAAATATAATACGGAATGTAAAGCTTTAAGTTAGACCCACTATATATTTTATTAATGCTTATTTTCTAATTATTTTGGTATTTAAGATTACTAACTATTAAATCATAATTACTGAAATTAAGAGATTAACTTAATGATGATCCCATAGATCAAAGATAAGGAATGTATTTTTCATGGCTCGTGATTTAATTACAAAATACATTTTTAGTGACATTGAAAATGGTCACAAAAAGTGTTAAATTTAGCCACTGAAATTTATAGTGATTAATTTTTTTAGTTATCATCAATCGTCACTAATAACTCCGTCACTATTATATTAGTGACAACTTTCATGCATTTCGTCACAATTAGTAATATTTTTTATGATTACACTTTTTGACACAAATGATTATCAATAGTGACTAAAATTTAGACGCTGATGTTATTCTTATTGGTGACAAACATTCTATCACAAACACATATTTAAATAGTGTCTAAAATATGATGTCATTTTCAATAATAAAAAAATAATTATAGTTTTAGTTGTAATCATTTTAGTTAGGGTTTAAACTATTCACTAATTGTTTCTAAAATTTAATGGGGCTTTACATTCATATGTCAAGTTTTAATAAATAAATGTAATGCATGACTTCAAGGAGGATCGAGCTGGAATCTTTTGGGCGAGAGTGCAATACTTATCCACTAGGCTAGGCAAAAAATTTTATATTATTTTAAAAGAAAAATAGTATTTAGGTTAAATTGTAATTGAAATTAATTTTATTTACTTTTAAAATACGTATTAATTATAACATTAATTATAATAATAATAATTTAACTAATTTTCTATGGTTTTTATACGAAGTACGTATGTTGAAGAAACTATTCTGATTTTTTAAGAAAAAAATTAATTATAATGGAATATTTTTTTAAAATTTTCACAAAATAAAATTTTCTATCATATATTATGCTAAAATTTCATTTTTGGCCTTTGTAATTTAATTTGGTCACTTTAAATTTCTATACTTTCTAAATTTTGAAATTTCGATCTTGACATGAATGATAGTCATTAAATATGTTAAGTAAAATTTTGCTTTTAGCCAATTTGTTATACATAAGTTGCTTATTTAATTTTTGTTCTTTAATTTGATCATTTTTAGTCCTTGTAATTTAGTCATATTGTCGGTGTCCCGTTAAGATTAGGATTAAAATTTTAAATTAAAAAAAATATAGGGACTAAAGTTGATCAAAATAGATTGATGAAAACAACAATTTACACATAGTATAGAGACTAATAGAAATATTTTACCTTTTGACAAAGTAGTCTATGATAACTTTAATTTTTTGTAATTATAAAAATAATTTGTCATTACTTTTATTTTTTAGTTGGTGACAAAATTTGTCATAATAAAAAGTAAATTTTAAGTGACAAGTAATTTCATTGTCACGACAAATATCAAATAATAGTGATCACTTCACATATTGTCCCTATCGTGTGTTAAAGTTTTTGTGACAATAAATTTTATGTCACAATTATAGACTTATAGTGAAGATTTATTTATGAAAAATGTAATCGTCACAATTGTTATTATTAAGTGGCCAAATAAAATATGTCACAATTACATATTATAAAAGTGTTGCATAAGAAAATTGTCACAAAAATTTAATATTGTGAGCAATTATTTATAATTACTGTCAATTTATTACTGAAAATCTATATTGTTGTAGTGTACCTTGGACCGGGGAGAAATAAAAAAAGTTGGCAAGGTCATGAATTCCTTGAGGACATTCACATTAATGCGAGTTTAAAATAAATAAGTAAATTATAGTTATTTTTAAGAAATTATAGGTTGATTTAATAATATTAAATATTAGATTTTTTAAATAATACCTAATGATAGAATTTTGATTTTGTAAATAAAGAACAAATTAAAAAGATCGTTTTATAAGGAATTTTTATATTACTGCAACACTTAATATGGACTAATTGACAAATAAATGAAATATTGATAATTTAAGACAAATCTATGAAAAATCGAGAGGAAAAAAATGTAATAAATTGAATCCCCTCATCCCTCCGTCCCCCCAAAATCAGACGATAAACCAATAACTCTTTTTTTTTTTATATATAAATTCGTCTCTTTCCTCCCACTCCTTTTTCTGCAGTTTTACTACTAATCTATGGCTTCTCTCTTGCCATTACCAGAACTCGAACCAAGCCCCGAGATGTCACCGGAGTTTCAAAGGAAGAAATGGAAGAAAACCGCTGAAAAACCGGCTTCTTATCATCGGATGAAGGCAACCAAAGAATGAACCGATGGCGAACCGGACGAGAGCAACAGATCTACTCCTCCAAGCTCATTGAAGCTCTCCGTCGTCGTTCTCCTCGGACCTCCTCTTCCACTAACGGCAACGACGTTCGTGACACGGCTTACAGAGTCCTCGCCGTCTCGGCCAAGGGAACGACGCATTGGAGCAGAGCGATTCTCATCAGTCGACTCAGTGCCAAGAGGAAACATAAGAAAGCGAAGGTCAGCGCCAATAGGAAGTTAAGGAAGCCGGCGAGTAACAGTGAGAAGAGAAAATTGCCGGTTGTTGAGAGGAAATTGGTGGCGTTAGGACGTCTTGTCCCCGGTTGCCGGAAACTATCTTTCTCGAACCTTCTAGAAGAGGCTAGCGATTACATAGCCGCTTTAGAGATGCAAGTTCGAGCCATGACAGCAATTGCGGAGTTTCTCGCCGTCGGCAATGACGGTGGAGTACAATCGCCGGCTGATCGACTTGGCTCTAATGTCAACCAGTAAAATCGGCAAAAAGTTGTTTATTATTCTATTATTTTTGTTTTTAGTGAGGTTCTTAAATTCATGTATTTTTTTTTTTTTTTTTTTTAAGCTCCATTCGAGCTTCGTGTCATGTTTTCCTTTAAAAAATTAAAAAAGTTATGTTTTTTAGGTTTGATTTTATAAAATAAATAGTAATGTTTTGATGTTTTTTTAGTATTTTTTAATTTCAGTGGTGTTCTCATTTTTTTATCATTTTATGGCTTGTCAGTATATTGACTTGGCCACGAAAACAAAACAAAAAATACACTGAGTTTAAATAATTATGAAAATAATACAAACGTTACATTTTTTTGTAGGATTATAGATATTTGTGTATTTTTTAATAATTTTTATTTAAAAAGAAGAGAGAATAATTTGCTCTTAATAATTTCTAACCAACAATTAGAAAAAAATGATATTAATTGAGAGCTTTAATGATTTATATATTAGTTCATTCAATTATTAAACATTCATTATTATTTTAATTTTATTAGATTTTAAATCTCGATAATAATTTCATTTACTTTTAAAAACATTATATGTTACATTTTATATTTAAATTCCTAACACATAAAAGTACAAGACAACTTATGAACGGTGGGCTACAAATTCAAAAGAAGCTTTCGTCAGTCATTGCGACTTTAAGTTTTTTTCTTTCGTCTGTCATTGCGACTTTAAATTTTTTTTCATTGTATTCTTTGTTTAAGTTTTGGCTGACATAGTTCCTAAATTCATTTCTTTGCGTAGTTGCATTGTTACAGTTATACCTTCTTTTGTTTCAATAAAATTCAGTATCATTTTAAGATTTAAAAAAATAGTACAAAACAACCTATAGAGTCTTTTTATAAAGAATAATTTGTTTCTAGTAAAATTAACTGTGGATATTTTTTATTGAAACATCGAATTTTATTCAACTAAATTTTTGAGACGGTCATCTTGTCCTTTAATTAAGTGTTTTGTTCAAAATATTCAAGTGTTAATGTCTAACATACGATACTACTAATTGATTGAGTAGTCAATAAAAACTCATATTATCTCATTTTATATAAATTTAAATTTTAACTTTTACTTTAAAAATATTATATCTCTATAATTAATAAAAATAATTATGTTAATTAAATAAATAAAATTTGAAGAAAAAATGCAATACTCTTCTTTATTTTTGTAAATCAGAAGTTGTACCGTTTAACTTAATAAAAAAAGTCAAACGCAAGTGTTTTCTAGCTAATCAAGTTTGTTAAATTAAGTCTCCTTTGATAGATGCTAATCAGTCAATCAATCACGTAATTAGGACTTGGGAGTAATGTATGTTGATTTGATTCAATTACTGAAATGCAAGCAAATGAAGAAATAAATGAAGTTTGTGTCGGCAATGTAGATTTTGGGTTTCCGACAAAAAATGGGATTTGGGACGTGGGAGATATTTGTAAGAAATGAATCCCAAAACACGTGCAATTGAATTGTGCATAAAGGAAAGGATATAGCATAGGGTGACTGAAGCAATGGCGGATCTAAGATTTAAAATGTAAAGGTTTGAAATTTTAATGTACATTTTTTTATAAATAAATATACAAAGTAAAATTTTTATTACAAATTATATTATATTTTTAAATTTTTCCTTAAAATGAGAATGTATATGCTCCTTATGAGTGTTATATGCATCCGTCCCTGGACCGAAGGGGTTGAGTTTTATGAGCAACACAGCCTCGCAGCATCTGACCTTAAACCTTGTAAGAAGCAGCCCTTAGGCACCACCATGTGACTCCATGGCCCTACATTTTCAAGTGCCTTGCATGTGCCCGTCAACTACCCCTAGTCCCCTACCCAAAACACTAGATTAAGGCTTTGTTCGATATTAATTCTTGACCGACGTTAGATACAAATAAATTTTTGACAGAAATTGTATTTTTCGACTTTTACGATTTTTCAGCAGTCTAGCACCGTTCATGAAGCATTTCCGAATCTAAATGCCCAAGTACATAAGCAAAACCTGACCATCTTTGCTTTATATATGTAAAGATTTTTTTTTTTTTGAAGAGAAGCAGTTAGTTTTATTAAAAAATAGTTAAGATTACAATAACGTTTACAATTATCATTGTAAACTAAATATATAATTCAAACATTTTCTTATAATATTGACACTAACCACTTTAGATCATACGAGGACCGTACATGAAAAAGGTTAAAAATTTAGCCAAAAATTCGAACAAAAAAATAGATACGAACAAGCTTGATTGCATCGGCAAACAAACCACAAAAGGGATTAATCTATTGAAAGACCACCGAGAACTGCAAATCACAGCCAAACGTCGTGAGAAACTATCCACGAACACAAACCGCGTATCCTTCAATTTGATGGTCCAAAGCATGAAATATCAACTGGATTATAAATAAGCGTCACATTGATCAGTCGTGGCGTCGTCAAATCAAACCCTAAGAAAACATAAAATAAAAGCAATTACTAAATGACCGAAAAAAAGCGAAAAACATACAAAAAAATATAGATAAACGTGCCACAAAGAAAAAAAAAACATGCAATAAAAATAAAATTATTATTCTAAAAAACTAAGAAAACAAACATAAAAAAAACCGACGATTGACAATTCACATTAAACCTAATGCTGCCGTCGGCTAAACAAAAAAAATTGTAAGCAGAGAAATATGGTTGTGCGGCGCTGTTAGGGTTACAAACCTAAAAAAAATCTCTTATACGTGCATTGGGGTACTATAGTTTTATGTAGAGACTTATTTTTATCGGAATAGAGGTAAAGTTAGATATTTATTTAAGGAGTGTTATTTTTTTAATAATATTTAAGAAAATTAATTATTTATAAATAAGTGTCATTCTATGTATAAAGAAGTGTTAATTATATATTTTTTAATTTTATATATTATATAGAAAAATATACTGATTTCTAAAAAATTAGGATATCAACAGACATTCTATGTGTCTATGTGGCTCTGCCCATACTTACCCCTAGGAGAGAGAAAAACAAAAAATATTTTTTCTCGGTATTTAACACAAGATTTAAGAAAGATGAGATGCCATAACCACTTATTTCAACATTTGTTGATATATGTATAATATAAAAATTTAAATAATAAAATTTGACTTAAATTATACATTATGTCAAAAACAATAGTATATAAAATTATTTATTATTAAAAAACAACAAATTATATTTTACCGTGTAATAGAAAAACTACATAAATATTATCACATGTCATTCAATTGTTCAACTGTTTCATTATTAACCATTTAAAAAATATATATAGTAATATTTTTGACAAATCAAAGAGTTAGAAAAGGATAAGAACTAAAAAAAGAGTGAGAGAAAGGTGTACCTTTATCTTTAGAGTTGACAATTTAAATGCATTTTTATATTGCATTAGTTCCCGATATGCATAAACAATTCTACATTTAAAAGATGGATTATAAAATTTTTGTTTTCATAAGTGTCCTAATTTTAAAATTTAAGATTTTAATTTAAGGTTTGAAGTTTAAAAATTTTAGTGTAAGAGTTTAAAATTTAAGATTTATAATTAGAATTTAGGGTTTATGATTAAAATTTAATGTTATAATTTAAGTTTTAAAATAATATGATTATGGATTTATGTTTTAATTTATAAATTTTAAATTTTAACCTTAAACCTTGAAATTCTATCAACAACCCTTAAATTTAAAACTACTACACAAAATCCCTAAACCCCAAACTAAATCTCCAAACCTAAAAATAAAACACATATATAAATAAATTTTTTACAAAGGATTGTACATGAACTAATTACCCTTCAAAGATATTCGATAATTAACATTTATATAAATCCTAATTTTATATGCATCATATCTATTAAATATAAAAATTAAAATATTCAAAATTTAGTTATTATTCAAATTTACAATATCTGAATCAGTAACATATAACTTAAAATATTTATAAACAATCTACATTAACCATCCATTGATTGGCATCCACTATCATCCTCAAAGGAGTGTCACTTTCCCATTAGTGGCCAACACGTGTGATAACAATGAAAGACAAACGGTCTGATTTGGGAGAAATTATTAGAAGAGCTTTATTCACCACGTATCATCCGTAGTCCAACCAATTAAGTTCGTTCATCTCAAAATAATTATCTAAAAACTACTCATTTTCTAGTTACATGTAAAAAGAAGTAATGATTCACTTTGAGAAAAAATGAGATGAACAAACATAATTAGTTGAGATTACAAATAACGTAATAAATATAGTTCATCTAATAATTTTTTATGATTTGGGGAGAACATGTGGCATCCCCATCAAAACAGGTATTGGCCATCTTGGGATAGTCCCCAATTGCAACTTGCTCATATAAGGTGCTCAAAAATCAATGGACCACTTGCCTTGTCAAGTAATTTGGAAATTATTAACAAAATATATACTATAATTTAATATTGTATCCTAAGAATGATTATAAATTTTGAACATAAATAGTAGTTTTAGTGAAAAAATAATGATATTTATTCTAATAGATTTAAGTTCGAGCAGTTTTTGTCTATAAGGTACGTATTTTATCAAAAGAATAAAAAAATTATGAATATATTTTATCTTATAATCACATTAAGATTGTTCAAAAAAATCTGTATTTTTTATTTATAATTTAATTGGGTCATGGTTTACGTTGCCTAATTCATTTTTTCTCGCATGCATTCTGTTAGAATATAGAACATAATTAGTCGAAAAATTAAGTGTAATTAGTTATAAATTTGTTAGTATTGTTGTGCTAGTTATAACTTTCACATTAGGCCATATAAGTTATATTCATGCATTGGGTTGATTACTCTAATTAGATTCATTTTGAATAAAATTCAGATATTCATTTTTTTCTATGTAATTTTGTTATCTCTTTAATCCTAGCCGCTCATCACTTCTTATTTACTCACTTCACCGTCATTCGTCACTATCTTCGACCATCATGTCTGAGTTTTCACACATTCATGTTTTAATTTTACTTTAAAGATATCTTTTTAATTATCTAGTAAATGTAACAATTAGATCCTACTATCTAGATTTAGTGTTTTATTTAAGGCTGTAAACGAACTGAACATTCAACGAACCGTTCGGCGGGAAGTTTGTTTATATTCGTTTATTTATTAAACGAACGAACATGAACAAGATTTTTTGTTCGTTTAATTAAATGAACAAACACGAACAAAGGGCTTGTTTGTTCATTTATGTTTGTGAACGTTCGGTAATCCGTTCGTTTATGTTCGTTTGTTTGTTTGTGTTCGTTTATGTTCATTTAAATTTATTCATAAATGTCTAGGGGTGTTCATTGTTCGGTTAAACTGAACTAACCGACCGAACCAAACAAAGTTTTAGGTTTCGGCTAACGTTTAAGAGTTTTTTCAAATTTCAATTATCGATTAAGTCGTTTAAAATTGGTTAATCAACTGAATTAATCAATCTAACCCAAAATATTCGTTTATGTTCATTTATGTTCGTTCGTTTGTGTTCGTTTATCATTTAAACGATTTATGTTGAACAAGCTTTATCATTTACATGAACGAACATGAACAAGAAATTTTCTACATGTTTGTTCATTTGTTCGAACAAAACGAACGAACATGGACACACCCTCGTTTGTGTTCGTTCGATTCGTTTACAGGCCTAGTTTTATTTATTCTTAGCCAATCAAGTGATGACATAAGTCATAACATGATGACTTATGTTATTGAAAGAAATTAATCACGAGTGTTTAAAATGAAAAAGAACCTTTTGGTTATTCTTACGGTAACCAAATTTTTTAATAGTAGAGTGATTAATCATATAGTTTAGCCTAACAAAACCATAGAATGGATAAAAAAAATTGATATAAGCATTTATATATCCTAAGACTCTAGCATACAACCGATGCGGTATTTATTCTTAACCAATCAAGTAGTGACATAAGTCATAACATGATGACTTGTGTTATTGAAAGAATTTAATCACGAGTGTTTAAAATGAAAAAAAAAACCTAATGTTGGTGGATCGGTCGTAAATTTTTACGGTGGCCAATATGAAATTTTTTAATAGTAGAGTGATTAATCATATAGTTTAGCCTAACAAAACCAAAGAATGGATAAAAAAATTGATATAAGCATTTATATATCCTAAGACTAGCATACAACCGATGTGGTTTTAAGTTTCATTTACAAGGCCATGATGCATTAAATCATGAAGTCAAACATTTTATTGGACCCAAAGATACCCATTAAAGTGACTTTAAAATGAAAAAAATAATGTTGGTGGATGCTCAAAATTTTTACAAAGTGTTTTTTTCTTCTTAATAGTAGAAGACCTTAATCATATAGTTTAGCCTAACAAAACCATAGAATGTATAAAAAAATTGATATAAGCATTTATATATCCTAAGACTAGCATACAACCAATGTGGTTTTAAGTTTCATTTACAAGGCCATGATGCATTAAATTAAATATTCAAACATTTTATTGGATCAAAATTTTTAAATTTTGGATCCCAAAATATAACGATACATGCTCAAAATCTAGTTTTTTTTTTAAAAGAAGTAGAGGCCATAAACGTGCATATATTTATTGTTTAATTTTTTCAAATAACTATATTATATTTAAAGATAAAAAAATTTCTTCAGTAAAAATTATTCTTTTACAGAAAAATTAAATATTCGAATTTTTGGATATCAAATTTTTTAAATTTCGAATCGGATATCCGGTAAGTAACCCGTAAAGAAGTAGAGGCCTACTGTGCATGTATTTATCCTTTAATTTTTTCAAATAACTATATTATATTTAAAGTAAAAAAATTATTCTTTTACGGAATGTATACAATTCCAAGCTAAATACAAGGGTTTAAACAAATAAAAAAATCATTTTTAAGTAAAAAAAAAATCACTACCTGGCAGGCTGGCAGCATCAAATTAAACAATTATATAATTGTTTAAACAATGTTTAACACACACACAGATAGTTCAAGTTTTAAGAGGTCACTGGCAGCATCAAATTGAGACAAGATTACAACCAAAGCAAAAGATTAAAACCATAATTTAGCAAGATATTATACTCCAGAGCCGCATCAACTAAACTGAAATTACTAAAACATGGTGCATAACAAAAATACATACTACAAAATAACAAACATACTAAAAATAAAAATATTAAGATCATAAAAGACTCCAAAGTTCCAAGGTTCAAACTTTAAAAGTCGTCCAAAGTATTAATTGTTTCATCAACTATGATGTCTGGATGCTCCAAAGTTAGATCCTTCATGTATACAACACATGAAATAAAAAAACATGTATTTATGTTTAAATATTGAATAAACAATAATACAACAATAAAACATTTAAAATTAAAATAACCTTTCTCCAATTCTTCTAAGGCAAACAAGTTTTCCTCTATTATAAGAGGTGATCGAGAAGTGCGTAACCAATCTTGAGTGCAAACTAGTGCTTCAACCATTTTTGGAGTCAATGAAGTACGAAAAGAATCAAAAACATGACCCCTGTACTAATAGCCGACTCGAAAGCTACGGTTGAAATTGGTATAGCAAGAACATCTTTAGCCATCTTATGAAGAATATGATATCTTCTAGCTTGATCTTTCCACCACTATAGGATTTGAAAATTTGAAACATTAGGCTCACAAGCATCTTTTAAATACTTCTCAAACTCACTTTTATTGACACTAGTTAATGAACAACCAATATTCCTCTCATATTTTAAAGTCATGAGTTGTTGAAGGTCAATCTTACCTTCACTTTGAGTCCTACTTTGAGTGAAAGTTGAGGAAGAAATAGAAGTGGAGGAAGAAGTGTCATTTGTCTTTGAATGAGGCATTGAGAAAGCATATAAGTCAAATAAAGATTGCAAAACAACCTTAATCTTGAGGCACAAAAGAGTAGCTTTTACTTCATCATATGGATCTCGCACAATCAAATCAACATAATTCAACTTGTGCCTAGAGTCAAGGATCACAGCCACAAACACTAAAACATTGATATTATCAACATTCTCATAATATTTGTCATATTTTAACATTATTTGGGCTGCCATTTTCCTAACACCCTCATCTTCATCACCCATGTTGTTGGAAATCATTAACCTAGTCTCGTAAATCTCATGTGCATAAAAGTTGCAAGTCATGTAAAGAAAACCAGATAGTCTCAATTTTGCATCATAGAAGACACTCAAGAAAGGTAGAAAACTACCCACCCTCAATCTTCTTCCTTGGGACCACAACCAAGTTTTCTAAGTTCTTTAAAACAAGAAGAGTCTTTCATGTATAAACTAGCAAATGCCTTTTTAAACTTGATAGCAGATTCAAGCATTAAAAATGTCGAATTCCATATTGTCTCAATAACCAAAGTAACAAGACTTTTGCTATATTCTTTCTCCTCTTCTATGCAAGTTTTAAACTTCTGAAGTCTTGTGGGAGAAGACCTAACATATCTCACAAGAGCTCGAACTTTCATAATTGACAAATCAAGTTCTTTCAAACCCTCTCTTACAATCAAATTCAAAAAATGAGACGCATATCTCATATGCAAATATTGACCCTCCAACAAACTAGACTCCCAAATATTAAGTCTTCTCCTCAAGTAATCAATTGCTAAATCATTTGAGCTTGCATTGTCTACTATCACAGTCATAATGTTTTTCAAACCCCATTCATTCAAACATTTTTAACCGCTCTACCAATAAATTGTCCGAAATGACCAACAATTGGACAAAAATTAATGATTCTCTTATGTAAATTCCAACCATCATCAATAAAATGAGCAGTCAAACACATATAGCTTAAATTTTGACCCAATGTTCAAGTGTTTGTGGTTAGACAAACCCTAGAATGCAAGTTCTTAAAAGAAATTTTCGCTTATTTCTTTGTTCAATGAGGAGGGTATAATAATCTCTAGTAGCGGTAACACGAGAAAGAAGCTTAAAAAGAAGTATTTAAAGCTTTACAAAATTCATGAAAACCTTCACGTTCGACAAAAACAAAAGGCAATTCATCCACAATAAGCATTCTAGCAAGTTTTTTCCTACAGAAATCTTGATCAAATTTCCACAACTTTGGAACACTAAATGTTTCAACAATTCTATCTTCATTTACTAGTGTTTGAGCTTTAAAATCAATGAACTTTTGTTTTGAATCTAAATTTGGAATATACTTTTGGCATCTTTTAATGTCATTCGCTAAGGAAGTGGTGCCATTCTTAGTTTCACAACCAATAAGTTTTTTTGCAATGCTTACAGGAAGCAAAAGAGATATCCTCGCTATCCGAAAAATGAATCCACCACTTGAATTTTTTCTTCCTCTTTTTTTGAGTAGCAACATTTGGAGTTTCTTTCTCTTTTTTTTTTTTTTTTTTTGCTTGACTTTCCTCCTCATCGAAAGAATCATCTTTAGGCTCCTCTATCGCCAACTCAACAAAAGCAGAATTAGCACATTTATTATCATCAAATGATGATAGAATATTCTGCAAACAAGAAATTATAACATTAGTTTCGTATTGTAAGACTTCTAACTAATGAGAAACTTGATGACTATGTACTTGAGTAATAGGATGTGTGACTTTCACGGTTTCACTTATTTTTTTATTTCTTGTTTCACTTATTTTTTTATTTCTTGTTTCAATTTATAAGTTTAGGACAAGTTAAAATTTGTAATTTATAAGGTTTCATATTATTCTCGTAAATTAAATTCAAAATCTAGTAGGGTATTATTCAAAATTCTATGCATAAATAAAGTCCAAAAAATTTAGTTTTCAAGGCAGTTAACTAATCAAAGTATTAATCACAAATGACACCTAATTTTATTCAAACACAAAAGATTATTTATTTATTCAATAACTGCTAATAATTTCTAGCAACTTAAACTGCTTAAGATAACTCTAGAGAGAGTTCTAATCCTTTATACACCTAACAACGCAAAAGGTGTAATTATTTAGCTATAAGAAAAGTTTCAAGACCACAAAAACAACTACAACATAATGTGCAACTTACAAGGGTTAAAAGCTACTTGAACCCTAGAACTACTCGAGAATTTATTCACTTAGAACAAACATGGAACTTACAAGGTGTAATTTATTCCAGTGGCTAGCATGTTTTGCATATTCTAAAACAAAAAGTCTATGACTGAATTTTGAGAGAAGAGAAATCGTGATAAAAAATTCAGTGATAAAAATATGACTATGTCAGATTGAGGCTTTTGGCTCGACATGAATGAAAAATATGAACAGGAGGCACGGGCACCGACGTGAAATTTTGATCGAAGAGTTGATAGTTCGATGAAGGTTCAAAAATCAGAGGATTAAGTTTTGAGAGAGGCTAAGGTTAGAAATTGAGAGTCTGTGCGTTGAGGAAGTGATGAGAGGATTAAAGGAGGGCTTATTCTTTCATGTTTTGGGTTGAACCCAAATTTTTTCGAGTTTTCAGATGATTCGAAATAATAAAAAATGTGATCCATATCCATTCCGAGTATTCGGAAAATTTACAAACGGATCGAATATCTGAATTTTCGGATCGGATTATTCGGATCGAATTTTTTTGAACGCCCTTACTTAAACGTTTGGGAAAAAATCAATTAAAGCCATAAATTTTTTGCTCTCAATTAAGCCTTTGAACCATGAAATTTGATCAATTAAGTCCTTTTGACCAATTTTGACATTAAATCTTGACAATTTTTTTCTTTAGATATTACTGACACATGATACACTACAGTTCTATCATGTTGCATTTACAATTTTTTTTAAAAAAATATATTTTTTATAAATTTTACAAGTCTTTTAGAACTTTTAAATTTTTTTAACACTGTGACACGACGTACTGCACCAACAGATCTAAAACAACTGTCAAAATTTAAAGGTCAAAATTGATCAAATGGCTTAATTGATTAAATTTCTTAGTTTAAGGGCATAATTTGGTGTAAAAAAACCATGGCTTAATTTATTTTTTGCTTAAATTTTGACCCAATGTTCAAGTGTCTGTGGTTAGACAAACCCTAGAATGCAAGTTCTTAAAAGAAATTTTCGGCTTATTTCTTTGTTCAATGAGGAAGGTATAATAATCTCTAGTAGCGGCAACACGAGAAAGAAGCTTAAAGAGAAGATTTAAAGCTTTACAAAATTCATGAAAACCTTCACGTTCGACAAAAACAAAAGGCAATTCATACACAATAAGCATTCTAGCAAGTTTTTTCCTACAGAAATCTTGATCAAATTTCCACAACTTTGGAACACTAAATGTTTTAACAATTCTATCTTCATTTACTAGTGTTTGAGCTTTAAAAATCATTGAACTTTTGTTTCGAATCTAAATTTGGAATATACTTTTGGCATCTTTTAATGTCATTCGCTAAGGAAGTGGTGCCATTCTTAGTTTCACAACCAATAAGTTTTTTTTTTGCAATGCTTACATGAAGCAAAAGAGAGATCCTCGCTATTCGAAAGATGAATCCACCACTTGAATTTTTTCTTCCTCTTTTTTTGAGTAGCAACATCTGGAGTTTCTTTCTCTCTTTTTTTCTTTTTTGGTGCTTGACTTTCCTCCTCATCGAAAGAATTATCTTTAGGCTCCTCCATCGCCAACTAAACAAAAGCAGAATTAGCACATTCATTATCATCAAATGATGATGGAATATTCTGCAAACAAGAAATTATAACATTAGTTTCGTATTGTAAGACTTCTAACTAATGAGAAACTTGATGACTATGTACTTGAGTAATAGGATGTGTGACTTTCACGGTTTCACTTATTTTTTTATTTCTTGTTGCAATTTATAAGTTTAGGACAAGTTAAAATTTGTAATTTATAAGGTTTCATATTATTCTCGTAAATTAAATTCAAAATCTAGTAGGGTATTATTCAAAATGCTATGCATAAATAAAGTCCAAAAAAATTAGTTTTCAAGGCAGTTAACTAAGCAAAGTATTAATCACAAATGACACCTAATTTTATTCAAACACAAAATATTATTTATTTGTTCAATAACTGCTAATAATTTCTAACAACTTAAACTGCTTAAGATAACTCTAGAGAGAGTTCTAATCCTCTATACACCTAACAACGCAAAAGGTGTAATTATTTAGCTATAAGAAAAGTTTCAAGACCACAAAAACAACTACAACATAATGTGCAACTTACAAGGGTTAAAAGCTACTTGAACCCTAGAACTACTCAAGAATTTACTCACTTAGAACAAACATGGAACTTACAAGGTGTAATTTATTCCAGTGGCTAGCATGTTTTTCATATTCTAAAACAAAAAGTGTATGACTGAATTTTGAGAGAAGAGAAATTGTGATAAAAAATTCAGTGATAAAAATATGATTGTCAAATTGAGGCTTTTGGCTCGACATGGATGAAAAATATGAACAGGAGGAACGGGCACCGACGTGAAATTTTGATCGAAGAGTTGGTAGTTCGATGAAGGTTCAAAAATCAGAGGATTAAGTTTTGAGAGAGGCTAAGGTTAGAAATTGAGAGTCCGTGCGTTGAGGAAGTGAGGAGAGGATTAGAGGAGGGCTTATTCTTTTAGGTTTTGGGTTGAAGCCCAAATTTTTTCGAGTTTTCAGATGATTCGAAATAATAAAAAATGTGATCCATATCCGATCCGAGTATTCGGAAAATTTACAAACGGATCGAATATCCGAATTTTCGGATCGGATTATTCGGATCGAATTTTTTTGAACGCCCCTACTTAAACGTTTGGGAAAAAATCAATTAAAGCCATAAATTTTTTTGCTCTCAATTAAGCATTTGAACCATAAAATTTGATCAATTAAGTCCTTTTGACCAATTTTGACATTAAATCTTGACAATTTTTTTCTTTAGATATTACTGACATATGATACACTACAGTTCTATCATGTTGCATTTACAATTTTTTTTTTAAATATATTTTTTATAAATTTTACAAGTCTTTTAGAACTTTTAAAATTTTTTAACACCGTGACACGACGTACTGCACCAACAGATCTAAAACAACTGTCAAAATTTAATTGTCAAAATTGATCAAATGGCTTAATTTATTAAATTTCTTAGTTTAAGGGCATAATTTGGTGTAAAAAAGCAAGGGCTTAATTTATTTTTTGCTTAAATAAAAAATAAGTACCCAAAGTATACATTTTTTGAACCTTAGGTGCCTAAAGTATTTTTTTATAAAAATAAGTGCCCAAAGTTTCAACCGTTATAATTTTAGGTGCCTAAAGTTTACAATGTTATAATTTTAGGTGCCTGACCGTTGAATGGGTGTTAAATTTTTTTTCAACCAATCAATGCTCGACATGTGACACTAACTTTAGTTTTAATTTAGCTTTATTTCATTTTCTAGAACAATTTTACTGATATTTTTTTAGATGTAAAATTTGATCCTTTACTGTTTGTTTATATGCCTGAGATCTTCCCTAGTTCCCTTTCTTTTGCATAGTTTTTTACTTATTGTTTTGAATCTTGGCTTATCTGGTTTTCTAAATTTTGGGTTGTTGTTTTTAGTTACAAGCTTCGAAGAGAACCTGCAAATACAAAACTGTCAAGCAACGAGACAGTCAGGAGGATTAGGGTTCGCGGTGGAAATGTTAAGGGGCGTGCTCTTAGTTGTAAAAAGCGCGCCTAGGCGCAGAAAAAAAACGCCTCAAGGGTCGAGGCGGGGCAAGGTACATGAGGCGCGCGCCTTGGGGACTTCTCGCCTAAGAGTGGGTGAACGTTTTTGCGCTTTAAATAGTTAAAGAGAAAAACGTGAAAAAGGAGACAGGACAAGTTGAGTTGAAGAAGATGAACAAGAGATGATTTTGAAGAAGAAGAAAATTAGCGTTTTTGAACCTACTGTTTACTTTTCTTAAAAAAAAAATCATTTTAAGGTAAACTACATCACATACCATTCAACTATGTTCCTCGAGTCAAAAATGCCACCCAATTTTAAACTGTTCAAAACTATCACTGAATTTTAATATGTGAGTCAAAAATACCACTCCGCCGTTATCTCCTAACGTTCCTATTAAGTCAAAAAGACGTATTTTTGTGCGGCTGTTTTGAAGCCTAGTTTAGCCTAAAACGACGTCGTTTTGCTAGAGGAAAAATATTAAAACCATGCATTTGAAGGGTTTTATACCCAAGACTTTTAGAAGAAAGAGCTAAGCCTTAACCACTAAACTAACATAACATTATGTAATATTTTATCACAAATATTATATATCTCAAACTATATAAGATTAATTCAAATTATTTTATAAAATAAATAATATTATAAATAATATTAACATATAAAAATATAAATATATATTATTTGCATATATATATATCAATAATATATAAAAATAAAAATATATCATTTTATATATTATTAGAGTTTAGGATTTAGAATTTAAGGGTTTTTATATATGAATTATATATTTTTTAAAATAATATATTTATATTATAAATAATGTATAAAAATATCAAAATAAAAATAAAAATAAAATATTTTATTTAAATTATATAAACTTATTTATTTAGTTCAACCAAATTATTTTATAAAAAATGATTCTATAAATAATATAAAATATATTGTTTTTACATATATTAATAAAAATATATTATTTTTAGAAAACAAAGAATATTCATAAAAACGACATATTTATATTATAAATAATATATAAAAAACTATAAACCTCAAATCATAAGATTTAAAGTTTGAGGTTTGGGCTTTGTAGTTTAAGGTTTAGGATTTAGAGTTTAGAATTTTATATAATATTTATAATATAAATATATTATTTTTATGAATATTTTGGGGTTTTTTAAAATAATATATTTATATTATAAATATTATATAAAAATAAAAACAATATACTTTTATTTATATATATTTTATATATACAAATAATATATTTTATATTATTTATATATTAATATTATTTATAATATTATTTATTTCATAAAATAATTTGAATTAATCTTATCTAGTTTGAGATATATTATATTTGTGGTAAAATATTACATAATGTTATATTAATTCAGTGGTTAAGGCTTACATCTTTCTCTTAAAGTTCCCCCAAAACATATGGTTTAAATATTTTTCCTCAATCAAAACAATGTCGTTTTGGGCTAAATTAGGCTTCAAAACAGCCGGATCAAAACAATGTTGTTTTGACTTAACGAGGTGTTAAGAGTTAACAGCAGAGTAGTATTTTTGACTCACATATTAAAGTTCAGTGATAGTTTTAAACAGTTTTAAAGTTCGATGGTATTTTTGATTCATGGGCTATAGTTGAGTGGTATGTGGTGTAGTTTACTATTTATTTTACTTTCCTATCATTTATTTTGTTCTGAACTTCTGTTGAACTTGTGCTGGGTGGAAGGCTGTTAGAAGGTTTACTATTTTTTTGATGAGAAGAGAAAGTATTGTCATGTCTCGTTAAAAAATCTCCCTAAACCTAAGTAGAGGAAAAAAAGTACACATGGCAATACTTACAAAAAACCTAAAAGCAATCAACAACAAAAGTTTCAAAAAACACCAAACACATCAAGCTAGCTAATTATCAAGACTTAAGCTAAATAGAACCTCATCCGGAGGATCATCAAATATTTCGACCTCAAAATCTGAAGCGGACGTCATTTTCGCTAAATGGTTTGCTACCTTATTTAACCAACGTACAACTTGAGAAAACTCTATACGCCAATCACGAGCACACAACTGATGAATGTAACAAACAAGAGTGATTAACCCACGTGAATGGTTCCCATGCTTGATCATTCTAATTTTCTCCACGCTATCCAATTCTATAATTAAGTCCCGAACACCCATCGACCACGCAACCTCTAATCCCGTTGCAATACCCCACAATTATGCATCTACAACTGAATAGTGGCCAACAATTTATGTGAAACCGCATAACCAAATGTCGTTATGGTCACGTAGAACACCTCACACAACGCTCGTTCATCCGCCATTGAGTAAGCGCCATCTGTATTGAGTTTCATCCATCCTTCAGGCGGTCGAACCTAGTGACCAAGCACTGTGTTTGCAGGCCTGGACATGTGCGATTCATTCCTCTGATTCCATTGATGCTGAAACCGACGTTGTTGCAAGCCATTTGATGCGCTCCACAGTCGAACCCCAATCTTCCTCCCCATAACAAAAAATGCGATCATTCTTTTGCTTCCACAGATTCCACAATATCATAGCAAATACTAGGTCCCAATTTTCCTTTTCACGTGCAAAGGTAACCGAAAGGGCCAGGTTTGTTCCCATCCACTCTTTGAGCGGCATCGTGAGAAATTCACCCATCCTTTCTGGTTTAACAAGCATCAACCAAATCATCCAGGCTGTGTTACACTGGCGTAGTACATGATCTATATCTTCCACTTGTCAACGGCAAACAACACATTTATCATTGGATGTGAAGTGCCTGCGTGTCCGCTCCATGTTTGTCATAAGTTTACCCGAATACACCAGCCACAAAAACATTTTAATGCGCTAAAGCCATCTAAACTTGTGAATGATCTTCCATGTTGGATCAGAGGCTATTAAATTCTCTCCCACACGTGCTTGATAAGCGGTTTTAATCGAGAATTGTCTATCATCTTGTAATTTCCATCCTATGGAGTCCGTAGAAAAAGAAGGTGACGACCGCTTAATTGCTGCAAGACGCAACACCACCTATAATGGAAGATGAGATTGAATTCTATTCTACGCCCAATCGTCATTTGTATCCACCATGGATATTATAGAAACGTGGTCCGCACAAACCGATTTGAAACCAAATGAGAGACCAAAAGGACAATAACTCATGTATCTATGAGTCATACCAAAAATCCACCTGAGATCCATTACCTACATTTAAGATAAGATTATCCCGGACATCAATCTAAATTAAGCCTAGCCCCTTCCAAAGATTTGACCCATAACACATTTGAATTTCTTCCGGTACGCCATGCAAACATTTATATTTGGATCTAATGAAACAAACCCACAAAGCATCATTGTCCACAAGAATCTGGTACGTAATCTTCATCAAAAGGCTTTATTCTGTAAATCCAGTTTCCTGAATTCAAGTTCACCCATGTTAATAGGGCGACACACAACATCCCAACGTACCAAATGAATTCCCCCTTTTTCTGACCTTCCACCCAAAAATAAAGTTTCGTATAAGTCGCTCTAAATCTCAACAAATCTTCTTTGGTGGCACTATTGTTTGCATAGTATAAATTGGAATGGCCGAGAGTATTGTTTTTGCTAGAGTGATACGTCCGGCTAGGGATAACGTCCTTGCTTTCCAAATACTCAAACGCTTCTGAACCATGTGAACCAAATAAACATAGGTAGCAGCCGAGACCCAATAATGTAAAACTGGGACACTAAGATGTTTGCCAAGATCACTAACCTCTCGAAATCCGAATATTGCATAAATCGCCCTTCTAGTAACATCAAGCATATTAGAATAAAAAAATATAGTAGTTTTCAGAACACTCACTTTTTGCCCCGAAGTAGAACTAAAATGCCCCAACACTCGCTGTATCAAATATGTTTGATCATCCGTTGCTTCAGCAAATAACAACATATCATCTGCAAATACGAGATGAGAAATTACCGGACTATGTTTCGAAGTACGGAACGTTTTCCAACTTTCTCCATTTACTTCCTTTTGAATTGCTTGGACGAGTCTTTCCATGCATAACATGAAAACATATGGTGATAAAGGATCACCCTGACGAATTCCCCTATTGGCCTGAAATGATTCATTTACCTATCCATTCCATAAGATCTAAATAGAAACATCTGATATACAACGTATAATCAAGGTGCAAAGAGATATGGGAAAATTGAAAGAAAAAAACTACGACGGATAATTTCAAGGCGTTTACTATTTCCTACAATCACAACGTCAGATAGCCATTGACATTGTCCGCCAGAAGAAACCAGCAGCTTCCAAGAAAGAATGTGAGGTAGGTGGCGTTTTTTTAACATTCGGTTCACATGGGTACTATTTCTATAGGCCACTCCAATTTGATGTCTTGATAATTTCAAAAATTCTGATAGCCATTTTGGTTTATATTTCATGATGTTTTTTGTTTTTGCTTCGTCCCTCTTGTCTCAATTGATTTTGATTTCACTATCGAATTGTTTGTGCGAACGACACTCGATGCCCTTCTCCAACTTGGGTTCCTAAAAGTAGAAATTATGGATTAATCTAGATTAATATTGTATTCAAGACTTCTGGTTGAGCATAATGTTTTTAATATCTTTGACCAAGTGTTGCTGTTTATGTTTTTTATGTTGTTTCTCTTTATTTGTGTTCAGGATGGTGAAACTGCTACTAAGGAGGTGAAGAAGAGCAATCATATCTTGAGGAAGCTGGAAAAACGTCAACATAATTTCAAGCTCGATCCTCACATCGAGGAACAATTTGGTAGTGGTAGTCTGTTGGCTTGCATCTCTTCACGGCCTGGTCAATGTGGCCGTGCTGATGGGTATGTTTTTTTATACTAAAGGCTAAAGCCTCAACCTCTTTTTTCACTATAGGCACATCGAATTGATACAAGGAATCTTTGTTGATATAGAAATTGGGCTTCATTCCCTGCTGTTTTGACAACATTTTTCATTTCGGGTTTGATGCATTTTGGGTTTGTCACGTCATTTTAAATTGTTTATCGTCAGTTGACTATCAGTTTTCATCTGTAGAGGGGCACTTTTGACTCAATAAACTGTTGGGTGTTAAATTAGTTCAAGAAAAAAAGAATAAGGGGCAAAATGCCTATCGACTACTTTAATTCCTATTTCAAAAATAGATAATTTTGTATCTAATTGTATAAAAGCGGGCATGGGTTTATGAATAGAGGATGTTGTGCGAGTATCTACAAGACCTAAATTATCAACGGGCTCCCCAAGCACGTTAAAAATTTCGTCCTAGGGTCGCTCCGTCGACTGGAACACTTATAGGCACTCCCGTGTCAATCACTTCCATTCCTCTCGTTAGACCATCTGTAGCGCTCATAGCTACAGCTTTAACTCGATTATTTCCTAATAATTGCTGCACCTCACAAGTTACATTAATTTGTTGACCAACGGTATCTCGACCCTTAACTTTGCTTATTTCTTTTTTTGAGGATCGACGAATCAAATGATATTTTTGTTCCAATTTTTGCCTCTTTTTCTCCCTATGAATCAAACTTTTCTTTTCCATAATGGTTCAGTTCCTATTATTATCAATGATACAAGTCGGATCCTAGATGTAGAAATAGAAGGGGGCATAACCCCTTCTCCATCGAAAGAGATGATATTATCGCAGATACAACGCATAACATAAGAAATTAACCAAATTTGCCCGATGTAGAGGCAATCAAGAAAGCAACATAAGTAAATATATAACCTACAGAAAAGTGGGCTAATCCAACCAATCTTGCTTGCACAATAGAAAGAACCACTGGTTTATCTCTCCATCGAATCAAATTAGCTAAAGGTGTGCGTTCATGAGCCCATGCTAAAGTTTCAATCAATTCTTGCCAATATCCGCGCCAAGAAATTAGAACATAAATCCGGTAGCTTAAACAAGATGTCCAAATAAGAACATCTATGCCCAGACTGATAAACTATTCATACCAAATGGGTTATACCCGTTGATAAGTTGTGAAGAGTTTAACCATAGATAATCTCTTAACCATCCCATCAAATAAGTGGAAGATTCATTAAACTGTGAGACGTTACCCCTCCATAATGTGATGTGTTTTCAATGCCAATAAAAAGTAACCCATCCAATGGTATTTAACATCCAAAAAATTGACAAATAAAATGCGTCTCACGCTGAAATATCACAAGTACCGCCTCGGCCTGGACTATCGCAAGGAAAACTATAACTGAAATTCTTTTTATCCGACATTAATTTGGAACCACGAACATCCCTTCCCGAGAATATGAAAATATGACAAAAAATTATGACATTAGGTTGTAATATATTAAGTATAGAATTAGTTATAGATATAACACATATTTTATTTATATGCATATTATATATATATATATATTTTTATTAATTATATATATTTATATTATTAATTATATATTTATTATTAATATTATTAATTATTATATTATTATATATAATATATTTAAATTTATATACATTTAAATAATAAATAAATAATAATAAAATAAACAAACCAAATCATGTTTATTATATTCATTCTAAAATTTTACTATAATTTAATTTGAATTTTATACGATCAAAATAGGATTTTAGAAATAGAGATAGGATTCTTTTTAGAAATAAGGAATAAAGAAATCATGGATAAATCCAAGCGACTTTTTCTTAAATCCAAACGATTTTTTCGTAGGCGTTTGCCCCCGATCCAATCGGGGGATCGAATTGATTATAGAAACATGAGTTTAATTAGTCGATTTATTAATGAACAAGGACAAAAATATTATCTAGGTGAGTAAATAGATTGACTTGTCAAACGTTAGAGATTTTTTGGTACCATGCTATTTATTTATAACCAAATTCTTTGTCATTTCACCCATAATAATTTTTATAATTATATTTTTTTTTAGAAATCGCCTGCCCCTAAGTATGCCTCTTATAATATCCCACCATAAATAAATAGGGTTTAGGGTTATGATTTAATGTTAGAATTTACGGTTAGGGTTAAGTGAATTAGGTGTAGGATATATTTTTAGGATTTAGGGTTTAAAGTTTAGATTTAAAATTTAGGGTTAGATTTTAATTTTTTAGTGTTGGGACATAAAAAAGGGTCACAAAAAAGAAGAAGATTTTTGTTTTTGTTTTACATAAAATATTTTTTATTTATATTGTGAGTGTGATAAAATTCTTAATAAAAAAAGTTAAGGGACATTTGATTTACGAGAATGTAAGATTATTTTTGAAAACATTATTATTAAATTAATAGACATATTATTGAGAATATTCTATTACTTTGTTTGGTTCATTTGACCAAAACGTAATATTATGTTATTTGATTGATATAATGTAAGATTATCCAAAAATACGATTTAACAAATTATACTTGAGAAAGATTTTTTTTAAATCAAATTAGAATAAAAATCATTTGTCTTCTTTTCGGTGCTCATTTCTATGCCTCAACACTAAAAAAAAAAATTTTAAGCTCTAACCCTAAATTCTAAATCATAAACCTTAAACCCTAAATCCTAAAAACATATCATACCCTTAATTGCCTAAACCTTATTCATAAATCCTAACTCTAAACCTTAAACCTAAACTCTAAACCTAATTTTTTAGTGTAAGATATAAATATGAGCACCGAAAAAATAGAAATTTCTATTCTTCAAGTTAACCTTAATATTAAATTAGAAGACATTTGTAAGAAAGTTTGTAGAACTCTTTCCACACTCTAACTAGATTTTACATTAATATATATGTATAATATAATTATATATATATATATGGAATAGATGTATCATGATTCCTGAACCAAGTCATATATTTTCTAGGCCTGGACTCGATCCGCCTGAACCCGATTATACATTTAATTAAATAATAAAAAATAATTTTATACTAATATTTTTAATTATTTAAATTGTATTTAGACTAGACTGGACGGATCATTTGACTCATACAGTCTAATTTATTAACATTAAATTGATAAAATACTAAAGCGTCTCTTTTGATATAATAACATTGAATGGAAATTGATATAAAATCAAACGGTTAAAATGAAAATGAAGGATACCAAAATAAAAATAAAAATACATACAATGGGTAAAATTGTTTTCCACCTTTTTTGAGAAAAATCATAATGCCATTCAATGTAGTAATTTTATCACTTTCAGTGTTCCAAAATGCAGGATCACTAACTACCCATCAAACGGAGTGACGTAATTTCTCATGGTTTTGATTGATCCCCACTCAATGTAGGATTTTAATTCAGCAAATTTAAACTTTTTTTTTTGTCTCTTTTCGATATTTTTTTTATACTCTAATATCAAAAAATAAAATTTTAATCTCTAATTTCAAATTTTAAACTTTAAACTTAAAAAATATATACTAAATCCTAAAAATACATCCTAAAATAAAATTTTTTAATGTGAGATATAAAAAACAAAAAAAAAGATGATTTCTATTCCTAAATCAGCATCGCCTAATCTTCCAATGTACTTCATGTATATATATATGGTGCCATCTCATATTCATTATTTATTCAACGAGAACAAGGAAAATGGAGGGTGAGCTGTGGAACTTTTATTAGATTTTGTCTTTTAACAATATTGTCATTATCTTATTGTTCCCACATTTCATCAAAGATCTCAAAGGGCTTCCCAAGGTTTGTCTCAATCTTCCCCGTCCTCATTCTGCTATTGATTCTCCCCTTTAATCTTCACACTTTCCATTATGGATCACCCTTTGTGTTTCTCCTTTCATGGCTGGCCAATTCCAAGCTTGTTTTATTTGCCTTTGATCAAGGTCCCCTTGCACCTCTCCCTCCAAATCATACTCTTTTCATTCTCACAGCTTGTTCACCCTTCAAAATCAAAGAAAAACCAGTCATGGTTAAAAATGGCGAAACCCCATTTCTGGAAAATGAAACCAAGAGTTCATAGTATGGTCCTAGAGGCTGCAAATAAATGCGGATTGCTGGTTTTATTGTTTTGTTCTTACAACTTCAAGCAGTATTTCCATCAACATGTTTTGTTGATCCTTTACTTCCTCCATACATATCT